>RRZH01000007.1:600000-1135491 GCA_006352305.1 Cryptococcus floricola | reverse complement strand
CTGTGCGTTTGGCAACAAGCTCTGAAGCCAATTCCAAGGACACTTCACTAATACGCTATAGTCTTTTCATGGCAGAAATCTTTCCCATCGCCTTCTCTCAATAATTTGGTCGAAGCCACGAGCCCAACGAACAAGGAATGTTGATGTGGAAGGGTAGACCGAGGATCAAGCGGTTAGATGGACCCAAGGGCATGACGACAAAGGGGAAAGCGGGGTAGACGGTAGCACCAACGTGGATGTCTATGAAGACTTTCTCTGAAATTCGGGGTCCAAACGATTCATCGGCCATTTTGTCACATACCGGCAAACATCCGTAGTCTATTCCCAATTCTCTAACCAGCTCCTTGTCGATGACGTTCACCGCCGCGCCCGTGTCCATTAAAGCCATGATAGGAAAGCCCATCAGCCTGGACACGCGCATTGACAATGAGGAGACAGGTACGGACCCAGAAGACTTGACACAGGGTCGGCGTATTCTTGTCCGCGAGCAGGAGCCTGCAGAGCAGGGGCCCGCCAACGAAACCAAATCAGGAGCAGGAAAGGAGGACCGATGCGGCGATGCGGGGTCGGGAAAAGGAGGGTCGGGCGGCAGCTCGGACGTGTCCGTATTGGACGACAGCCGAAACACGCCGCTCGGCGCTGGAGAAAGGTTTCGAGCTCGCACACCACCTTCACCAGGGGGCAGGCTGATGTCGGGATTGAGCCAAGCAGCTTGTTCGGCCGTGAGAGGGGCACTGCTGGGGACTACCGTTGGCGATAGGGGCGGAAGGGCGCATGGGGCTGGGGGTAAGGTTCGCACCGAGACAGCGGGTGACTTGCCCGCATGTAACTCTGCATGGCCGCACGATCTTCGACCCATGATGCCATCTCGTCCGACGCTGTGAGACCAGCTGGCCAACGTAACATCCTCGACACCGAGCTCCGCTTTATCCAGGTACCTTCTGACCTGTTTCCCACGGGGGCGTCGTCGCCTTGGAGGCCATGGAGAAAACTGGTGCTTGACCTCCGAGTTCGGGCAGGGGGTCGCGAGTGTCACGGAGGATCGGTTGGTAGTCCAGGAGTAGCTTCGCGTAGGTCTGTACTCCGCTCGGGGAGGAGTAAAGGCATTTTAAGTCACGGAAACGAATGCGGAGGTTTGACTCCCATCCACGATCAAGGACATGGGCCTGAAGGTGAAAGCAGGGGCAGTCTTGGCGTGCTACACTAGGCGGTGGCTTGGAGGTTGGGCGCCGCTGAGGGCGACGAGGAGAACGAACAAAACCCCAATGTGCATGTAAACTGGACAGAGTCGTCAATATCTATGCCAAAGAACCAAAGAAGACGAGAGGACGAGGGACAGAGCGAAGAGGCAAAAGATGGAGAGAAGAATGGAAGAGACGAAATAAGGGCAAAGCTCACCTGGACAGAGTCCGTCAATATCTATGCTCAAAGAACCAAAGAAGACGAAGAGGACGCTGGCCAGGAATCAGTCATGAAGGACACAGAACGAGAGAACGATACGACAGGGCAGAGAAGAGGCAAAGATGGAGAAGAAGAATGGATGAAGATCCATCATCTTTCCACGCGCCTGCTTTCTCTGCCCTGGACAGCCACACAACGAAACACACAAGTCAAACACCGAAAGGCCGAAGGTGGCATGACGCGGGAACGGGACGGATCGGGACAGGAGAGATCGGGACAGGAGAGATCGGGACAGGAGAGATCGGGACAGGAGAGATCGGGACAGGAAAGATCGGGACAGAACGAAACGCGGATGAAAATGGTTAAGTCGCGAGAGGCGGCGATCGCCGAAACGCGACTCGAAACGACCAAGTCGTGGAAAGCAGTCCACTGCTTACATATTGACGGACTCTGTCCAGGTGAGCCTTGCCCTTATTTCGTCTTCTTTCATTCTTCTTCTCCATCTTTGCCTTCTTCTCTGTCCCTCGTCCTCTTCGTCTTCTTTGGTTCTTTGAGCATAGATATTGACGGACTCTGTCCAGTTTACATGCACATTGGGGTTTTGTTCGCTTCTCGTCGCCCTCGCGCCCAAACTCCAAGCCACCGCCTAGTGTAGCACGCCAAGACTGGCCCCTGCTTTCAATGTTAGGGGATCGTCTGTGTGTTCCAGAGGCCGAGATGTTGAAGGAGACCTGTTTGGAGGAGTGTCATTCGGCGATGGGTCATTTTGGAGTCGACAAGACTCTAGAACTCTTACGGCGTAAGTACTTTTGGAAAGGAATGGACGCTGATGCTAGGGAATTTGTCGGCACATGTCCTGCCTGTCAAATTTCCAAATCGACTACACAGAAAACGCCCGGCCTATTACACCCTCTGTCGATACCAGTCACCAAGTTTGCCGCCATTGGCATCGACTTCGTTGGCCCTCTTCCAGAATCGCGCGGCTTCAACTATTTGATTGTTATCACCGATCGACTCACCGGCTGGGTTGTTTTGATCCCCACTGTCACCACCCTCACCTCGTCTGCGTTTACACAACTCTATTACGACAACTGGGTGTCCAAGTTCGGCCTTCCCACATCCATCATCTCAGATCGTGACAAGTTATTCACGGCTGGGGTGTGGAAGCGTTTGAACGAGTTGTTAGGTACCAAGCTGAAGATGTCCACAGCCTATCACCCCCAGACCGACGGTATATCAGAACGTTCCAACAAGACAGTTACGCAGGCGCTACGGGCATGGACGGACGACCAAGGCAGGAATTGGAGCGATCATCTCCAACGAGTTGCTTTCGCGATGAACAATACTGTACGTCGTTCCACTAACTTTGCCCCCTCTGAATTAGTTTTCGGCAAACGTCCCACCCTTGCCCCGCCCATCCTGGCCCGCGACAACTTCCCTGCTGCCGACGCTTTCCAGCCAACAAAAGAAGAATGGGAAATGGCCGCGCGCCGGATGGATTTGGAAGAAGGTGAGGCAAAAGACAGGCTGCTTATTTCCAATATCAGCAGGCTGTTCAAGCCAACCGACACCGACGTCCAGAGCCCACCTATGCTGTGGGTAAAGTATCAATCGACACAGCCAATTTTCGCCATCAATACAAGACAACGACTCATCGATCCGCGAAGTTAATGCCAAGATGGGAGGGACCCTTTACAGTAGTCAAGGCCTTCCCTGAGCAGTCTCTCTACGAACTAGATATACCGCTGACTACACCTCAGGAAACTGCTCGACGACATGCGTCAAAACTCAAGCCTTACAAAGAATCCGACGCGTATCACCAAGATTCGGCTCCTCGCATATTGGAACGCCCTCCAGCCTCAGAACCTCCTCGTGTCATCCAAGTACTTGATGAGAAAAACCCATCGGCCTCGTCCCCCTCACCCCCCGGTTCGACAAGTGAAGATTCGCCTTGCTGGAGGTGGGGTGAAGGCGAAATGGATTAGTTTTGACGAGGCCGAGACGTACACGGGTTGGAGGGAGGCTTGGGAGGAATTTATGGGAGAAGATGAGTTACATCTGGATGCGCTAATGGTGACTATAGCAGACGGATTTGAGTTATTGGACGACGTCGCCGAGTGAGCTGTATTATTTCAACATCCCATCTCCCTACTTCGAAATTTTTTTCTGGACCACTGTATATTTGACTGATCACACCTCACAGGATATCGACTCTCTTTCTCATCAAGTACTCGCCAACGGCATAAGGTTTTCCCACTGGGTTTTCCCTGTTACTTGTTCTATTCTCGACATAGGCATGTGCGAATTATCTCGGTCATTTCTGTTCACACCACGCGCCTGTTTTCTCTGCCCTGCAGCCGCACAACGAAACACACAAGTCAAACACCGAAAGGCCGAAGGTGGCATGACGCGGGGACGGAACGGATCGAGACAGGAGAGATCGGGACAGGAGAGATCGGGACAGGAGAGATCGGGACAGGAGAGATTGGGACAGGAGAGATCGGGACACTGAAACGCGGATGGAAATGGTTAAGTCGCGAGAGGCGGCGATCGCCGAAACGCGACTCGAAATGGCTAAGTCGTGAGAAGCAGCCCACTGCTTACAGCAACAAGATTGAACTGTTTCTAGAAGAAAGTCAGTGCTTGTCACGTTGCTTGTGATGATAGTACTTGCCTCGGGCGGGGGAAGGACGGCTTGCCCTCGATCACGTTTGATGATAGGCACACAGTGTTTGCTCGGGGGTGGCGCGCGAGTCGGCAAGGATGTACTGGCCCCTCACAGAACATGGTTTCTGGAGATTGGACAAACTCGACGCTGTTGTATACTCTGTTGTCATGGGACAGAACCAGGGTACCCGCACTTGTGGTATCGAATCCTCTTGTCTGGACCACATATACATAGGATATTGAAGCCGTAACGCGCCTTTGTAGGAGTAGAAGTCTGCAGCGTCGACACGAGCGGGGCGAAGATAGAAGGGGAACAGACAACCATCCGCAACCCACGCACCCTCCTGGCAAACCAAGGTCGTTCTCGAAGATGTCGGCGATGACGGCACGCTCGCTTTCTTCCGGCCAAGCCAATGCATTTTCTTCGAGGTCGCGGAGAATAGCCGAGATCACTCTGTTTGTCCAGTTTTCGGCAGTCTCTATTGAAGAGTCAGCAAAACAAACGACTAGCCGCCGAGAAGAACGTACCAGACACCCGAACTGCTCTGCTACATCAAAATGCGATGCCGACGACCCGCAATGCCCAAAGCGATAGAGTGCCACAGCCAATTGGTACTGTACAGGTGCTTGAGGCCGGATGCTATTTGCCATAAACACTTGGTTGCCCTCTATCTGCCCCAACAACCATCCGAATTGATGTCTCGTCAGGCGGAACTTGCGCTTGAAGTCGGGCCGAGGCAGCGCCAGAAGAGCATCAATCTTGCGAGCCCAACTACGCCCTCTGATATCTCCATACTTGACAGGCCTGGCTAGATATCTGGACTCCTGTAATGCGATTGCTCGGAGTAGGAGGTGATGGCGGATGCGCTTGGCTGCTTTTGACGTGCCGAGGGGAAAGGAATCGGCCACAAGATCGGGGGCGGCGTCGGTCAGGATGGCCTTGTAGGACTTGAAAGGCATGGGGTGATAAGCGAGTGTGGGATGTACTGGGTAAGGTATAGATGCGGTTTCCGGCGCGTCGCGGGACATGAGACGCGCCGCCTCAACAAGTCCACGTCACCGGGTCGAGGCACGAGTCGCGGCCGGGTCTGCAGCCAGGCACACTCTCAGGACTCTCCAGGGATTTCCACGTGCATAAATCCTCGCCGTTTAAGGCCAGCTTAAGTTAAGAGATCCTAAATTGTCTACCCCATATGATGATAAATGGATCTTTGGTGACACGTGTCAAGGTGGGGCAGACGAGTTTGTCCGGGCGCTTGAAAGTGCGGGCTCGTTCGGGGGTGGAGACGGAGGAGGGGGCCGGAGCAGGGGCAGGGGCAGAAACAGGAGCAGGGGTGTTCTTCTCTCGGGCAAGGAGGTCGATGATAGCAGCGGACTGCTGCTGCATCTGTTGTTGCATGGCCGCCGACTGCTGCTGCATGTTTGCCATCATGGCGATGATGGCCGCCATGTCGGTGGCGGGAGTGGGGCCTGCCCATGGGGTGTCTTGGCGCAGTCGGGGGCCAGGGTCGCTGTGGACCGATTCTTCGTGGGAGCCAGTTTCGTCGTTCTCACTCTTCTCTCTCTCCGTCGTCGCGTTCTCCGTCGTCGCGTCGCTCGTCTCGTCTCCACTCTCTCCTTCGTCCTTCGCTTCTCTACGCTCTTCTTCAAGCTTCGCTTCGGGGGCCACGCCTCCGATGGGAGGGGGCAAATCGTCGTGGGGCACGCCTCCAGCGGGAAGGGCCTTGGTCGCGGGATCGTCGTGTGGCAACATGCCGGGGGTTCTAAGGGTTCGGGTTCGTCGTCGGTAAGGGGGGTAGAGGTTTGAAAAAAAGTGTAAGGACCGGGCGTCGGTCCTTCACTGTATTGGTCGGATCGGTCGATGTATTCGCGTCGAGGAGAAGCAAACGAGACCCCTTTGCATAAACTGGACAATGTCCGTCAATATCTAGACTCAAGAGACCAATGAAGACGAAGCGGACACTGGCCAGGAATCAGTCATGGAAAGACACAGAAGGAGAGAGCGATACGCACAGGGACAGAGAAGAAGGCAAAGGTGGAGAAGAAGAATGGATGAAGATCCAGCATATTTCCACGCGCCTGTTTTCTCTGCCCTGCAGCCGCACAACGAAACACACAAGTCAAACACCGAAAGGCCGAAGGTGGCATGACGCGGGGACGGAACGGATCGGGACAGGAGAGATCGGGACAGGACAGATCGGGACAGGAGAGATCGGGACAGGAGAGATCGGGACAGGAGAGATCGGGACAGGAGAGATCGGGACACCGAAACGCGGATGGAAATGGTTAAGTCGCGAGAGGCGGCGATCGCCGAAACGCGACTCGAAATGGCTAAGTCGTGAGAAGCAGCCCACTGCTTACACTTGGGCTTCTCAACTACGTCCGAAAATTTACTCCACACATCGCCGCCCCGCTCTCCGTCCTCACCCAAAACATCCCTCCCAACAAAGCAGCCGAGAAAGCATATGAAGCGTACAAGAAGCAGCTGGAGGCAGGAAAGGCAGTGGATGGGGTGGAGTTGCGATGGAAATGGGATTGGACCGAGGCGGCGTAGAAAGCGTTTGCCGAGTGTGAGAGTCTCCTTGCTCAGATCACAGGACTGATCCCTCTCGACCACGACGCTGTCAAGCGCGGTGAACAAGAGATTTATCTTTACACCGACGCCAGCAACACTGGCATCGGGGCGTGGTTAGGCGCTGGGAAGCTCCCCGACGCTGTCGCCCCCGTCGCCTACTTCTCCCGTTCCCTCAACGACGCCGAACGAAACTACCCTGTACACGACAAAGAAATGCTGGCCATCATCGAGGCGCTCGAAGAGTGGCGACCCCTCCTGCTCGGCGTTCATGTCCACGTTATGACCGACCACGCCACCCTCCGCCATTTTTTCACCCAACCCAAACTCTCTGAACAACAGAAACGGTGGCTCCTTGTCCTTGCCGACTTCGACCTAGAAATCTTCTACATCCCTGGTGTTACAAACGACATCGCCGACGCCCTCTCCCGCATACCCCACCCCAAAGTCTCGTCCCTCCGCCTCTCCTCTATTGGCTCTATCTTGGTACTGGGTCCGAATGAAGAGTTGATGGATCGTATCAGTGAGGGGTACGCGGAGGATACGGTTATGCAGACTTGGCCTTTGGAAGGGTCTTACCCGCCGGGTATCCGTCAGGTGGAAGTACAAGGGCGGTCCGGGAAGGTGGATGTATGGATGGAAGGGGATCGCTTGTGCATCCCCAATCTTCAGGAGGTCAAGGAAGCTTGTTTGAAAGAGTGTCACGAGGCCATGGGGCATTTTGGTGTTGACAAGACGCTTGAATATCTTCGACATAAGTACTTTTGGAAAGGAATGGCCGCTGATGTTGGAGAGTTTGTCCGCACTTGCCCTGCGTGTCAAACCTCCAAAGCTTCTACACAGAAAACGCCTGGGTTGCTACACCCCCTCCCTGTCCCACCCAACAAGTTCTCCGACATTGGCATCGACTTTGTCGGCCCCATGCCAGAATCCCACGGTCTCAATTTTCTTATCGTCATTACCTACCGACTCACCGGATGGGTTGTGTTGATTCCATCCGTCACGACTCTCACTTCGACCGCCTTTGCCCAATTATTTTTCGACAACTGGGTTTCCAAGTTTGGGGCCCCGACGACTATCGTATCAGATCGCGACAAGCTGTTCACGGCCGCCTATTGGCGCCGACTTAGTGAGTTGATGGGAACTAAGCTGACCATGTCCACAGCATATCATCCACAGACCGACGGCATATCCGAACGCTCCAATAAGACGGTGACCCAGATGCTGAGGGTGTGGACGGACGATCAAGGGCGAAATTGGAGCGACCGACTTCAGCGTGTCGCGTATGCAATAGTATGTTTCAAATATCAAAAAATCGCCGCGGATGATTTTCATTTCGGACGATATTTGCTTCCGTTGGGGGGAGTCTTTGGCTGGGGATTTTTTATCTCGAACGATTTATATTTGAAACCATTTTTGTGAGATGCGGGATCAAAATGATGTTTTTTGAAACTACGTTTTTGTGTCCGTGCTGGCGTCCTCATCCTTGTTTCTACTCGCGCATCTTTCACTTGCCATGTATCTTTGACCACCCACGCAACTTGTCCCCTCAGCAGCACGCTCCCTCCCCTCCCCTCTTACCAACAGTCCCACACCATCCTCTCGACAACCTTGATACTCCCCAACCAACATGTCGGATATAGGTCAGAGGAGAGCGGAGGTTGAGACAATCGTGAACATCCTGCTGGTTGTGGCTACGCTTCAGCAGACGCTCAATCTTCCCGATGACTTCGACTCATGCGACCCAGATTTCACCGAATATTTCTTGCAGCTGATCATCCTCCTCAGGGCGTCCGGTCTGCCCAATTGGCAGTCACATATAGGCTGGCTTGGCCTATTCACCCCCGAGATGACACTGCTTGCTATGGACACTTTCAGCGACTATCTGCAATACCTTCAACAGACTCGATCGGTGGCGCGCCCTCTCACATACAACCGGCGCCAGAGATTAGGGGAGAATGTATGGTTTGTCATATTTGACGACCAGAGTGACAAGGATTTCAAGCGAAATGTGAGTCAGCCTTCTGGATGACTGATAGAGGTGGTGCTGAGGATGTTAGGCAAGGATGTCCAAGAAAACCTTCCACAGTCTTTGGGAAGCCATTCGAGACGACAATGTTTTCCACAACAATTCAAGGAATCCTCAGGAGCACTCGGCATACCAGTTGTACACCACATTGGTTCGCTTGGGACGACGAGGGAATGGCATGTCCCATGGAGAGGTTGGCCAGAAATTGGGGATCCAAGGTGAGTCATAGTGGTGCAAACAGGGGACACACAGCTGATGATGCGCCTCAGCTGGTACATCATTCCTATGGACTATGAGAACTCTGGAGGCTATCCACAGGTCTCTCGGCAGCAAGAACTGTATTTCTTGGCCTGATCCCGAAGAGAGAATGAGGATTCGCAGGGAGTTTGGCCTGAGATCTCCTTTCAGGAAGTGCGTGGGCCTTATTGACGGCACTCTAATTGAATTGGAGTATGTCCCTGGGCGCGAGGATAAGCGCCTGTGGTATGGGAGGAAGGACACCTATGGGTTCAACGTCCTTGTAGTTGCAGACCACGAGTGTCGTATCCGTCTTATACAATCGGGTTTCCTGGCGTCAAGCCATGATCAGCGAGTCTATCACAACACTCGAGTGAGTTCAAATCTTTGCAAGCTGATATGTGGCAGTGCTCATACAACCCCGTTAGATGTTCCAGGAACCCCAGCACTACTTTTCTGAAGGCGAATACCTCCTTGCGGACAGTGGCTTCACACCCAACCCAAACTGCCTTCCAAACTACAAGAACAATGCTGGAGGTCGAAACAGGCATGCAGGTGCAGCCAGAGATCACAAAGTCTTCAACGACCATGTCAAGAAGGTTAGAGTGCGCATAGAACACACCATTGGCTACTGGAAGGCGCGCTTTCAGAGTATCAAGCTGCTGTCACCGCAAGTGAAGGCTTCTGAGCACCATGTCCTCAATATGAGCGTCTGGATTGTGGTATGTGCAGGTTGAAAATATGGCGTTGTGATGGAGCAGTCGCTGACACTCATTCCTCAGGTCACTGCGCTACTTCACAACTGGGTCATTGACCATGAAAACCTTGAAGATGAGGAAATAATCAACCCCGATGAGTTGGAAGAGATCATGCGAGAGGAGGCAGTAGCTAGTGACAGACTGGACCAAGAAGCTATCCAGCAGCTCACCGAGGCCGAGCGGCGGGATAATGGGTGGATGCGTGAGGCTGTGCAAAAACAAATTGAGCGCATGCAAGCGCGGGGAGAGAACGTTGCATATGTGGATCCAGAGGTACCGCTTTTAGGATGATGCATCTAAAAAATATGTACATCTTGTCAATCATATGTAAAGCGCCTTCTCGTGTCTTCGATTGCCTTCCTCTTTGCCTCCTCTCTTGTATCGCCATCATCCATATACTCCTTGATAAGTTCGCGCTCAAACGCCCACTTCTTTGCAGCCAACTCATCCTGAGCCCGGAGTTCCTCCCTTCGCGCCTTCACAATCCTCCAATGGGCATCATCTGCATCCCTCTTCCTCTTCAACTTACGCTCCTCTTCTTCCAGCTTGAACATCACATCATACCTTCCATCCTCTATCTTCAACCTTCCATTCTTCAATCGCATTTCTTCCCCAAATCTCCTCGCTTGCTCTTCGACCTTGTACTTCTCAAGCGCCAGCGCCGCCTCGGCTTCCTGCTCCGCTATCTCCTTACGCCCCTTGATATTGGTCGTGGAGTGGTCCTTAAAAAGACTGTGGAGTTGCTCGTTCAGGTTGGTGTTGCCGCGCCTGCCCTTGCCAGAGGTTGGGGTATCTTGGCCATCGAGGGACGCCCGTGCCCTTGATGCGTTCGAGAGAGAGCCGGCACCCCTCGCTCCAGCAGTCGGCTCGTCAGCAACCCCGTGATTGCTGGTGAGATCGGTAGACCGAGAAGTGGCCCTTGCCCCCCTGACGATGAAGACGTCGTCATTCTCGCCGTCCTCATCATCCACTCCAACGGATTGGTCGATGTCGGAACGCGAAGACGGACGGCGGGCCATGGAGGGGGTGATGGAGACATCTCTGTCGCCCATCTGGTGAACACTGCTCTGCTCAGTGATGTTGGCATTCCGATCTTTCAGGGAAGGGAAGAGGGTGAAAAAGAAGGGGCATTTATCTTTGATTTTGGCTGTAGACAGAGTCAGCACCTGACTATATTGGTTGCGGCACCTACCCTCCCACGTTTCGATGCCTCTTGCCAGATCATCATCGGTCACCCCTTCGCCAGTGGGCTTCTGGATGGCGAGCGCTTCATCGAACGCCTTCTTGATCTTGGAAATCTGTAGATGCAGATCAGCGTCATGCCACATCTTGGCTGGTCTCAACTCACCCGATCATGTACCCCAGAGGCCTTGGCCTTGTCGAAGTTCTTGATGCTCTGATCGGAGAGCCACTTGTAGATCACGGTCGCCGCAAACTTGGCCTTGTCGCTGGAGTCCGAGTACGCGGCCCAGTTGTCGGGCACGGACATCCAATCGATGAGGTAGTCTTCACCAGTGCGCCCATCTGGCCCAACACATATCGTCGAGTTCTTCTTATTGTGCTTCCACCTCCAGCCGGATGAGCTCTCTTCATCATCACCGGCTGTCTTCTTGTTCGTTTTGTTGGCTGTGGCGGGGAATGTGGATGCAGGAGCAGGCATGGCGATATGAGCAGCGGAGTTATGGGGCTGGTGGATGTAGATTTGACGAAGATACGGATGAAGGTGCAAAAGTTTGGCGAGAAGTCAATTTGACAGAAAGGGTGACCACGTGGTAGACATGTGGTATTCACGTGGTATGCATGTGGCGTTCCTGGCAAAAACCATGTCTGGTGATTTTTCAAAAATCAGCTTGGCCTGAAACCCGCAAAATGTTTTTTTCGTCCGCGACGTTTTTGCTGCCAGCCAAAAACGCCCGACGGAAGCAAATATCGTCCGAGATGAAAAATCATCCGCGGCGATTTTTTGATATTTGAAACATACTAATGAATAATGTGGTACATCGCTCTACAAAGTACTCACCCTCGGAAGTAGTATTCGGCAAGTGTCTTACCCTCACGCCCCCTACGCTCGCGACGCCAAACTCGGATTATCCCAACTTCCACCTTACAGTCTCTTGTGTTACAGACTGGGGCTTTGTAGGCAGCCTCTGGCGGATGTGGGCACAGATGAAGACGCTGAAGGGGAGGTGTGGTGGGCAAGCGACGATGAGGGTGCCTTTGAGATTGAGGGGGAAATCCATGGATGGGAAGAGGGGCCTGGCTTATGGATTATAATATGATAATGGTAATTGAATAAGAAAGAAGACAAGAAACAAATGCAAATTCAGTGTATTCATGTTGATGACATAATGCCACGCTCCACTTGGGAATGGGTGCGTGACTAGCAGGGCCTGGAATCTCCAAAGGTATCTACAGGAGGTGCATCGTATTTACATTGCCAACTGAAATTAGAAAAAAAAAAAAAATGGTCATGTTATGACTGGAAAAGATAATAAAAGTCACATTGTGTCCATGGGAAAAGGTTGTGGTCACATTGTGGTGTGGGAAGAGTGAATATTACGTCATAGACACATTGTGGCCAGGGTGGAAAAGATGTAGTCACATTGTGTCCGGATGAAAGCAGGGGCCGGTCTTGGCGTGCTACAAGAACAAAACCCCAATGTGCATGTAAACTGGACAGAGTCCGTCAATATCTATGCTCAAGGACCAAAGAAGACGAAGAGGACGAGGGACAGAGAAGAAGGCAAAGATGGAGAAGAAGAATGGGAAAGAAGACGAGATAAGGGCAAAGCTCACCTGGACAGAGTCCGTCAATATCTATGCTCAAGGACCAAAGAAGACGAAGAGGACGCTGGCCAGGAATCAGTCATGAAAGACACAGAACGAGAGAACGATACGCACAGGGACAGAGAAGAAGGCAAAGATGGAGAAGAAGAATGGATAAAGATCCAGCATCTTTCCACGCGCCTGCTTTCCCTGCCCTGGACAGCCGCACAACGAAACACACAAGTCAAACACCGAATAGCCGAAGGTGGCATGACGCGGGGACGGGACGGATCGGGACAGGAGAGATCGGGACAGGCAACCGAAACGCGGATGGAAATGGTTAAGTCGCGAGAGGGGGCGATCGCCGAAACGCGACTCGAAACGACCAAGTCGTGGAAAGCAGTCCACTGCTTACACCGGAAAAGTCGAATTTAGTCAGAGGAAGTCTGTAGCGTGCTAGGCGCCTGCACGCCCCATGGACTATTCTTAGCTGTACTCGCCTCCGTCTTCATCTCCGTCTTTGTTACCTTTACTTGTTCCCGTCCTCGTCCCCTCTTCTAGTAAGGCTGTCCGACGTACGTTGACACGCCCCTGTTCGTCACCCTGACTTTCTTCCACCCGTCTCTCCTTTCTTATTGTCCTTAGCATCTTTGTGCACTTTGCTGCTCGACTTGTACCCTTATTCGCTTCGTGTCGTAGTCGTATCACGTAGTCGCTCCGTCTATTGTCTTGTCACTCATTCATGTATATAAGAAAGGCTGGGTGTGGAGACAGAGACATCTAAACAATCTCTTTCACTCTCTTCTCTCCCCTCCTCTTCTTCCTTAACCTCTACTCCTTCATCCAAGACCTCAACCAAGCACATCTGTGTCTTCCTCTTCACGTACTTGGGCTCAACCCTCAAATACACGTGGTGATTACTTCCTGTCCCCCCAGAGCAGGCCTGATTTGCTCCCGTGTTGCTGTGTATGTATGTGTGTGTAATGTAGCTCTGGGTTAAGCAGGTTGGACACCGTTGACAGAAAGTCGGGTTAGATTGACCCTTCTTATAGTTGAGTTGGGTTGACCCTTAAACCCTGGTATCCGCACAGTGTGGATACTGGGCCAACCCCGGCACTACATATTTACTAGTGTAATTACTATCACTATTAACCATGTAATTACTCCTCAGTTGCGGGATCATCTCTCAAGTTCAACACTCCCCCTATGATCCCCAACTATCTTCAAATCTTTTCGAATCAAGGAGAATAATGACACAGATTAAATGAGAAACAGAAACAAGAAACACCATCCAAAACACAGGGTATAGGGTATCTGGTACGCAAGAACTTTTCTCCCCCTCAAACCCTCACACGTCGCAAAGCTGACTCGCTCTCAGTGACGGTGGACTTTCTCTTTTTCTCTCCGTTCACAAAGTCTTTTCCTCCCTGCAAGACAAAGGAAGAATGGAAAGTTGTTGCGCGGAGGATGGAATTGGAAGAAGGTGAGGCAAAAGACAGATTACTCATCTTCAAGCACCAGCAGGCCGTCCCAGCCAATCTCCATCGACGTCCTGAGGCTATATGCTGTTGGTGACAAGGTATCCATCAACACAGCAGATTTCCGCCATGAATACAAGACATCAACAAGTTGTTCCGCTAAGTTAATGCCTTGATGGGAGGGACCTTCTACTGTAGTAAGGGCCGTCCCTGAGCAATCTCTCCATGAATTGATTTCCCGCTGACAACCCCTCAATCTACAGCTCGACAACATTGTAATGACCCGGGGTCATTACGCCCATTCAACTCGGCGCGCGCCGTCGGCGGAGGATGATTCTGATACTGCAACAGCTGCTGGTCTTAAGTGTTTTCTACTTGGTGGTCTTTCATCTGGTCTTATTCTGCTAGGTTCAGCACTAGTTTATGCTGATACTGGTCTTACTAATCTTGAAAGTATTTTTTCTGATAATTTTTAAAGATTACCTTAC
The DNA here is from genome assembly GCA_006352305.1 of Cryptococcus floricola. Lineage (NCBI taxonomy): Eukaryota > Fungi > Basidiomycota > Tremellomycetes > Tremellales > Cryptococcaceae > Cryptococcus > Cryptococcus floricola. The sequence goes on along the minus strand of RRZH01000007.1, from coordinate 1,121,095 downwards.
TTATATTGACTTATTTTATTATCATATTATTTATAGAACGTTGTATTTCTTCTTGACATTTTTGGGTTTATCTATTAGACATCAAAACGTATAACGGTTAGTATAGAGGTTTCCAAAACCTTTGATAGTGGTTCTGCAGGATCGTAATTAGCGAACAATGAATTTTGCTACTTTAACATCCTTATAGTTAAGACGGTCATTCACCTAAGCTTCATTTAATCGCTATAAACACAAAAGTATAGGGTCAAAGAGAAATGAAATAAAGGGAAATCTAAATCAAAAAATAAATTGTCTACAAGTATCTCGAGAGTTTTGGGTATAAGAGTAGGGAATAATTGAACCGAGTAAAGGATAATTAAAATGTAATTCCAAAATCCTTAGTATACTCTACAACATCTATATGTTTTCTGGTCTCATCATAACTTTCTCACTCTCTCCATTTTAATCCTATCTTCCTATTTATTGCCTCTAGGACAGTTTTGGACCTAATGAAGAATCTATTGAAGAAAAAGTGTTAAAGAAGTAACAATACTTACTTAGCGGGGGGAGAGTATTGAATTAAGACGCAATTATGAAGTTAGAAATTAATTAAGTTACACGGCAAATTGAGAGAGAAATATGTATTTAGCGAGGAATGAGAACCGAATTCAACGTGATTAGGAAGTTACGGATTAATCAAGTTGCGCGATAAGTAGGGGAACACAACTATTCACATCAAGCATTCTAGTTGCAGTAGTAACACTTATTCCATTTGGTATCTTTGTCGCTCTGATTGGTCTTGAAATTGCAGTGTCCCTAATTCAAGCATTTTGTATTCTCAATCCTTGTGTGTTCATATGTTAAGGATGCTCTAGAACTACATTGATGTTAAAAAGCCAACCTCCACTTTACTAGACCATTCGCGCGCGAACGACCATCCGTTGTAAGGATCCCGTGGTCAGGTCCCGGGGCGTGAGTTAACAAGTCCAAATACCAACATATGCATTATGATTCCAGGGTTGGAATTGTGATGCAATGGCTTTTGCTGCTCATCCGGTTAATTGATCTTACTTGGTATTTAGGTCCTTTACATCTGTCATATCATTCACAGAAAATGATCCAAAAGGTGTTAGCATGTACTTCAAAGGCCGGCAGAGTGCAGGATGTGATATAGGAGGTGGAGGCTGATTCAGTGATATCACGTACGCTGCATAAGCCGGTGGCAAATTGCAAAGAGACAAGGAAGTGTTGGAAATCATCGATGAGCCAGAAAGGTATATAAGGGGCTGTGGTAGCCGTAGAATAGAACCTCATCGATGATATTTCGTAAGACCCAAGCTTGAGAACCTCACAAGTCTTGAGCCTTGTTCGATACAGTGGTAAACTATACATATACACACTTAGTCTCATAAAACCTTGTCTACTTCGGTATCGAGACCTATCTTAGTTGTCCATCCGCTAGGGACTCATCCGTCTATCCGTATCTCTTTGTCCCCCAGGCATTACGTCACCACTGCGTGGAGTCTGGACCTTACAGTTGTCCAAGAGCAGAGGGGCACAACCAGCATTCCAGCTCATTGTCCTCAGAGCCACCTTCTCAGCAGCTTTTAGCAAGCCTTAAGCCACATCACTGGTCCACCATGTTCAGCCTTGGAAGTACCCCGGGCTTTGACCAATACTCTCACGGATTTCCCGGAGGTGACTGTGCTGTTGTAGAAAGGATTGTTCCTCTGTGGAAAGCTGGGCCTCCAGTGGGCCCTTCAAGCCCATGATGGGGCTTCAGCATGCCACAAACGGGATGCTGGTGTATCTCTTCGAGAGCACAGAACACAAAGCGGGAGAGATGGTCGGTACCTTGTCGAGATTGCCCCGAGACGCTAGCTGACTCACACCAGGACAAGCAGTATCGCCCTTACCATCGGCCAGAACGACACTGTCTCCTCTATCTCTGGCCGCCTTCCCTTTACCACAGCCTCTCTCTTTGGCAAGACAGATCTCCCCAACACTGCCAATCTCCTCGAAGCCGGTCTCCTCGTCACTTCAGTCACACCCTGTTATTTTGGCATGGTAACAAATGCAGTTACTATAGTTTTTCTTGAAAAGACTATTGGACGTCATGTCCTGTTGTGCTGAGTGATGTGCAACCTGTCCATACAGCGCACCCTTGTGGGCGAAGACTTGGCCCACATGCAGTTGGATGGGTGGATGAGGATCACAAAGTGTTGCTCCTTGGGTGGCAGGCGCACTGCAACGAACACATCAATATAAGTAAGGATGTGACAGGAGGAGGCTCTTACATTTCTGTAAGAGGCTTGCCTCATACCCTTCCTAACATACGATCCGTCAATCCTTTGGCTGCAAACATCTGTCTTGATTAAGTGGACTGCATACAAGCATTAGTGGACGGCAGCCTGTTGCGTTTGGGTTTCTGGACTCAGCAAATGAGAAGCGCTCCTGCTATGCAGGAGGCGGCCTGATAAACTTGTGGGACAAAGGACAGAAAGATCTCTAACGAATGAGAAGTGTAAAGGAGCTATGGAGCCACCGTTACCTTGTACATAAGCTGCAAATCTGTTCCAGTCTCCACTGTTTGTGTTACGTAATTGTAATCCCCACATCATTTCAGGGCTCGCTGGGCTCGCTTGCGCCACAGACAGGGTGTAAAGGAGCTATGGAGCCACCATTGCATTGTACATAGGCTGCAAATACTGTTCCAGTGGGGCTGGAATGGTGACCTTTTGCAACAGTTAAGATGTCCAAGTGATTGAGTGTTCCTTTGCAGTTGCATTTTTTACACAGGTACTTGGTGGAACATTGTTGTGGCTCTTCTTTCTTTGCCTGTCGTTGTTCCCCGTCTTGTGCCCTATTGCAGTAAAGCTTAGGTGTCTGTGTGTGCGCTTGTTGAAGTTAGGACTGACGCTTGCCCAGTCACCGTTTTTCTCTTGTCTGTGTGACACGTATATGAGTTGGGGTCCTGTTTACAGTACAGGATACACCACCCCAGCTGATCTCTCGCTGATCTCTCGCTGATCTCTCGCTGATCTCTCGCCATTCTTTGCCGTTCTTCACTGTTCTTCACTGTGCTTTGCCGTTCTTTGCTGTTCTTTGCTGTTCTTTGCTGTTCTTTGCTGTTCTTTGCTGTTCTTTGCCATCCCAGTCCAGCGTCTCTATAGCTGTGACAATCACCGTTCGCCTCGCCGTTCCCCATTGTCAGTGAAGTGGTAGCACACCACTTACAATTTTGTGGATACTCTCCACGTTTTGCAAAAAGACAGAAGCCATAGTAAGACTTTGTGTGGGCTGTGTAGCTTTGGTTGAGGTATTGGGTGGTTCAGAAATTGAGAATTGTCTATCAAACGACGCAAGAGAAGGCTGCAATTGAGCGACCACAAGCAACAAAACATGTCGCCTTCTACGAGTCGTGTCGCGTCTGAGCCACATTACCTGACAGACACGTGACACGCTCCACGTGGGCATGGGTGGGTGCCTAGCAGGGCCTGGAACTTCCAGTGTTATTTGCAGGAGGTGCATCACATTGTATTTACGGGGGCGGAAATTGTGAACTCATATTAGAAAAATGGATGGTTGTGTTATGACTGGAAGAGGTTGGAAAAGTCACATTGTGTCTGTGGGGAAAGTTTGTGGTCACATTGTGGTTTGGGAAAAGTGCATATTAGGGGTAGTCATCAGGTTGTCGTTTCTCTAATACGACGTTTTGTCGTTTCTTGCTCAGGGAAATACCACGTGGATGCAATCTTGGACCCTGGATGCGGTCAATTTCACCGGTTGACGCGGCAACTCAAAAAACGACGTTTCAGAGGCGGAATTGCTCCTTTAGGGAATTCCTGAGCGAAATCCAACAATTTTTTCATTTTTCGCATTTTGACCAGAGACGTGTCGCGTCTGTCACGTCCCACATGCAGAGTCTTGTTTTCTTTGTTTTCTTTCAACAATTCCATCAGCATCCACCATGCCCCCCCGCAAATCAAAAGACACCTCCTCTTCCGACTCTGTGTCCTCCAAAAAGCCCTCCCAGCCAAGCAAGACCAAAGGCTTAGGCCACCGGACCAACACCTACGAGGTCGCCGACGGCTCGACCCCCCTATTCCATCTAGGAAGAAGGCAGGTCCTAAACCAACATGGGAGAAATGAGATTTGGCTTAGTATCTTTGAGACATATATATACATCACATCCTCATCTATTACCTCGACGAGCTCGAGCCTGGGCATCTTGCGATAGGGGGCTAGTGACTGAGGAGGGGCGGGATCAAAATTGACCTAGGAACGCCACATGCATATGACATCACTCAGGGCCTTACCCCTGGGGTTTTATAAAACGACAAAACGTCGTATTAGAGAAACGACAACCTAATGACTACCCCTATTATGTCATAGTCACATTGTGTCTGGAAAAGTCAAATTTAGTCAGAGGAAGTCTTTTCCTCTTGTCAGGTGGAAACTGGCGGCAGTGGCGAAGTTGGCATGGGCCAGTATAGGCGGGATGAGGGAGGGACGCTTGCCGAAAAGACTAATTCTGAAGGGCTAAAGTTAGTAGAACGACATACAGAATTATTCATGGCGAAAGCAACCCGCTGAAGGTGATCACTCCAATGTCTGCCTTGATCGTCCGTCCAAGCCCGTAACGCCTGAGTAACTGTTTTGTTGGAACGTTCTGGGATACCGTCAGTTTGTAGATGGTACACTGTAGACATCTTCAGCTTGGTACCCAACAACTCGTTCAAACGCTTCCACGCCCCAGCCGTGAACAATTTGTCGCGATCGGAAATAATGGGAGTTGGGAGGCCAAATTTGGACACCCAGTTGTCGTAGTAAAGCTGTGCAAAGGCAGACAAGGTGATGGTGGTGACGGATGGAATCAAGGCGACCCAGCCAGTGAGCGGTTCGGTGGTAACGATGAGATTGTCGAAACTGTGCGATTCTGGAAGAGGGCCCACAAAGTCGATGCCAATGGCGGCGAACTTGGTGGCTGGTATAGAAAGAGGGTGTAGAAGGCCTGGTGTTTTCTGTGTAGTCGACTTGGAAATTTGACAGGCAGGACAAGTGCCGACAAATTCCCGTGCATCAACGTCCATTCCTTTCCAAAAGTACTTACACCGTGAAAGTTCCAGAGTCCTGTCGACTCTGAAATGTCCCGTCGCCGAGTGGCACTCCTCTAGACAGGTCTCATTCAACGTCTCCGCCTCTGCAACACACAGACGATCCCCTAGCATCCAAACATCCACCTTATCTCCTTTGCCCTGCACTTCCACGCGCTCGACGCCTGGGGGGCAGATGCCGTCCTGCGACCACGCCCCCATGATGGCATCCTCCGCATAGCTTTCGCTGACCTTATCTAAGAACGCCTCGTTGGGACCAATAGTCAAGACTGACTTGATGTCGAGAAGCGAGATGGAGGCGAGGGGTGGGTGGTGTAAGGTCCAGACTCCACGCAGTGGTGACGTAATGCCTGGGGGACGAAGAGATACGGATACGGATGAGTCCCTAGCGGATGGACGACTAAGATAGGTCTCGATACCGAGTAGACGAGTGTGTGTATGTATAGATTACCACTGTATCGAACAAGGCTTAAGGCTTGTGAGGTTCTTAAGCTTGGGTCTTACGAAATATCATCGATGAGGTTCTATTCTACGGCTACCACGGCCCCTTATATACCTTTCTGGCTCATCGATGATTTCCAACGCTTCTTTCTCTCTTTGCACATTTGCCACCGGCTTATGCAGCGTATGTGATATCGCTGAATAAGCCTCCACCCCCTATATCACATCCTACGCCCTACCGGCCTCTGAAGTGCATGCTAAGACCTTTTGGATCATTTTCTGTGAATGATCTATGACGGATGGTCGTTCGCGCGCGAATGGTCTAGTAAGGTGGAGGTCGGCGGAGGTCTCCGCCGACGGCGCGCGCCGAGTTGAATGGGCGTAATGACCCCGGGTCATTACATAATCCCCCCTCTCAAGCGGGCAGCTCCTGCGCCCGTATGTTCCCTTCTTCTTTCTTTCCTTCGGATCTCTGACTTATCTCGGCATTTTACCCTCTTCGGCGCCTCTCATAGCTCAATGGCTAGGCTGTGGGCTACTGTAGTGGGATTGCGCTCACTTGTAGCAGCACATGTATCCCCGTACATCATAACGTGTCTGATCGGCTTTGACGGTCAAGTCCGATAGATAACAATAACCATGGTGTGGTCACATTGGCCTTTGGCATGTTCTGCCGTGGGTATTAACCTCTGTGGTGTCGAGGTTCTTTGTGTGGTGTGGTAGGGATGGCCTTCAAACTTTTGGTCTTGGTTCTTTCTGACCGCAGTCTGCAACTACGTTGGGTCAGGTTGACCGATAGTGGGTATTACGTGTCTTCAGTCGCAGCCGCTGACCATACAGCAGGGGAAGGTGGAATGCGAGAGGGATAACGCAACTTCTGGGGTGGATCTATCACCGTCGCAGCTAGCAGGCGGTGTTCTCGAGTGATTTTGGGGTGGTAGGGCCCATGTGGGCGATATGGAGTGGGGTGTGGTGAAGGTAGCCTCAGCAGGGTATAACAGCGTCCTGTGAGTCGTGTTGTCTCTCCTTGGTTACTCCCTTCTTCAACCAACTCCTCAGCAGGGTATAACAGCGTCCTGTGAGTCGTGCTGTCTCTTCTCTCATCTGCTCCCTCAGCGACCAACTTGATTGTCGACCTCTTGGCCGTGGCCGGACTCGCTCCTTCGGCCAAGCGCGCCATTACCCAGGCCCTGATGGCCTACTAGGTGATTCTCCCTCATTCACTTTCTTTACTTTTCTTCAAATAGACAAATAAACTCGCAGAACACAAAGGTGGCTTTGCGGCCAAGAAATTTTGTTGAGAAGTAAATACTTGAATGAAGGAAAACGGTTGAGGTGACTTAAGCAAGTCGTACTAAACAAATAAGGCGATAGAGTGATCAAGTCTATCTACTAATAGGTACTCTCTCCGAGTACTAACAAATTGACGAGCTCGTAAAATGATATATCGTAATGAAGTAGGAATAGCTATTCAACATAAATGTCCTAGGCTGAAATACACTTGATACAGTACTGTCGAAGTTTATTCTCGCGAGTTCTTTGGTCCGCCTTTCTTTGGCTTTGGACTCTTCTTTGGCTTCTGCGCCACATGTGTACTTGGTTTTCCCGGGTAGGCAGCGTGGAACTCGTCCACTATCTCTTTTGCGTTCTCCAAATCTTCTGGAGGCTGCCACGGATTATGGTCCGGCCCGTAGCCTTTCCATCTAATAAGATACTCAAGACGACGATTTCGGCGGCGGGAGTCTAGAATCTCCTCTGCCTCGTACTCTTCTTCGTCGTCTATGATTTCAGGCGGCGGTGGTGGTTGTTCCCTCTCCGGGATCGTACTAGGCTTGTGCTGCTCTAGTAGATTAACATGAAACACCGGGTGTATCTTCATATCTTCTCGAAGCTTCAACTCATAGACGAGTGGTGATAGCTTCTTGATGACCTCGAATGGGCCCATATACTTGAAGTCGAATTTCTGGGTAGGTCGTAATGTCTTTATATTCTTTCCATTCAACCAGACTTTCTGGCCGACCTCATATTCTGGAGCAGGCAATCTACGCTTATTTGCCTGAACCGTAGACTGCTCCTGAGCGTGCTGAATATTCTCGCGCAAGAACGAGAACAGCTCGGATAGCTCCGCAACAAACCTCGTTGCTGCGGGATTGACATCGTCAATCGATTTCGTAAGGACGAAGTCGCTGTTGGGATGGAAACCCTTATTCGCAAAGAAGGGTGTGACTTCGGTAGATGCGTGAGTCGCATTATTGTATGCAAACTCCGCCAAGGGGAGCCACTCGCTCCAATCGGATTGCTGATAGTTCGTAAAAATCCGTAGGTGCTGCTCGAGCACTTGGTTCACTCTCTCGGTCTGCCCATCCAACTGTGGATGGTATGCAGTGCTGAAGTTCAACTTGATTTTCAGATTGTCTGCTAGAGATCGCCAGAACTTGGAAGTAAACTTGTTACCTCGGTCGCTGACAATGTCTGTAGGCAGACCGTGTTTGGCAAAGACGTGTGTCACGTAGTGGCGTGCTACGTCCTCGGCAGTAGCCTCGATTGTCGAGGGGATAAATATCGCCATCTTCGTGAGTCGGTCTACTATGACTAAGATCGCGTCATGCCCGTTTGACATGGGCAGCTGATCAATGAAGTCCATAGAGATCGACGTCGACGGATATGGTGGGATAGGGAGTGATTGTAGTAAGCCGTAAGGCTTGTGTCGTCTTGGCTTCGTACGCTGACAAGTGTCACAGGTGTCGACGAAGTCCATCACATAACCCTTCATCTTTGGCCACCAAAAATCCTTCGCAATCAACTGTAAAGTCTTTCGACGACCGTAGTGTCCAGCAGAGGGGAGGTCATGGCGTAGCTGAGTGACCTGCAGTCTCAATGGACCTGGAGGTATGTACAGCCGAGCACCGTTGTAGAGTACCCCTTCTGATGTTTTCACTAACGGCTCTTTGACTTCGACTGTCTTCGCGAACTCGTCTTCTCCCTGAGCCTCTTCAATATGTCGAATGATATCCATTCGGATAGTGGAAACGTGCGTAGCACTTCCCGCGAAGTGATGAGGTTTGAGCAACTGCTGATAGTTGTGTGGATTGGCTTCAGTCGTTAGACTAGAGCCACGAGTGGTCGGATGATAATCTGGTCGACGTGTTAGGGAATCGGGCTTTGCCCCTTGTTTCCCTGGTCGATTCTTGAGGGCATCAATCTCGAAGGTAGCCTTCTCGAGAGCCTTATCAAGTTGGTTGTTTCGTGAACGGAGACGCATATCATTCTCTCCCGCTTCACTCCTAAATGTTTCAATGAGGTCACGCAGCTCTTGACGCTCAGCGTCCCTGCGCTCCCCTTCCAAATGCTCGGCATCCCTGTGCTCAATCTCTTGCTCCCTTAAGAGCTGCATCGCGTCATGTAACTCCTGACGCCCTACATTCATACGTTCCTGCTCCTCACGTCGCTCTAAATCTTGGTTTTTCATCCTCGTATTGAGGCTAGCGACGTTGATAGCTTGGCTACCCATGGTAGAAAGTCGGATAAGACTAGGGTAGGGATAGGTTTTACCAAAGTATCCGACTAAGGACTCTGGGAACGATGATATTTTCTGTAAGGTCCAGACTCCACGCAGTGGTGACGTAATGCCTGGGGGACGAAGAGATACGGATACGGATGAGTCCCTAGCGGATGGACGACTAAGATAGGTCTCGATACCGAGTAGACGAGTGTGTGTATGTATAGATTACCACTGTATCGAACAAGGCTTAAGGCTTGTGAGGTTCTTAAGCTTGGGTCTTACGAAATATCATCGATGAGGTTCTATTCTACGGCTACCACGGCCCCTTATATACCTTTCTGGCTCATCGATGATTTCCAACGCTTCTTTCTCTCTTTGCACATTTGCCACCGGCTTATGCAGCGTATGTGATATCGCTGAATAAGCCTCCACCCCCTATATCACATCCTACGCCCTACCGGCCTCTGAAGTGCATGCTAAGACCTTTTGGATCATTTTCTGTGAATGATCTATGACGGATGGTCGTTCGCGCGCGAATGGTCTAGTAAGGTGGAGGTCGGCGGAGGTCTCCGCCGACGGCGCGCGCCGAGTTGAATGGGCGTAATGACCCCGGGTCATTACAGGTGGGGGATGCGAGACAAGGCGTCGGCGACGTCATTGGTAACACCGGGGATGTAGTAGATCTTGAGGTTGTAGTTGTTCAGGACCTCGGACCAGCGCTTCTGGCGATCAGACAGCGAGGGCTGGGTGAAAAAATGGCGAAGGGTGGCGTGGTCAGTCATTACATTGACTGGAATGCCCAAGAGGAGTGGGCGCCATTCTTTGAGGGCTTCGACGATGGCGAGCATCTCCTTGTCGTGTACCGCGTAGCGAGTCTCGGCGGGGATGAGGGAGCGAAAAAAAATAGGTGATAGGGGCGACGGCGTCGGGAAGATGGCAAGCACCAAGCCAAGCGCCTTATGCCCGTGTTGCTAGCGTCCGTATAGAGATAGACCTGCTGCTCACCACATTGTACGGCGTCGTAGTCGAGGGGGACGAGCGCTGTGATCTGGGCGAGAAGACTTTTGCACTCCTCAAACCCGCCGCCGTCGACCAATCCCAGCTCCAACACAATCCCTCCGTAGTATAACCTCCTCGCCCTTCGCTCTCTTCTTCATGTAGGCGGTGAAAGCCTTCTCAGCAGTCTTGTTGGGTGGTATGAGGGCGGTGAGGACGGAGAGGGGGGCGGCGAGATGTGGGATGAACTTTCTGGCGTAGTTGAGAAGGCCAATGAAAGAGCGAAGTTGTTTGACGGTGGTGGGGGCAGGCCACTGCATAAGCGTCTCGATTTTCTTGGGGTCGGGGCCGATATGGTTCTCAGAGATAGTGTGGCCAAGGAAAGGGGCTTCATCGAGGAAGAACTTGGGCTCGGAGGGGGAACAGACGAAACCAGCTTTCTGCAGCGCGGTCATTGTCTGCCCAAATAATAATATTGTCGACGTATGCTTCACAGCACTCGCTGAGCAGGCCTCGCAGAGCCTCGTTCAGCCGTCGTTGTTGCGTAGCAGGCGAATTGCATGCACCCTGTGGCATGACGACCCATTCGTACAGGCCCCACGGGGTGGCGATCGCCGTCTTTACGGAGTCTGGAAAAACGTGTCGGTCAAGTCTAGCTTGGCAAATACCTTTTCACAAGGAGGATGTTGATATGATGTCGAACTTGAGAAACTGAAGGGGCGGGCTGGGGGTTAAGAGAGATACATGGAGATTGTAAAACTCATTAGTTCTATGTACTTAGGCTGTACGTAAGACGACGTTGAAATGAGGGAAAAAGACAAGATGGCAATACTCGCCAAGTTGATAAAAAACCCTATCGTCTCTAACTACTCCCTACTCCTCACATCCACAACGTCCTCGCTCTCGCCTTCACTAGCTCCACTCCCACTCTACTCTGCATTCCATGCCATACTGTAATGACCCGGGGTCATTACGCCCATTCAACTCGGCGCGCGCCGTCGGCGGAGGTCACCGCCAACCTCCACCGACCTCCACTTTACTAGACCACTCGCGCGCGACTGATCCATCCGTCATATCAGTCACAGAGTGCACCCCAGAAGTCGTTAGCATGTACTTCAAAGGCCGGTAGAGCGTAGGATGTGATATAGGGGGTGGAGGCTGATTCAGCGATATCACATACGCTGCATAAGCCGGTGGCAAATGTGCAAAGAGAGAAAGAAGCGTTGGAAATCATCGATGAGCCAGAAAGGTATATAAGGGGCCGTGGTAGCCGTAGAATAGAACCTCATCGATGATATTTCGTAAGACCCAAGCTTAAGAACCTCACAAGCCTTAAGCCTTGTTCGATACAGTGGTAATCTATACATACACACACTCGTCTACTCGGTATCGAGACCTATCTTAGTCGTCCATCCGCTAGGGACTCATCCGTATCCGTATCTCTTCGTCCCCCAGGCATTACGTCACCACTGCGTGGAGTCTGGACCTTACAGAAAATATCATCGTTCCCGGAGTCCTTAGTCGGATACTTTGGTAATACCTACCCCTATCTTATCCGACTTCTACCATGGGTAGCCAACCTATCAACGTCGCTAGCCTCAATGCGAGGATGAACAACCAAGATGTAGAGCGACGTGAAGAGCAAGAACGTATGAATGTAGAGCGTCAGGAGTTACATGACGCGATGCAGCTCTTAAGGGAGCAAGAGATTGAGCACAGGGATGCCGAGCGTTTGGAAGGGGAGCGCAGGGACACTGAGCGTCAAGAGCTGCGCGACCTCATCGAAACATTTAGGAGTGAAGCAGGAGAGAATGATATGCGTCTCCGTTCGCGAAACAACCAACTTGAGCAGGCTCTCGAGAAGGCTACCTTCGAGATTGATGCCCTCAAGAATCGACCCTCCGGGGTTTCGGGTCCATCTCATAAAGACCTAAAAGTGAAAGAACCCGACGTTTTCACTGGCAAACGGTATCAAATCACCGCATTTGTCTCTGAACTTAGAGATATGTTTGAACTGCAGCCTTCTCAGTTCACCGACGAAACTATCAAGGTACGCTACGCGTGCATGTTCCTGAGAGGGGATGCCCGTACCTGGTACCACGCCTACTCTTCACTCGCCAAAGACAAACTCCCCGACTGGTTTCACAACTTTGACAAGTTTGTCGAAGCCTTGAAACAAGTGTATGGCGATCCCAACGACAGAAAGGTTGCCGAGATAAAGATGAACTCTTTGAGGCAGACCTCCACTGTGGCAAAATATGTTGCCGATTTCCGTACCTACCACGCCATCCTCCAGTACGACAACAGTGCTGCGAATGCCGCGTTGTTTAGGGGTTTGAGACCAGAAGTGAAGGAAGAGGTGATTCGCATTGGGCGACCAGAGGAGCTGGAAGAGCTAGTGTCAACCATCATTCGCGTTGACAATATGCTTCTGGAGCAACGTATGGAGAAAGGTGTTTCTGAGCCCAATACCGGGCGAAGCAACCTATATCCTAACAACTACCGCTCCTCCTCCAACCAAGCCGTTCCCTACAACAACCGATCTTTCGGGAATAGGGAGTGGGGACGACCAAAGTCGGAAACTGGCCCTACAAAGACGGTCAGCTTGACTCGTGCTGGTCACGTCCCTCCCGACGAGTATAAGAGACGTCAAGAACAAGGTCTCTGTCTCTACTGTGGCGACAAAAACCACAGAATTGCTCAATGTCCGAGCTCAAAAGGACCCGCGAGAGGCAACATGGCCCGCGGTATCCGTTACTCGGGAAACGAGTGACCACTCAGCCTAAAGAAGTCCCAGAACTGAGTGGTAGCCTCACTGGGCAAATCTGCGCTGCCGTTTTAGAGAATAATATAGAATTACTTACTATACCCATATTTTTCAATCAAATAAAACAAACAAAAACATCCGCCATGATCGACTGTGGCGCTTCTTTGAATTTAGTAGATAGAAATTTTGTTTTGGAAAAGAATCTCCGACCTATAAAACTAGAAAACCCAATAAGTATCGAACTTATAGATGGGCAACATTCGCAAGGAGGGGAGATCACCCAGGTGGTAAGGGGAAGCGTGACGCTACCCTCGATGGGAGAAAACTTCGAAGTGACTCTTCATGTCACGACTCTGGCGGTCGAGCCAGTAGTATTAGGATTACCTTGGCTGAGGCAGCACAACCCGTCGATAGACTGGAGTGCGATGTCAGTCAAAGCAAGAGTAGAGACGCCGAGTAAACCGAAGATAGAGTTACTCAGCGCCGAAAAGTTTGAGAGACTCTTAGCGGCACCAACGAGCAACGAGGTCCACTATGTTGGTTCTGTGCGACCCGCTAGCCATAGAATAGCAGGAGTCACTACGACCGGAGATTCGAAGGATAACGATGAGAAAATCGTACCTTCCGAATACCACGACTTCTTAGACGTCTTCAGTAAGAAGAAGGCGGACGAACTACCCCCACATCGACCATATGATCACAAAATCATCCTCGAGGAAGGTAAACAAACTTCCTACGGCCCCATCTATCAGTTATCCGAGGTAGAACTCAAGGCGCTGAGAGAGTATCTCGATGAGAACCTACAGAAAGGTTTCATCCGAGTGTCAGAATCTCCAGCGGCCTCACCTATCCTTTTCGTAAAGAAGAAAGACGGTTCTCTTCGCCTTTGCGTCGACTATCGAAAGTTGAACGCTATTACCGTCAAGAATCGCTACCCTATCCCGCTCATCACCGAGCTATTGAACCGCCTAGGAGAAGCAAAGATCTTCTCAAAGATTGATTTGCGCGGCGCGTATAACCTTCTGCGAATTGCAGAAGGAGACGAATGGAAGACGGCTTTCAGAACGAGATATGGTCATTACGAGTATCTCGTCATGCCGTTCGGCCTCACAAACGCTCCCGCATCGTTCCAATATCTGATGCACGACAACTTCAAAGACATGCTCGATCACTTTGTGGTCATCTATCTCGACGATATCTTGGTATATTCCAAGAACAAATCCGAGCATAGAGAGCACGTGAGACGCGTCTTACAGAGGTTGCGTCAGGCCGAATTATATGCGAAGGCAGAGAAGTGCGAATTTCATACGGAGAGTGTGGAGTTCCTAGGCTTCGTCGTGAGCCCCGAAGGGATTTCTATGGATGAGAAGAAGATTGAGTCAGTGTTGAACTGGCCAACACCCAACAACGTACACGACGTACGAGTGTTCTTAGGGTTTGCCAACTTCTACCGGAGGTTCATAAAGAGCTACTCCGAAACGGCAACACCTTTGACAGCTTTGACAAAAGCTGGTCATAAGTTTGATTGGAATGAGAAGACACAAAAAGCGTTCGACGCGCTAAAGTCTTCTTTTACATCCTCCACTATGCTACGACATTTCGATAGCAGTCGACCAGCGATCCTAGAAACGGACGCGTCGGACTATGCTATAGCGGGGATACTATCCCAAGAACAAGACAACGGTCTTACGCACCCGGTTGCGTTCTTCTCGAGAAAGATGACTCCACCAGAGTTGAACTACGAAATACATGACAAAGAGATGTTGGCGATCATCGAGTCTATGAGAGAATGGAGACACTATTTGGAAGGGCTACCCGAAGGGGTCAGCGTCTTCACCGATCACAAGAGTTTAGAGTACTTTATGACTCACAAGCAGTTGAACCGACGCCAAGCTCGTTGGTTGCTGTTCTTGTCGGATTTTAACTTTAAAATCCATTATCGACCAGGGAAACAAGGGGCAAAGCCCGATTCCTTAACACGTCGACCAGATTATCATCCGACTACTCGTGGCTCTAGTCTAACGACTGAAGCCAATCCACACAACTATCAGCAGTTGCTGAAGCCTCATCACTTCGCGGGAAGTGCTATGCACGTTTCCACTATCCGAATGGATATCATTCGACATATTGAAGAGGCTCAGAGAGAAGACGAGTTCGCAAAGACAGTCGAAGTCAAAGAGCCGCTAGTGAAAACATTAGAAGGGGTACTCTACAACGGTGCTCGGCTGTACGTACCTCCAGGTCCATTGAGACTGCAGGTCACTCAGCTACGCCATGACCTCCCCTCTGCTGGACACTACGGTCGTCGAAAGACTTTACAGTTGATTGCGAAGGATTTTTGGTGGCCAAAGATGAAGGGTTATGTGATGGACTTCGTCGACACCTGTGACACTTGTCAGCGTACGAAGCCAAGACGACACAAGCCTTACGGCTTACTACAATCACTCCCTATCCCACCATATCCGTGGACGTCGATCTCTATGGACTTCATTGATCAGCTACCCATGTCAAACGGGCATGATGCGATCTTAGTCATAGTAGACCGACTCACGAAGATGGCGATATTTATCCCCTCGACAATCGAAGCTACTGCCGAGGACGTAGCACGCCACTACGTGACACACGTCTTTGCCAAACATGGTCTGCCTACAGACATTGTCAGCGACCGAGGTAACAAGTTTACTTCCAAGTTCTGGCGATCTCTAGCAGACAATCTGCAAATCAAGTTGAACTTTAGTACTGCATACCATCCACAGTCGGATGGGCAGACGGAGAGAGTGAACCAAGTGCTCGAGCAGCACTTACGAATCTTTACGAACTATCAGCAATCCGATTGGAGCGAGTGGCTCCCCTTGGCGGAGTTTGCATACAATAATGCGACTCACGCATCTACCGAAGTCACACCCTTCTTTGCGAATAAGGGTTTTCATCCCAACAGTGACTTCGTCATTACGAAACCGATTGACGATGTCAATCCCGCAGCAACGAGGTTTGTTGCGGAGCTATCCGAGCTGTTCTCGTTCTTGCGCGAGAATATTCAGCACGCTCAAGAGCAGTCTACGATTCAGGCAAATAAGCGTAGATTGCCTGCTCCAGAATATGAGGTCGGCCAGAAAGTCTGGTTGAATGGAAAGAATATAAAGACATTACGACCTACCCAGAAATTCGACTTCAAGTATATGGGACCATTCGAGGTCATCAAGAAGCTGTCACCGCTCGTCTATGAGCTGAAGCTTCGAGAAGATATGAAGATACACCCGGTGTTTCATGTTAATCTACTAGAGCAGCACAAGCCTAGTACGATCCCGGAGAGGGAACAACCACCACCGCCGCCTGAAATCATAGACGACGAAGAAGAGTACGAGGCAGAGGAGATTCTAGACTCCCGCCGCCGAAATCGTCGTCTTGAGTATCTTATTCGATGGAAAGGCTACGGGCCGGACCATAATTCGTGGCAGCCTCCAGAAGATTTGGAGAACGCAAAAGAGATAGTGGACGAGTTCCACGCTGCCTACCCGGGAAAACCAAGTACACATGTGGCGCAGAAGCCAAAGAAGAGTCCAAAGCCAAAGAAAGGCGGACCAAAGAACTCGCGAGTATAAATTACGACAGTACTGTATCAAGTGTATTTCAGCCTAGGACATTTATGTTGAATAGCTATTCCTACCCAATTACGATATCGTCAATTTGTTAGTACTCAGAGAGAGTACCTATTAGTAGATAGACTTGATCACTCTATCGCCTTATTTGTTTAGTAGGACTTGCTTGAGTCACCTCCGCAATTTTCTTTCATTCAAGTATTTACTTTCATTTTATCGACAGACTTTTTAAACAAAGAGATATCTATTTAGATGTTTTTGAGGTTTTTGAAGTTTTCTATAAAAAGAGGAGTAAAGAAAGCGAAGAAAGGAGAATCACCTAGTCGGCCGTGAGGGCCTGGGTGATGGCGCGCTTTGCCGAAGGGGCAAGCCCGGCCACGGCAAGGAGGTCGACAATGAAATGGGTGACGACAGGGCGAGGAAGGAGCTGCCTCGGGGGCGCAAGACTACAGGCGCAGCCCACTCGAGTACAGGCGGAACACTTCGTCACACCCTCGATAGACACGCAAGCCAGCCCCTATTCCATCGAGTCAGTAGAGACTCCAACCAGAAGACACAACGCAAAGACGTACCTTTTGGCGGCAGCGGCGACACAGACCTATCCTTTCGCCCATACGCGCGACCATCGCCGCAAGACGATAGCGACGCACGGTCTATCCCACCTGTCAGTATCATGAAGAGGATACAAGAGAACCAACATACCAAGGGCGAACGAGGGGGCCGAGCCACCTGCGTATCCTCGGCACGTCCAGTAGGCGTACCGGGAGCCTCCAAGGGCGATTCAGGCGAATATGAAGGAGAAGGGGGAGTCGGCGAACGCAATGGGGCCCTCAGAGTCCAGACTGGGATGCGGATGGGGGCCTGCACAACATTAGCTCCATCACGTTGGTGGATATCTAGCGAAGACGTACAAGAGGGGCCACCCCCCCGACGGGAGTCCTTGTAATATGCCCAGTCGAGTAAAGGCGGGGGTCAAGGGGCCGCCCCATTGGAGTCGGCGTCATTGGGGAAGGAGCGAAAGGGAGAGCCATGGGGTTCATGGTTGAGTGAAGTGGTCGTGGAAGGAGCGGATGAGAAGAGAAACAACACGACTGACTCACAGGACGCTTTTATACCCTGCTGAGGCGACCTCCACCACGCTCCACTCCGTATCGCCCACATGGGCCCTACCACCCCAAAATCACTAGAGAACACCGCCTACTGGCTGCGACGGTGGTAGACCCACCCCAGAAGTTTGCGTTACCCCTCTCGCATTCCACCTTCCCCTGCTGTATGGTCAGCGGCTGCGACTGAAAATACGCAATACCCACTATCGGTCAACCTGACCCAACGTAGTCGCAGACTGCGGTCAGAAAGAACCAAGACCAAAAATTCGAAGGCCATCCCTACCACACCACACACAGAACCTCGACACCGCAGAGGTTAATGCCCACGGCAGAACATGCCGAACACCAATGTGACCATACCATGGTTATCGTTACCTATCGGACTTGACCGTCACGGCCGATAAGACACGTTATGACGTACGGGGATACATGTGCTGCTACAGGTTAGCGAAACCCCACTACAGTAGCCCACCGCCTAGCCATCGGGCTATGAGAGGTGCCGAAGAGGGTCCAATGCCGCGATAAGTCAGAGTTCCGAAGGAAAGAAAGAAAGAAGAAGAGAACATACGGGCGCAGGAGCTGCCCGCTTGAGGGGGGGGATTATGTAATGACCCGGGGTCATTACGCCCATTCAACTCGGCGCGCGCCGTCGGCGGAGGTCACCGCCAACCTCCACCGACCTCCACTTTACTAGACCACTCGCGCGCGACTGATCCATCCGTCATATCAGTCACAGAGTGCACCCCAGAAGTCGTTAGCATGTACTTCAAAGGCCGGTAGAGCGTAGGATGTGATATAGGGGGTGGAGGCTGATTCAGCGATATCACATACGCTGCATAAGCCGGTGGCAAATGTGCAAAGAGAGAAAGAAGCGTTGGAAATCATCGATGAGCCAGAAAGGTATATAAGGGGCCGTGGTAGCCGTAGAATAGAACCTCATCGATGATATTTCGTAAGACCCAAGCTTAAGAACCTCACAAGCCTTAAGCCTTGTTCGATACAGTGGTAATCTATACATACACACACTCGTCTACTCGGTATCGAGACCTATCTTAGTCGTCCATCCGCTAGGGACTCATCCGTATCCGTATCTCTTCGTCCCCCAGGCATTACGTCACCACTGCGTGGAGTCTGGACCTTACACATACTTCCTTCTCCATGCACTTCCTCCAGCTCCTCCATTCCACCGCCGTTTCCTCGCTCATCAGTCCGCCCGCCGAAAGCACAAGGGGGCGGAATGCCCCCCCCGTAGATCCTTGGCTGCTTGTCCACCATTTCCGCATCCCTCTTGCTCAACCACACCACGAACCTTCCCTGCACCCACTCCAGCCACTCCATCCCACTCGGCTTCCCTCCCTGCACAACGTACATGTGCTTGTCCTCCAACCCGTACACCTTCAGATCATAATCCACGTTCCTCAGCTCCCCTCCCCTTCCACGGACTCGCAAGTCGTTCCGCCTTAGTGGGCAACGTCGGTCAACTGGGGAGGGAGGATATCGGCAAAGTCGTGGAGTAGTTTGGCGGTGAGTTCTTTGCGCTTTGTGACCATCTCTGACGCCAGCTCTAGTGACACTCCGCTGATACGCGTCGCACCAGATCCCAACACCACCTCCCCGTCTCTTTCTCCTTGCCTCGTCGCCACACCTTCTCGCAGCATCACTTCCAACCCAGACGCCCCGGCTAGCAGCCGATGTTGTAGATGGAAAGGGAGACCAAGGATCATGCGGTTGGCTGGGCCAAGGGGCATGACCACGAAGGGCGAGTCACGATAGCTGAGACTGCCGACATGCACATCCATAAAAATTTTCTCTGTTATCTGAGGGTTAAGAGAGTTACATGAAGATTTTGGAACTCATTGATGCTATGTACTGGGCTATCTGAGGGCCAAGGGACTCATCCGCCATTCTCGTCGCTATCGGTAACATTCTCCTCGTCTCCAACCCAAGCTCTTCCACCAACTCCCTGTCAATCACGTTGACGGCCGCGCCAGAGTCGACTAGCGTCTGGTATGAGGGACCATCAGCTTCGAGGCGGGCATTGACGAGGAGAAGTGGGACTAGGGGGACGGAGGGGCAGAAGACTGCGGGAACCCGGGCGACAAGGACGCAACTTGGGGGACGGAGGCAGGTGTCACAATCCAGACCACCTTCCGCCCGTCAGGCAGTCTGTTTACGTAACAACTAGCCAAGCGGAGGTGCCCGCCCCGCGACTCAACGCTCGCGGCGCGCCAACGGCATCACTCAACGTGCCGCTTTGCACATCTCATGATGCCTTGTCACACGATCCTGCCCCCTTATCACATGCTAGGACATTATTCGGATACATAGCCGCTTTTATCACATGCCTAGCCGCTTTTATCATACAATAGATCAAACGCCGACGCGCTTTATTCACATTTATAGACATCTCGTCACATCGTAGCTAGAATACCGTATTATTCTTCCTTATTCGGAATCTTTATTCGGAATCAGCTCCACTATCCCAAATATGCGAGTGGAGGCTGATTCAGCAAGCAGAAATAATCCAGGGAAGGATTGGAAAACATTGATGGACGGAAAAGATATAAAAGGACCCCTTTGTAGCTCTCTCGAAGTCTCCCATCGATGTTAATTTTCTTAAACCTCTAAATCTCTTTACCAGACTTCTACTCTCGCCTACTCTAGTAGAACTCTGCCAAAGTAGCCAACCCCCCTTCGACAGCCAATACTCCAACGACAGCGGTACTCACAGGCAATACCCTCGAGGAGTCCCCTTCATCTATCGTCCGTCTCTCTTTGGCTTATCGCCTGGCGCTATCTCTTCGTCCTCAAGTCACGCGTCGCTACTCGCGGGTCTTGATCCTTACATAAAATTAACATCGATCAACCACGCCAACCAGAGACCTACCCATATCCCAATATGGTTTCCGCCTCCCAACTCGAAGAACGATTCAACGCTTTCCTAGTTGAAAGGGATGCCCTTGTTACCTGTGTTGACCAACTGGTCACGGCCAACGAGACCCTTTCCACTGCGGTAGAGTCACTCGAGACTGGCAACACCTCTCTCACCGAAACTATCACCTCCATTACCAACCAAAACACGGAACAAGAAGCGTCCATCGAGGTGTTGAGGAGGGAGAATGATGACCTAAAGAGCGCCCTTACTGGGACTAGCGTTAGGTTGAGAGAAATCGTTGATGGGCTCCAACGTCAGAACGACGAGCTCCGTCAACAAAGGCAATCAGCCACCCCGGTGTGGAGTCTTCTACCTCCAACCACAGTTTCCGGGTCCATGAACCCAAAGTCGCTTCGCCCGAATTCTTCACCGGCAAGCGTTACCAACTCAACACCTTCATCACCCAGTTGTCCATGGTGTTCACCCTCCAACCATCACGTTTCCCAGACGAGGTCACCAAGGTCGGGTACGCTTGCACCTACCTCCGGGACGATGCTTTCGCATGGTATCAGCCCTACGCCCGATTGGCCGTCGACAAGAAACCCGAATGGTGCTCTGACTTTGACAAATTTGTCGAAGCCCTCAAACAAGTCTATGGGGACCCCAACGACACGAAGATGGCGGAGCTGAAGATGAATAATCTGAAGCAACGTACCTCTGCGGCTCGATACATTGCCGATTTCCGCAAGTACCAAGCCATTCTTGAGTGGGACAACAGCGCAGCTGTTGCCACCTTTTTCCGGGGCTTGAAATCCGAGATCAAGGAAGAGATTATCCGCACGGGAAGACCCGAGGATCTCGAAGGGCTTATCACAGCCACAGTTCGTGTTGACGACATGCTGTATGAGCAGCGCATCGAGAGAAACGAACGCACCGACTCTTATGATAACAACAATCGTAATGAGCGTTCTAATACCTCTCGCTTCAGCTCCAACATATCTCGCAACAACAACCGCTCTTCCTCATCCAACAACAACAATGGGGAGGGAAGAAGCAAGACCAGGTTTGAGTCAGATGCACCCAAACAAGTTAACTTGACTCGATCCGGGCGCATTCCCCCCGACGAGTACAAGAGAAGGCAAGACGAGAAGCTCTGCCTCTACTGCGGCGACAAAAATCACCAGATTGCCGACTGTCCCCAGTCGAAGGGCAAGGCTCGCGGAAACATGGTCCGCTTTGCCGAGCCCAACTCGAAAAACTGCTAGACGCTCAACCTCTCAAAGTCCCAGGGCTGAGTGTCACGATCCAGACCACCTTCCGCCCGTCAGGCAGTCTGTTTACGTAACAACTAGCCAAGCGGAGGTGCCCGCCCCGCGACTCAACGCTCGCGGCGCGCCAACGGCATCACTCAACGTGCCGCTTTGCACATCTCATGATGCCTTGTCACACGATCCTGCCCCCTTATCACATGCTAGGACATTATTCGGATACATAGCCGCTTTTATCACATGCCTAGCCGCTTTTATCATACAATAGATCAAACGCCGACGCGCTTTATTCACATTTATAGACATCTCGTCACATCGTAGCTAGAATACCGTATTATTCTTCCTTATTCGGAATCTTTATTCGGAATCAGCTCCACTATCCCAAATATGCGAGTGGAGGCTGATTCAGCAAGCAGAAATAATCCAGGGAAGGATTGGAAAACATCAATGGACGGAAAAGATATAAAAGGACCCCTTTGTAGCTCTCTCGAAGTCTCCCATCGATGTTAATTTTCTTAAACCTTTAAATCTCTTTACCAGACTTCTACTCTCGCCTACTCTAGTAGAACTCTGCCAAAGTAGCCAACCCCCCTTCGACAACCAATACTCCAACGACAGCGGTACTCACAGGCAATACCCTCGAGGAGTCCTCTTCATCTATCGTCCGTCTCTCTTTGGCTTATCGCCTGACGCTATCTCTTCGTCCTCAAGTCACGCGTCGCTACTCGCGGGTCTTGATCCTTACATAAAATTAACATCGATCAACCACGCCAACCAGAGACCTACCCATATCCCAATATGGTTTCCGCCTCCCAACTCGAAGAACGATTCAACGCTTTCCTAGTTGAAAGGGATGCCCTTGTTACCCGTGTTGACCAACTGGTCACGGCCAACGAGACCCTTTCCACTGCGGTAGAGTCACTCGAGACTGGCAACACCTCTCTCACCGAAACTATCACCTCCATTACCAACCAAAACACGGAACAAGAAGCGTCCATCGAGGTGTTGAGGAGTGAGAATGATGACCTAAAGAGTGCCCTTACTGGGACTAGCGTTAGGTTGAGAGAAATCGTTGATGGGCTCCAACGTCAGAACGACGAGCTCCGTCAACAAAGGCAATCAGCCACCCCCGGTGTGGAGTCTTCTACCTCCAACCACAGTTTCCGGGTCCATGAACCCAAAGTCGCTTCGCCCGAATTCTTCACCGGCAAGCGTTACCAACTCAACACCTTCATCACCCAGTTGTCCATGGTGTTCACCCTCCAACCATCACGTTTCCCAGACGAGGTCACCAAGGTCGGGTACGCTTGCACCTACCTCCGGGACGATGCTTTCGCATGGTATCAGCCCTACGCCCGATTGGCCGTCGACAAGAAACCCGAATGGTGCTCTGACTTTGACAAATTTGTCGAAGCCCTCAAACAAGTCTATGGGGACCCCAACGACACGAAGATGGCGGAGCTGAAGATGAATAATCTGAAGCAACGTACCTCTGCGGCTCGATACATTGCCGATTTCCGCAAGTACCAAGCCATTCTTGAGTGGGACAACAGCGCAGCTGTTGCCACCTTTTTCCGGGGCTTGAAATCCGAGATCAAGGAAGAGATTATCCGCACGGGAAGACCCGAGGATCTCGAAGGGCTTATCACAGCCACAGTTCGTGTTGACGACATGCTGTATGAGCAGCGCATCGAGAGAAACGAACGCACCGACTCTTATGATAACAACAATCGTAATGAGCGTTCTAATACCTCTCGCTTCAGCTCCAACACATCTCGCAACAACAACCGCTCTTCCTCATCCAACAACAACAATGGGGAGGGAAGAAGCAAGACCAGGTTTGAGTCAGATGCACCCAAACAAGTTAACTTGACTCGATCCGGGCGCATTCCCCCCGACGAGTACAAGAGAAGGCAAGACGAGAAGCTCTGCCTCTACTGCGGCGACAAAAATCACCAGATTGCCGACTGTCCCCAGTCGAAGGGCAAGGCTCGCGGAAACATGGTCCGCTTTGCCGAGCCCAACTCGAAAAACTGCTAGACGCTCAACCTCTCAAAGTCCCAGGGCTGAGCGATCTCCTATATGGGCATTTCTGTGCTTCGAATTCCAAGAAAAACCAAAAACATACCCAAAACAACCAAATCCAGTTACTCACAGTGAAAGCTGTGATTAAACGCCCAAAAGCACCATCTTCCAATACTAGCGCCATAATAGATTGCGGCGCGACTCTTGATCTTATCGATTCGAAATTTGTTGTAAAACACCAACTACCAACCACACCACTCCAAAAGCCCATTAGCCTCGAGCTTTTAGACGGGCAATACTCCCAAGGAGGCCAAGTGACTCACACGGTCTCACTCCATCTTGAACTTCCCACTATCCCGATATCCTCCAACGTAACCCTCTACGTTACCTCCCTTGCCCTTGACCCTATCATCCTTGGCCTACCATGGCTACGGTCGCAAAACCCATCTATCGATTGGGCTGCAATGAACGTTAGCGCAAACATGGATACCAAAGAAAAAGAAGAAGAGGAAGAAGGAAACATAGAAGGAGAAATGGAAGAAGAGGAAGAAGTAGGGAAGAAGCCTCACATCGACATTCTTGGGGCTCAAAACTTCGATCGCCTCCTGAGCAAAGAAGACAGCATTGCCTTTGCCGGAGCCTTGACTTCATCCAACTCTGCTACACACAAGTTAGCAGGAGTTACTCTCTCGTCATCAGAGAAACCTACCGACAAAACAATGGTACCCAAAGAATACCATGATTTCCTTGACGTTTTCAGCAAGAAGAACGCCGACAAACTCCCTCCTCACCGAGTCTATGATCACCACATCCCACTCGAGGAGAATACGACTCCCTCCTATGGGCCAATTTATCAGCTCTCGGAAGTTGAGCTCAAGGCTCTTCGAGAATACCTGGATGAGAACCTGGAGAAAGGTTTCATCCGACCTTCGGAGTCGCCAGCCGCCTCCCCCATCCTTTTTGTGAAGAAGAAAGACGGCTCCCTCCGTCTCTGCGTTGACTACCGAAAGTTGAACGCCATAACGATAAAGAATCGTTATCCCCTACCCCTTATCAACGAACTCTTAGATCGTCTCAAACAAGCCAAGGTGTTCACCAAGGTCGATCTACGAGGGGCGTACAATCTCCTTCGCATTGCCGAAGGCGACGAATGGAAGACAGCCTTCCGAACACGCTATGGGCACTACGAATATCGGGTGATGCCTTTCGGACTCACCAATGCCCCCGCATCTTTCCAATTCTTGATGCACGACAACTTCAAGGATATGTTAGATCGCTTCATTGTCATCTATCTCGACGATATCCTCATCTACTCCGAAAGCGAGGAGGAACACCGCGATCATGTTCGACGAGTCTTGCAGAGATTACGAGAAGTCGGATTATATGCCAAAGCTGAGAAGTGCGAATTCCACACCAAAAGTGTAGAGTTCCTAGGCTTTGTCGTCAGCCCTGACGGTATCTCCATGGACGAAAAGAAGATAGAGTCAGTGTTGAACTGGCCTGTCCCAAAGAACGTACACGATGTACGAGTATTTATCGGCTTCTCGAATTTCTATCGCCGATTTATCAAAGCCTATTCACGCTTGTCCTCACCTTTGACAGCGTTGACCAAGATTGGCCAGAAGTTTGAATGGACGGAGAAAGCACAAACAGCCTTCGAAGCACTGAAGGCCTCATTCAACTCCCCCATCATGCTTCGCCATTTCGATCACTCCAAGCCGACCATCTTAGAAACAGATGCGTCTGATTATGCCATCGCCGGTATCCTATCGCAGGACCACGACGGGACTCTCTTCCCAGTGGCTTTCTTCTCAAGGAAGATGTCACCTGCCGAGCTCAATTATGAGATCCATGACAAAGAAATGCTGGCAATCATCGAGTCCATGCGAGAGTGGAGACACTACCTCGAAGGACTACCCAGCACCCTCAGCATCTTTACCGATCATCAAAGCCTCGAGTACTTTATGACTCACAAGCAACTTAACAGACGACAAGCACGCTGGCTTGTCTTCTTGTCGGATTTCGACTTCAAAATCCAGTATCGCCCAGGAAAACAAGGCGGCAAGCCTGATTCCTTAACGAGGCGGTCGGATTATCATCCTACCATCAGCGGTTCGAGTCTACAAACCGACTCCAACCCCCACAATTTTCAGCAACTACTCAAAGAGCATCACTTCGCCGCTCTTGGGACATACAAGTCCTCTATCCGTGTCGATCTATTAGATCATATACACGAAGCACAACGCAATGACGATTTCGCCAAGACTGTCGAAGTCAAAGAACCACTCGAAAGAACGTCAGAAGGCATTCTTTATCATGGGCATCGCACATACGTACCTCCAGGCCCGTTACGACTACAGGTCACTCAACTTCGCCATGATCTCCCTTCTGCCGGTCATCTTGGACGTCGCAAGACGTTACAGTTGCTTGCAAAGGATTTTTGGTGGCCCAAGATGAAGGTCTACGTCAACGAGTTCGTTGATACCTGTGATATGTGTCAACGAACGAAGACGAAAAGACACAAGCCTTATGGCTACCTACAATCCCTTCCTATTCCTCCACACCCATGGACTTCCATCTCCATGGACTTCATCGATCAACTTCCACCCTCCAATGGGCACGACGCTGTCCTGGTTGTAGTCGATCGACTCACCAAACAAGCTATCTTTATCCCCTCGTCGACGAAAGCTACCGCCGAGGATGTCGCTCGCCACTACGTGTCGAACGTCTGGCGTTATCACGGACTCCCCACAAGTATCATCAGTGATCGTGGCTCTGAGTTCACCTCCAAGTTTTGGAAGGCTCTCGCGAAGAACCTCCATATCCAACTCAATTTCAGTACTGCATACCATCCTGAATCCGATGGTCAGACTGAGCGTATCAACCAAATCGTTGAACAACACCTACGACTATTTACAGACTATCAGCAGTCTGACTGGAGCGAATGGCTCCCTATGGCCGAGTTCGCATACAACAACGCGTCCTCCGCAACCACTGGTGTCTCCCCTTTCTTTGCGAATAAGGGATACCACCCCAACAGCGACTTCGTCCTTTCGAAAGAACTCGAAGACGAGAATCCGGCGTCTTCCCGCTTCGTTGCCGAGTTGTCTGAACTGTTCCAGTTCTTGCGAGACAACATCAAACTCGCTCAAGAGACGTCTGAGCGATATGCAAATCAACGAAGGCAAGAACCGCCTAGCTATACCGTTGGTCAGAAAGTCTGGCTTAACGCAAAGAACATACGCAGTA
Organism: Cryptococcus floricola; assembly: GCA_006352305.1. Classification (NCBI taxonomy): domain Eukaryota; kingdom Fungi; phylum Basidiomycota; class Tremellomycetes; order Tremellales; family Cryptococcaceae; genus Cryptococcus; species Cryptococcus floricola. The sequence goes on along the minus strand of RRZH01000007.1, from coordinate 1,094,171 downwards.
TGAGACCTACTGCCAAATTCGACGACCATTACAAGGGTCCGTTCGAGATCATCAAGAAGCTCTCGCCATTGGCGTACGAGCTTAAGCTTCGGCAGGGTATGAACATTCACCCTGTATTCCATGTCAGCTTGTTAGAACCACACAAGCCCAACACCATTCCCGGCCGTACTCAACCACCACCTCCTACCGAAATCATCGACGATTACGAGGAGTACGAAGTCGAAGAAGTCCTCGACTCTCGCGTATATCGCGGGAAGTTCCAATACCTGTTTAGATGGAAAGGCTATGGGCCTGACCACAACTCCTGGGAACCCCTCGAGCATGCGAAACACTCACCCAACCTGGTGAAAGAATTCCATAATCGATTCCCAAACAAACCCACGCCGCCCAAAGAGGCCGTGAAATCAAAGCGGACACAACGTCCTACATTATCAGTACCAAAGCGTACTTCTCAGAGAAAGAATTAGTTACCCATTTAGTATATTATAGTCCGGAATGACGTTAAACTACCCCTTTTTCAATCAAACCAAAACAAGAGACGACATTACCTCTTATTATAGTCCGGAATGACGTTAAACTACCCCTTTTTTTCAATCAAACAAAAACAAGAGACGACATTACCTCTTATTATGGTCCGGAATGACGTTAAACTACCCTTTTTAAGAATTGAACGACCTACTTCTTGTCCTTAGACCACCCTCATTTCTCGAGAATTTTTCACAGTTCCTTTGTTCAGCCTTCGCATTTGCGAACACACAATTATTCATCTCGACCTAAAAGATCCCAAAGTGGACAAACCCTACGGGATCGTCGCTTCAAGCGTCAAATAGATCCAATCACGAGTGTCCTGCTCGACTCCCGTCATCTTCATCAGGAGATTAATCGCGTGGAAAACCTCGCGACGCTCCTCAACGGCGGACTCCAACGAGCAGCCCTCCCCCATCCTCATACACTCCCAGCACGCCTCTGTCCCCGGAATCCACACACACTCCGCCCCCTACCCTGGGTGTGAGCACGTGCCCCTTTTCCACTACGGGGACTCACCTCCAAGGCGCACTCGCAGCAAGCCCGGTCGCCCTCTCGAAGGGCACCATTTCGGGACACCAAGCGACGAAGTATCCTCTCCCGGGCCTATGAGACAAGTTCAGTATTGTCGCTTCACCCCAGCCGAAGTACCACCTACGTTGTGCCACCTCTCGAGCTCCTCCCTCTCCTCCTCCTCTTCCTCCTCGTCGACGCGCGCCTCCGTCCCCGGCACCACCTCGTCTTCCTCGCCGGTCCCCTCCCTCTCGCCCTTGACATGGTCATCGGGCCCCAACGAGGCCTCGTTGGCACCCACCTATCTCCAAGTCAGCATAATGCTGCGCAAAAAATCAAAACGGACATACCATCTCGTCGTCCTCTTCCTCGCTGTCCCCCACCACAATAGGGTTTCCGGGGCTGCCAAGGGGTGCCCAAGTCACCTATTTGCCCCGCATCAACACTACCCCTTGCGACACAAGCCAGGTACCCACCACTCGAATCTTTTGATGAGCCCTCGTTGCCCTCAACACCTCCCGCAACATCCCCTGCTCCCACTCGTCGATCGCCCCGAGATTGGCGTCACCGCCCGCGAAAGGCGATGGGGTACGTGGCGGATAGGCGAAATACTCTTGGGAGATCTGCGTCGTCATCCTGTGCTGGGCTATTGCTCGGTGCTTGCTGTCTACTGCATCTCATCCCCACCAAAAACTTGCGGGTTTTATACCTTTTTACGACCCCTTTTCCGACGGGTTTTGCACGAACCTGCTGCATAAGCACAAACGCCACAAAGTAGCGAGCCCACGCGGTTCCCCTTCTCCTCTCAGCCACATACCTGAAGCAAAGAAACAGGCAAGACATGATCCTGCAACAGCACACGGGACTTGCCCATCCAAGCGAGCGCACCGCGCCGCCACCTCCACATCACCATTTTTTTTTCGGGACCCGAAACGGCTCGCGAACGTCTTTTTCTCCGAGCCCGACTCCCGACGTCCATTCTTTTTGCCCCATCCAGCAATGCTGGCGCCCCGCAAATACCGGGCCTTCTCAGGATACCTCTCCTGTTTAACCTTCCCCCCCATAATTCCCTCCGAGACCCTACTCGTTGGCCAGCACCCGGCCCCCGGCGCCCGGTCTCTTCTCCGCCCGGCCATCGCCGCACCATCCCCTCCCATTCCCTTGCCTTTATCTCCGCGGCCTCCACGGCCCCCACGACCAACACCATCTATCTCCGCGGCATTACGCGCGATCACCCAGCCCTCCGCCCCTAGGCCTCGCAGCATAGCGCTCGCAGGAGCTTCACGCCTTACGGAGGGGCGTATGTCACGATCCAGACCACCTTCCGCCCGTCAGGCAGTCTGTTTACGTAACAACTAGCCAAGCGGAGGTGCCCGCCCCGCGACTCAACGCTCGCGGCGCGCCAACGGCATCACTCAACGTGCCGCTTTGCACATCTCATGATGCCTTGTCACACGATCCTGCCCCCTTATCACATGCTAGGACATTATTCGGATACATAGCCGCTTTTATCACATGCCTAGCCGCTTTTATCATACAATAGATCAAACGCCGACGCGCTTTATTCACATTTATAGACATCTCGTCACATCGTAGCTAGAATACCGTATTATTCTTCCTTATTCGGAATCTTTATTCGGAATCAGCTCCACTATCCCAAATATGCGAGTGGAGGCTGATTCAGCAAGCAGAAATAATCCAGGGAAGGATTGGAAAACATCAATGGACGGAAAAGATATAAAAGGACCCCTTTGTAGCTCTCTCGAAGTCTCCCATCGATGTTAATTTTCTTAAACCTTTGAATCTCTTTACCAGACTTCTACTCTCGCCTACTCTAGTAGAACTCTGCCAAAGTAGCCAACCCCCCTTCGACAACCAATACTCCAACGACAGCGGTACTCACAGGCAATACCCTCGAGGAGTCCTCTTCATCTATCGTCCGTCTCTCTTTGGCTTATCGCCTGACGCTATCTCTTCGTCCTCAAGTCACGCGTCGCTACTCGCGGGTCTTGATCCTTACACTGAGCGATCTCCTATATGGGCATTTCTGTGCTTCGAATTCCAAGAAAAACCAAAAACATACCCAAAACAACCAAATCCAGTTACTCACAGTGAAAGCTGTGATTAAACGCCCAGAAGCACCATCTTCCAATACTAGCGCCATAATAGATTGCGGCGCGACTCTTGATCTTATCGATTCGAAATTTGTTGTAAAACACCAACTACCAACCACACCACTCCAAAAGCCCATTAGCCTCGAGCTTTTAGACGGGCAATACTCCCAAGGAGGCCAAGTGACTCACACGGTCTCACTCCATCTTGAACTTCCCACTATCCCGATATCCTCCAACGTAACCCTCTATGTTACCACCCTTGCCCTTGACCCTATCATCCTTGGCCTACCATGGCTACGGTCGCAAAACCCATCTATCGATTGGGCTGCAATGAACGTTAGCGCAAACATGGATACCAAAGAAGAAGAAGAAGAAGAAGAAGAAGAAGAAGAAGAAGGAAACATAGAAGGAGAAATGGAAGAAGAGGAAGAAGTAGGGAAGAAGCCTCACATCGACATTCTTGGGGCTCAAAACTTCGATCGTCTCCTGAGCAAAGAAGACAGCATTGCCTTTGCCGGAGCCTTGACTTCATCCAACTCTGCTACACACAAGTTAGCAGGAGTTACTCTCTCGTCATCAGAGGAACCTACCAACAAAACAATGGTACCCAAAGAATACCATGATTTCCTTGACGTTTTCAGCAAGAAGAACGCCGACAAACTCCCTCCTCACCGAGTCTATGATCACCACATCCCACTCGAGGAGAATACGACTCCCTCCTATGGGCCAATTTATCAGCTCTCGGAAGTTGAGCTCAAGGCTCTTCGAGAATACCTGGATGAGAACCTGGAGAAAGGTTTCATCCGACCTTCGGAGTCGCCAGCCGCCTCCCCCATCCTTTTTGTGAAGAAGAAAGACGGCTCCCTCCGTCTCTGCGTTGACTACCGAAAGTTGAACGCCATAACGATAAAGAATCGTTATTCCCTACCCCTTATCAACGAACTCTTAGATCGTCTCAAACAAGCCAAGGTGTTCACCAAGGTCGATCTACGAGGGGCGTACAATCTGTCAGAAGGAGTGCGCCACGCACGGAGTTACGCGGACTTATAGAAAACCATTACAACGAATTTCTTATTCCATATTACTCTTCTTCTTTGTACTCTTAACTGCTTCGTGCCGGTGTCTTCGTCTATAGACTTGAACTAAAGGTTACTCAGGTATGCTACTCTTAACTGCTTCGTGCCGGTGTCTTCGTCTATAGACTTGAACTAAAGGTTACTCAGTCCGACAGGTTATGAGCCTAGTTGCCCTTTAAAGTCAAGATCAACAGAGAGAAAATACCATGGAGTCCACAACCGAGACCAACATGTCTCAAGGCGAGGCCAACATGTCTCAAGGGAAGAAGATCAAGCTTTTGACCGGAGATGGCGATTTCGAGAAATGGAGCTTCCAAGTCCAGGGGTTGCTTATGCGCAAAAACCTCCGACAGACTCTTCGAGCCACACCCGTCTTCTTCTCCTTTGCCGAAACCCTTACTCCCAGCCAAGAAGCTCAACTTGCTTCTCAGGAAGCGGCTTTGGGGGTCATCTACGCGTTCCTCTCCGACGAGGTGGAAGAGGCACTCTCTCCCGAAGCGCGAGATTATGACCGTCCAGACCCCAAACTCCTCTGGGAGGAATTGACTCGATCATATTCAAACACGACTTCAACTCGAGTACCTGCTCTGTGGCGAACCATCGGCGCTACCAGAATTGCCGAAGGGGTAGACCCTCTTCCTATTCTACGAACGATGCGAGCTGCCTACACCACTCTCCTCTCAACCCGACCCAATGCTCTGCCCGACGAGAGCGCCGCCTACCTCTTCCTTAATGCTCTCCCCCCTTCCTACGACAACCTTATCCAACACTTCCATCTCCAGGAGGTGTTTTCACTGGCGAAAGTCATTGAGACCGTCAACAACGAGTGGAGGCGTCGTCAGGATCGAGCGAAGGAGAGTGTAGAGGGTCCGAGTGCTCTAGTCGCCAGGATGGGTGAGGGTGGTGGGGAGGCAAACCCTCCGTCTGCCGGGAAAACGTCAAAGAAGGGAAAGAAGAAGAAGCAGTCTTCTCCTCTTCCCCTGGCCAGGCTTGTGTCTTTCATGGCGCATCCGCCAACCACACGAACGAGAATTGCTGGGCCAAGGACCAGTTCCACAAACTGAAGCAGTCAGGTCAACTTCCTGACTGCTGGGCTGCCTCCGCCATCCTCGAAGAGAACAGCGACGATGACTCCGCCTACGTTGTCATCAACAATGACCAGGTCAACTCTACTGGTCTCGACCGCACCTTCGTGGTTGACTCAGGCGCCACCGAACACATGGTGTCTTCCCCCGCCCTTCTTCACGACCTCCGTCCCCTCTCTACTCCTCGAACTGTTCGTGTTGGCAATGGACAACGCCTGGCCGTCTCCGAGAAAGGGACCCTCCTCCTCAACGGGGTTACTTTCAAGGATGTCTACGTGGTTCCCGGTCTCGATAAAAACCTTCTCTCCTGCCGTCGTCAACCCGAAGGTGGCGAATGGGTTATCTCGAGTCAGGGTGCCCTCTTGGTCGACGCCTCCCGCACTCCTCTCCTTTGCTCGTCCCTCTCCTCTTCTGGCCTTTACACCATCCAGGCAAGTGACACTGCTTTGGTTGCACAGAGTTATACTGACTCTGTTGCAGTCTGGCATTCACGACTAGGACACGTCAACGTCCGCACCCTTGCTAAGCTAGCTAAGCGGGGTGGCCTGAAAGGTCTAGATAGGGTTTCCGAGGAAGAGATACGAAAGTTTGAGTGTGCGGCATGTATACAGGGTAAAGGTGTTCGTCTACCATCGCCGCCTAGCGCAATCCGAGAAACGATTCCCTTGGGTCTAGTACACATTGACCTCTGGGGACCGGCGTCTTCTGCTTCCATCAACGGCAATCGCTACTTCCTTACATGCTTCGACGATCACACAAGAAAGATACACCTCTCCTTTCTTCGCCACAAGTCAGAGGCTTTCGACAAGATGAAGAAGTATATTGCACGCGTGGAGAGACAGTTGGGCGTGAAGGTGAAAAAGATAAGGTCGGATAACGGTGGAGAATTTGTGTCAAGGGAGTGGGAGGAATACATGGCAAACTTGGGTATCGAACACATTCGGGTACCTCCCGGCGACCATGCCCAGAATGGCAGGGTTGAACGCGTCCACCTCACTATCCTCAACATGGTCCGCACCCAGTTGATCACGTCCGGTCTTTCACCAGGTTTCTGGGCAGAGGCCGCGGCGCATTCAGCATACGTCCGCAACAAGGTCCCCAACAAATCCGGCACCATTCCCGACGCTCTCTGGTACCAGAAACCTGTCACCTACCAGCATCTACAACCTTTTGGCTCTCATGTCTTTTACCGCGAGGAGAACCCCGCTAGTAAACTGGCTGAGCGCTACCACCCAGGGCGGATGGTCGGCTACACGGAAGGGACAGAGAAGTACAGGATCTGGGATCCCAAACTCCATCGGATCGTATTAACCAAACACGTACGTTTTTCCACTGCTGCTATGGTACCTCTACCTGCGGCACCGGCACTGGATCCACATATGGAGGAGTTCTCCTTGGATGACTTGGATGTACCTCTTCCCCTCCCGGTTGCCCATCCACCTCCAGCTTCCCCTACCCCCTCTCCTCCTCTGTCACCAAAACAGTCTTCTCCTCCTCTGTCACCAAAACAGTCTCCTCCCTCGTCCCCACCTGCCTCTCCGTCACCTGCCTCGTCACCCTTACCCTCCGGCAAAACCTGGGAAATGGTCCGTAACCCACCTCCTCCTACTATCAACGAACTCGCCGATGCTCTTCCGGGTCGCACAACACGCTCCGGGCATAGCTTTGGCCATGTGGTAGGGTTGATGGCTGAGATGGAGGATTCGAAATTGGAAGACGAGCGCGATATACTGGCCTTAGCTGCCAACGTGCTCGGCGAACCACAGTCATACAGAGAGGCGTTGCGGTCAGGGGAGAAGGATGCTTGGGTCAAGGCGATGGAGGCGGAACTGAAGAAGCTGGAAGAATACAAGGTGTGGGAGGTTGTGCCAAGGGAAAAGAAGATGCGGGTGATGGGGGCGAGATGGGTGTATGCGAGAAAGTTGGATGGAGAGACAGGGAAACCGGCGGGCTATAAGGCGCGATGGGTAGCGAAGGGATACAATCAGCGAGAGGGAGTGGATTATGGGGAACTGTTCTCCGCAGTGGCTCACAAGGACTCAATTCGGGTCTTTCTGGGTCTTGTCAATCACTACGACCTCGAATGCGACCAGGTTGACATCAAGTCAGCCTTCCTCAATGGCGATCTCGACGAGGAAATCTATCTCGAACCCCCTGAACACAGCCCCATCCCCAACGGTCAAGTCCTCCGCCTTCGCAAATCTCTCTATGGGCTTCGTCAAGCCCCGAGATGCTTCAACAAAGCTTTCGACAAATGGCTCAAAACTCAAGGGCTTATCCCCACCACGGGGGACTCTTGTCTTTACTATCGCCGGCGTGGGGATGAATTCCTCATGTTATCTATTCATGTCGACGACCAGCTCATTGCCTGCAATAGCAAAGCTGGTCTCGCGGAGTTCAAACAGAACCTTCATGCGGCCTTTGCGTGCTCAGACTCCGGTCCGGTGAACTACTTCTTGGGATTCAACATTTTCCGCGAGCGCGAAGCTCGAAAACTATTCATCTCCCAAGAACACTACCTTACCAATCTCCTCGATCAACACGGTCTCAAAGACTGCAACCCTGTCAAGTCTCCACTTCCCAGCTCCTTCCGTCCGGTCCCTGCGACTGATGAGGAGTTTGCCCTCGCCAAAGACCACCCTTTCCCAAGCATTGTCGGTGCTATCCTGTACGCCTCTACCATCTCCCGTCCTGATCTGTCCTATGCTGCGGGTGTCCTCTCTCGGTATCTCAGCAAATGGAGCTTAGCTCATTGGCAAGCTGCCAAACATGTCATGCGTTATATCAAAGGTACATTGGACCTCTGTTTGCGTTATGACAAGGAGTCAGGAGCTCGTTTAGCTCTTGGATTTGCCGATGCCGATTGGGGGGGGGATCTAGACACCAGAAGATCGACTACGGGATATGTCTTTAGGGCGTTTGGGGGGGTAGTAGCTTGGAGGAGCAAGAGGCAGACTACGGTGGCGTTGTCGACAGTGGAGGCTGAGTTCATGGCGTCAACGGATGCAGGCCGGCAGGCAATCTGGCTCCAGTCCTTACTCAAAGAGTTGGTCCCCAGTATCCCCAATACTCCTCTCACCATCCTCAACGACAACATGGGCGCCATCGCGGTCGCCAAGAACCCAAGTCATCACGAGAAAACCAAACACTGGGGTATTCGGTTGGGCTTCCTGCGCGAGAAGATATCCGATGGCAGCATCGAACTTGCCCATGTTCCATCAGCTCAGAACTTGGCAGATTCTCTCACGAAGGTCATTCCAACTGAGTTCTTCAGCAAGGCGGTGAAAGCTATGGGGCTGGAGAAGCGAAAGGTGTCTGAGGGAGATGCAAGCGAGGGGAGCTAGGAGCGAGACGTGAAAGACGTGTAGGAGAATACGAAGCTACGTCTGAGTGACTGGAATCGAGCAGTGTCTATTGGTAGAGAATTCGCGGTATTAGTTGTAGGGGAGTGTCAGAAGGAGTGCGCCACGCACGGAGTTACGCGGACTTATAGAAAACCATTACAACGAATTTCTTATTCCATATTACTCTTCTTCTTTGTACTCTTAACTGCTTCGTGCCGGTGTCTTCGTCTATAGACTTGAACTAAAGGTTACTCAGGTATGCTACTCTTAACTGCTTCGTGCCGGTGTCTTCGTCTATAGACTTGAACTAAAGGTTACTCAGTCCGACACAATCTCCTTCGCATTGCCGAAGGCGACGAATGGAAGACAGCCTTCCGAACACGCTATGGGCACTACGAATATCGGGTGATGCCTTTCGGACTCACCAATGCCCCCGCATCTTTCCAATTCTTGATGCACGACAACTTCAAGGATATGTTAGATCGCTTCATTGTCATCTATCTCGACGATATCCTCATCTACTCCGAAAGCGAGGAGGAACACCGCGATCATGTTCGACGAGTCTTGCAGAGATTACGAGAAGTCGGATTATATGCCAAAGCTGAGAAGTGCGAATTCCACACCAAAAGTGTAGAGTTCCTAGGCTTTGTCGTCAGCCCTGACGGTATCTCCATGGACGAAAAGAAGATAGAGTCAGTGTTGAACTGGCCTGTCCCAAAGAACGTACACGATGTACGAGTATTTATCGGCTTCTCGAATTTCTATCGCCGATTTATCAAAGCCTATTCACGCTTGTCCTCACCTTTGACAGCGTTGACCAAGATTGGCCAGAAGTTTGAATGGACGGAGAAAGCACAAACAGCCTTCGAAGCACTGAAGGCCTCATTCAACTCCCCCATCATGCTTCGCCATTTCGATCACTCCAAGCCGACCATCTTAGAAACAGATGCGTCTGATTATGCCATCGCCGGTATCCTATCGCAGGACCACGACGGGACTCTCTTCCCAGTGGCTTTCTTCTCAAGGAAGATGTCACCTGCCGAGCTCAATTATGAGATCCATGACAAAGAAATGCTGGCAATCATCGAGTCCATGCGAGAGTGGAGACACTACCTCGAAGGACTACCCAGCACCCTCAGCATCTTTACCGATCATCAAAGCCTCGAGTACTTTATGACTCACAAGCAACTTAACAGACGACAAGCACGCTGGCTTGTCTTCTTGTCGGATTTCGACTTCAAAATCCAGTATCGCCCAGGAAAACAAGGCGGCAAGCCTGATTCCTTAACGAGGCGGTCGGATTATCATCCTACCATCAGCGGTTCGAGTCTACAAACCGACTCCAACCCCCACAATTTTCAGCAACTACTCAAAGAGCATCACTTCGCCGCTCTTGGGACATACAAGTCCTCTATCCGTGTCGATCTATTAGATCATATACACGAAGCACAACGCAATGACGACTTCGCCAAGACTGTCGAAGTCAAAGAACCACTCGAAAGAACGTCAGAAGGCATTCTTTATCATGGGCATCGCACATACGTACCTCCAGGCCCGTTACGACTACAGGTCACTCAACTTCGCCATGATCTCCCTTCTGCCGGTCATCTTGGACGTCGCAAGACGTTACAGTTGCTTGCAAAGGATTTTTGGTGGCCCAAGATGAAGGTCTACGTCAACGAGTTCGTTGATACCTGTGATATGTGTCAACGAACGAAGACGAAAAGACACAAGCCTTATGGCTACCTACAATCCCTTCCTATTCCTCCACACCCATGGACTTCCATCTCCATGGACTTCATCGATCAACTTCCACCCTCCAATGGGCACGACGCTGTCCTGGTTGTAGTCGATCGACTCACCAAACAAGCTATCTTTATCCCCTCGTCGACGAAAGCTACCGCCGAGGATGTCGCTCGCCACTACGTGTCGAACGTCTGGCGTTATCACGGACTCCCCACAAGTATCATCAGTGATCGTGGCTCTGAGTTCACCTCCAAGTTTTGGAAGGCTCTCGCGAAGAACCTCCATATCCAACTCAATTTCAGTACTGCATACCATCCTGAATCCGATGGTCAGACTGAGCGTATCAACCAAATCGTTGAACAGCACCTACGACTATTTACAGACCATCAGCAGTCTGACTGGAGCGAATGGCTCCCTATGGCCGAGTTCGCATACAACAACGCGTCCTCCGCAACCACTGGTGTCTCCCCTTTCTTTGCGAATAAGGGATACCACCCCAACAGCGACTTCGTCCTTTCGAAAGAACTCGAAGACGAGAATCCGGTGTCTTCCCGCTTCGTTGCCGAGTTGTCTGAACTGTTCCAGTTCTTGCGAGACAACATCAAACTCGCTCAAGAGACGTCTGAGCGATATGCAAATCAACGAAGGCAAGAACCGCCTAGCTATACCGTTGGTCAGAAAGTCTGGCTTAACGCAAAGAACATACGCAGTATGAGACCTACTGCCAAATTCGACGACCATTACAAGGGTCCGTTCGAGATCATCAAGAAGCTCTCGCCATTGGCGTACGAGCTTAAGCTTCGGCAGGGTATGAACATTCACCCTGTATTCCATGTCAGCTTGTTAGAACCACACAAGCCCAACACCATTCCCGGCCGTACTCAACCACCACCTCCTACCGAAATCATCGACGATTACGAGGAGTACGAAGTCGAAGAAGTCCTCGACTCTCGCGTATATCGCGGGAAGTTCCAATACCTGTTTAGATGGAAAGGCTATGGGCCTGACCACAACTCCTGGGAACCCCTCGAGCATGCGAAACACTCACCCAACCTGGTGAAAGAATTCCATAATCGATTCCCAAACAAACCCACGCCGCCCAAAGAGGCCGTGAAATCAAAGCGGACACAACGTCCTACATTATCAGTACCAAAGCGTACTTCTCAGAGAAAGAATTAGTTACCCATTTAGTATATTATAGTCCGGAATGACGTTAAACTACCCCTTTTTCAATCAAACAAAAACAAGAGACGACATTTGGGGTAGACAATTTAGGATCTCTTAACTTAAGCTGGCCTTAAACCGCGAGGATTTATGCACGTGGAAATCCCTGGAGAGTCCTGAGAGTGTGCCTGGCTGCAGACCCGGCCGCGACTCGTGCCTCGACCCGGTGACGTGGACTTGTTGAGGTGTCCGGCGCGTTGGGATTGGTGTCTGTCTCATGTCCCGCGACGCGCAGGAAACCGCATCTATACCTTACCCAGTACATCCCAGCCCCCCTCGTCCACACTCGCTTATCACCCCATGCCTCTCAAGTCCTACAAGGCCATCCTGACCGACGCCGCCCCCAATCTTGTGGCCGATTCCTTCCCCCTCGGCACGTCAAAAGCAGCCAAGCGCATCCGCCATCACCTACTCTGAGCAATCGCATTACAGGAGTCCAGATATCTAGCCAGGCCTGTCAAGTATGGAGATATCAGAGGGCGTAGAAGAAGAGATGCAAAAGTGAAGACGCGTTGAGAGCTCGACGCGTCCAGCAGCTCTCCTCGTTCCTTTAAATTTAACTCGCCCTCCAGACCTCGAGTTATATTTCTCTGCTTAAACGCCAGAAATTACCGAAAGGGGCAATCCGACGCAAGTCCGGTATCGGAGTCTCTTAAATTCTTGACCTCCACTTTCAGGGTTCTCAGGGTCCAACACGTGGCTCAAACTTTAATTTTACGGGCGTATCATGACTTAAGAGCGAGATTTAGTTTAAGGACGCCAAATTGTCTACCCCAATTACCTCTTATTATGGTCCGGAATGACGTTAAACTACCCTTTTTAAGAATTGAACGACCTACTTCTTGTCCTTAGACCCCCCTCAATTCTCGAGGACTTTTCACAGTTCCTTTGTTCAGCCTTCGCATTTGCGAACACACAATTATTCATCTCGACCTAAAAGATCCCAAAGTGGACAAACCCTACGGGATCGTCGCTTCAAGCGCCAAATAGATCCAATCACGAGTGTCCTGCTCGACTCCCGTCATCTTCATCAGGAGATTAATCGCGTGGAAAACCTCGCGACGCTCCTCAACGGCGGACTCCAACGAGCAGCCCTCCCCCATCCTCATACACTCCCAGCACGCCTCTGTCCCCGGAATCCACACACACTGCGCACCCTACCCTGGGTGTGAGCACGTGTCCCTTTCCACTACGGGGACTCACCTCCAAGGCGCACTCGCAGCAAGCCCGGTCACCCTCTCGAAGGGCACCATTTCGAGAAACCAAGCTGCGAAGCATCTTCTCCCGGGCCTATGAGACCAGTTCAGTATTGTCGCTTCACCCCAGCCGAAGTACCACCTACGTTGTGCCACCTCTCGAGCGCCTCTCTCTCCTCCTCCTCTTCCTCCTCGTCGACGCGCGCCTCCGTCCCCGGCACCACCTCGTCTTCCTCGCCGGTCCCCTCCCTCTCGCCCTTGACATGGTCATCGGGCCCCAGGCAGGGCAGCTCTGCACCATGTGCCCAGGCTGGCGGCAACCGAAAGAGAGACCTCGCTGGATGAGGAAGGTGCGTGCTCGGGTGCCCTCGGGGCCAGGGGGGAGACGGGTGGCCGGGTCAAGCCAAACACGGACGTCGGTGTCGGTGGGGGGTGCCATGGCTGGTCGAGGGGGTGTCCGTGGGCTCATCGAGATCGCGTTGACCGACCTATAGGCCGGTCGAGGGGGAGTTCGGGGGGGGTGGGAGGGGGCAGGTCGGAATGGGGGGCGCAAGGTGGCCTCAAAGCTCCATCCGGCGAAGGTGGTGCACCGTTGCCCTTCTTCCCGCGCTCAAGCCACCCATTGCCCTACGCTTGAAATCGAGAAGTTGCACTGGTCGATTTTCCACTGTGTGAAATACTCTGGGTCGATAGTGGGACGTGCGCTGTTGAAATGTGCTTCAAGCGCGTACAGGTGACGGATGACAGCAAATGGGTCCTTTGTAAAACGAGTCACCGTCGCGCATAGATATGGCGGATGACCACGAAAGGGTCCGTAGTAAAACGAGTCAACGTCGGGCAGACAAGCTTGTCAGGACGTCGAAACAGGAGTGGTGTCTCAGGAGGGATACCGACGAACGCAGGGGGAGAGGCCGGGGTATTGGCAGGGGGGAGGCGGGGGCAGGGGCGCTCTTGTCGCGAGCGAGAAGATCGATGAGGGTCGATTGTTGCTGCATTTGCTGCTGCATGGTCGCCATCATGGCGAGGATCGCCGTCATGTCGTTGGCTGGGGCAAGCGCTGTTGAAGTGGCCCTCGAGCGCGTAGATGTGGCGAATGACCACAAAAGGGTCCTTGGTGAAACAAGTGTTCCGACCTGCCCCCTCCCCCACCCCCCGAATCCCCCCCTTGACAGGCCTATAGGTCGGTCAACGCGCTCTCGATGAGCCCACGGACACCCCCTCGACCTGCCTTCGCACCACCCACCGACACCGACGTTCGTGGCTGGCTCGATCCTACTAATCAGTCAAGGTAGACATCAGAACGAGAAACGGATACGCACAGAAACAGAGAAGTCTCTTGAAAGGGCGAGTGGAGAAGAAGAATGAAACAAGACCCAAAAACATGGTTCCACGCGCCCGAGATCTCTGTGCCTGCACACGGACAGTCGCGTAACAAAACACACAAGTCAAATAGCCGAAAGGCCGAAAGTGGCGGGAACTGGAAAACGGATAGCCGAGACGCGAGCTGGAATTGTTAAGTCGTGAGCGGCGGCGATCGCCGAAACACGACCAAAGTGGTTAAGTCGCGAGAAGCAGCCCACATTCCCTATCACCGAGCTTGCTGGGATCCCTATAGGAACCCCGCCTCCCCGTGCCTAGTTTTTTATTCATACCCAGGTCCGTCTGTAAGTCTTGTTGCAGCTGTTTTCACGAGTGCGAGTTGCACGCGGGAAGCGGAACCAAATCGCAGCCCGACCAGTCGCGTCGCGGCGGGTGCACCGCGTCGTCGACTTTGACTTTGTGTTCCGTGTTGGTTGCTCACACTTTTTCGATCTACCTGTCAGTACGCAAGGGGTTCATTGGATACTGTAGATTATATGCTGGGCTAATCAACTTCACAGTCACAACATGTCGGAATCATCGGTCAGTCTTGACACCCTGCGATGACCGTCCAGACTATGTGCTGATGTATCGTCAACAGCCTATTCTCGATCGAAAATTGGAAATGGAAATCCAGCTGCTATCAGAGAAAGCTACGCTTCCAACTCAAGGATCTGCTTATGCCGCGGGGATGGACCTTTACAGCGCCGAAGATAAAACGATTCCTGCGCAAGGCAGAGCGCTTGTGGACCTCCGACTGTCCATCGCTGTCCCTGCTGAACACTATGGACGGATCGCACCCAGAAGCGGCTTGGGTACGTAGCTCACCGCTAGCCAAGTGCTTCATAAACACGATAGCTGACCTCGAAAAAAGCGTCGAAACACGGTATTCAGACTGGTGCGGGCGTTATAGACTCTGATTATCGAGGCCCCGTGATGGTCCTTCTTTTCAACCACTCAGACGTGGAATTTGAAGGTATGGCATGGCAGTTCTTGACAGTAGCTCAGCTCAAACGTGTTGTCCTACTAGTTAAACATGGTGATCGTATTGCGCAACTGATTCTGGAACGCATTTCTCTTCCTGCGCTTCGCCAGGTTGATGTAGGCCATGTCGCTTCTCTCTAGATTATCTCCGTGTGCTAATGCGACGAAATCAGACTCTCCCCACGACTGTGCGAGGCGCTGGCGGTTTTGGGTCGACGGGCGGTTTCGGTACTGCCGCCAAAAAACACAAGTTGGATCACGAGGCTAAACCCATCTCCTAGAACTGGCATAACCATATAGGGTGCATATCGATGCATTTATCACACTTTCCAAATCTCTGAACGAGCACGATCCCACACTTGATGCTCTAACATGTCCTCAGGATGGGCAGTCTTCAACTCAGCCTCGGGTGTCGGATGTATGATGATCTTGGCATAATGTCCCGTAGCTCGAGCTCTCGCTAGAGAGGAAGGGTTGATGACAAGAGTTGAATCCACTACCTACAAGTCATACTGCATCAGCTTTGTTTGACCAGCTTTCAATGATGAAACTTACCTTTGAGAACTTGTTCAGTTTGCTAGGCAAGATGAGAACATCAGGCATCGGGTCCATCTTCAGAAGGGGGTAATGGGTCACATCCAAGTTCACTTCACTTGCCAAATCCTCCAGCACCGGGAAGATAGGGTAAAAACTCCTTTGACCAAGCACCTGGCGTATATAGCTGGCAAACACGTCGTTAGAGGTACTGGACGCGAGTGCGGGGTCGGGATCCGCCTCGGAGGCTTTGATAGGGGTTTGAGATTGGCCCATATGAAAGAGAACGTCCACAGTTGATATGCCGATGTTGATCTCGTTGACAGAAAATGTGCAAGGATTGGGCAGCACCTTGACTTTCTGCAAATGTCTCAGCCACGTAGAGAAGAGTATTGAGAGGCGACTGACCTTGGGAATTCCCAGTTCCTCTTTGTCCAACATTGCCTGAGGGAAGGCCATGTGCCGTGACACTACATCTCGCACGCTAGGCACCAATATGATCACCGTGCCGGAAGAAGCATCGATCACTTTCTGTAGACGTTCGGATATCTGAGCACGGAAAATGTCGGCAGGGCTTTCAGTCACAAGACCACTTTTGATGGCAGGATGCTGTGAGTCGATGAAGGGTCCTAGCTGTGATTTCGAATCAGTAAATGCAGCACACTGCCAATTGAACGACTTGCCAGTATAAGGACATCCGGTCGCTCCTCCGCAACCTTGTTCAAGACTGCCTCCAGGGGCGCATATAGCAGATTGTCGCTAAGGGTGAACGGCCCCGAAGCAACACAAAGGGATATGGGTTGTCCTGTAAGTTTATCGCCGTGCTGGAAATCGAGTAGCTCCGAGGCGGGTGTTTGACCCAGAAAACCGGGGGGAGACTAGAGAAGGTGTCAGTTGAGAGGCGTTTTTAGGTGAGCCGCACGTACCACCAACAGCTCCTCGACGACGAATTTGCCTCCGCCTCCATTTCGCCCTTTCAGACAGACCAAGCAGCCACTATACATCGGCACGGATTTGGCGCCAGGCGCGCCTCCTCTGACTTGGAGCTGGTCACCCGGAAACTGAAGGGCAATTCGCCTTCCCCCTCCAATCAATCTGGATGACTGTAGATGGAAGGAGTCTCGGAGAGAAGCCTTGTCTATCTTGACACCTGAAGCGTTGACTACAACTCTTCCCACTGTGTAAACTGTGTCGTCCGTCACCAGGTGGGGATCTGCCAATTCTTCGAGACCATAGGCTTCCTTGATAATCTCAGCATAATCGTCAATGAGCTCATCCAAAGCTTCACTGCGTTCCGAAATCTTCTCGAACATGTATCGATAGCTGTAGTCGGCGGAAGTGATGGTGGACGAGAGCTCCACACGAGGCTTAGAGCCCTTCTTCAAATTGGTTTGGGACACTGGCGGTAGGTGGGGGTTCAAGGTGTCGGTGAGCGAGTTGACCGCCGACACTGGGGAGCCGGAGAGAATGGAGGGTGAAAGACTGAGACAAAGGTCAGAAAATGCGAGGCGCCTATGACCGTTGTGGCAGACGTACGGACGAGAGACACCTGATGGGCTGACCGGGCTGGAGGGGAAATGAAGGCCACCGGTTCCAGCGCCAGTCGGGGATTCTGCAAGGAGATCATTTGCGTTGGATGATAGCCTCGAAGGGTGAGGGCGATAACTACTAGCTGTGGGTGGTAACGGTGAGAGTCGTTCTGGGGTGGCCCATTGTGAAGTGGATCGGTCGACGTGCGTTGTAGATGCGTTGCTGGTGCCCTTCAGTGACGAAGTAGCAGATTGAACATCTTTCGTTGGCCTGGGCCGACTGGGTGTGGCAAATCCTCCGAGGCTATGATACCAGTATTAGAATAGCCCATACGGCCGGACAGCGGACTCACAGTCCTTCCAGATCTGCCTTCTTGCCCTTGGCTTTCTTCACGCCTACGGCGGTCTTCTTCTCGGATGCAGGTAGCCCAGAAGCCCCCAATGCGCCCATACCAGCAACGGCCGAGGCCTGCTGAGCACGCTGTAGCTCAAGCCGCAGCTCTCTGACAGTATCTATAGAGAGATCGGATAGTCTGGCGCGTAAGCCGGATGGCCTAGACATGACGAATGCCTCGTATTTGAAGTAGAGATCAGCAGGACTGAGATTGTACGATCTCAGTAGAGAGAGGCCTTGATGCGAGACAGTCGTGAGCGTCTGGCAGCGCGCTTGAGAAAAGGGGCTCACATTCGGCCATCACGTCTGGACGGTCCAACACAGCTGGGCCAAATCGATCCACCAGCTGTCTACTAGTGTCGGGTTCCGAGGGCGCGGACATTTCTCGAGGATTATCGTGCTGGCAGGGTGGCTGAAGGGAACACGAGAAGTGAAAGAGAGGAATAATTTGACGCGTTCATGAAAGACATGAGACGCGTTTTGTTAACTATGATGTACGATTGTTAACGGGTTTGTAATTACTTAACGCTGTTGTGCAAGAAATGTGGGCAGCAAGGACACGAAGCATCATCTGCTGCCAATGCAGGACTCGGCGCACTCCGCATTCCGTCTCGCCGAAAAACACTTCAAGAACCGCGCACACAAGGACTCGTTTCCCTCTCTCCGTCAATGGCAGCGGTCTCTCCTCGATCTATCCCGTCCTGCTGCTGAGGAACATGACGAGCTGTGGCGAGCGGGATGGTGGTGCCCCGATCATGATACGACGTCTCCGTCGTCAGCCAAGCGTTCCAAAAAGACGAAGGCAAAAGACAAAGGTCACAGGCCGGAACAAGCCCGAATCGATCTAACATCCCTGGAACTACCCGATGGAAAAGTCGGATACGTTGTGGCGGACGGTATGTGAATCGTGATACTCCTAGCGATACGCATCTGACTATTATACCGTAATAGGCTGTATCCTTATACCAGGATACTTGTCCAAAGAGGAGCAATTGACATATGCTCTCGAGTCTCTGGCCGAATACACCCTGCCTCCCAACCCGCTCTCACTATCCACACACTACGACCTTCCTCAGCAAGGTTTATTTGATCTGCTTGTCAACGATCCTGTATCACTGATTCTACCTAAACACATGACTATCGGATCAGAGGGGGCAGTCTCGGGATCTCCTACCAGCCAGCCCAAGAACAGGGTTTTGAATGACACTGAACCAGCGTCAGTCATCGGCTATGACGAGATTGTAGCGCGTAACAAGGGCTGGAAAGGAGATGCCCCAAGCGAGAAATTGGGATGCAAGCGGGTTGAACAACTATACAAAGAGATCAGATGGGCCAACTTGGGATGGGTGTACCAAGTAAGTTTCGTTCGCGAAGAGATGGAATACACACATATCTAATTGTCTTTCCAGTGGTCTACAAAATCGTATGACTTCTCGCGTGAGACTCCTATCCCTTTCCCGAAGCCTTTAGCAGATCTTTGCTCGTCTGCTGTCGCGGCCATTCCTTGGCAGCAAGTGTTCGATCCGGTCAAAGATCCGCAGTCTGCCAATTATGGCTGGGAATCATGGCCGGGCGATTATAGTAGGTTTCGGGATAGACCATACATGTTACATTGGTCGCTTATTTCGGGAACAGGACCAGATACCGGTATCGTCAATTTCTATCAACTGAACGACACTCTAATGGCGCACGTGGACAGAGCAGAGTAGGTGGGGCATGGGGTCCGAATTTGTCCACTGACAGCCATGCAGACTCGATCCTGTCAGGCCACTGGTCTCTCTCTCGTGTGTCATCTTGCCCAACGAATCAGTCCCGCACTGATACATGTTACAGTCTTGGTCATGCGGCAATCTTACTGTTGGGCTCAGACTCGCGCGATGATACCCCACGGCCAATCGTCCTTCGCTCGGGAGATATGTTGATCATGAGCGGGCGTGGGAGACAGGCTTATCATGGTGAGACAATGAGCGACATGGACAAAGCTCGAGCAGCGACTGACAAGGTGCAGGTATCCCACGCATATTAGAAGGAAGCCTGCCCCTTCATTTACAGGCTGCTGAAGGCGATTCGCTGGCGATGGCAACCGCGAAAAGATGGTTGTCCAGCGCCAGGATCAACATCAATGCAAGACAGGTGTTTCCTCCGGGATTTGTACGACCGACATCCCATACCACTGAATGAAATACGCACGATGTGTGGTATCTCGAGTCACCCGGGGTCGTGTTTGAGATTACATCAGAGCGCCTCGATGTTCATGTCATAGCGCAAAGTAACGTGTGAAAATGGGTGCTGCCAATTTCACCAAGATACCAGCAGATGCGCTTATCAACGTGTTGCCCGCACCAATGTTCACATGCTAATTCACCAGTAACTTCTACTCAGCTTTGCATGTCACAATTCACTTGCGGATATTTGAAGATGTACCGAAAGTTGAATTGGCGCAGGTCCGAATTTGGCAAGCATACGAATGCATGTGACTAGATGACAACAACGGGCCCTGTCTTTAGATCTTGACCTGAGAAAAGCGGCGAGTCAGTGATGATAGTCAAAATAAATCACGCCCGTTACTAACCTGCTTGAGACCGTCCCTCCAGAAAGTGAAGTAGGGGGTGACACCGTCTTCACGGTAGTTCTGGACGCGCATGATCAGCCGATGAGCTCTTCCACGAAGAGAAAAAAAAACGCTTACCAGCAAGGCGACCATGCCGTCGGGGTTCATGCTCTCTCCCACGTAGAACTCGTAGTCCTTGAAGCTACCAACAATCTTCTTGGCAAGCTCTTGGGCATCCTTCTCGAAGGCAGCAACTCGCTCAGGGTTGGCGGTCTGAAGGTGAGCCTTGACAGCCTTCATGTAACCCTTGAGGTAGGTGAGGTAGGACTGGAAATCAATCAGATATCGTTCAAACAGATTGAGCAGCTTGCTCACCTTCTTGTCGAACTGAGTGGACTGGAGACGGAAGGAGTGGACAACGTTGTTGACCTGAGAAGCACCCTCTTCGAGGGCTTCGGCGACCTCCTCGGCGGAAGGGTTCCCTCCTAATGACAGTCAGCGTGGATACAGATTGAGGCCCGCGGACCCGATGCAAACTCACCAATGTCAACATCGCCCTCCTTGACGATGATGTTGGCACAGTCAACCTCGTAGGCAACCAAACCAATCTCCTTGCTAAAGTCAGAGCCAGATGAGCATGGGACTCGTGCGCGGGCAGATATGCTTACACGGGGAAGGCGTCGGAGACCATCTCGTCGCCGGTAAGAACGTCGGTATAGATCAACATTGTGCTGGTGGGTTTTGTGGGTTGGTGGGAGGCGATGAAGGAGAAAGAGAACAACAAAAGAGCGCGGAGCCAGCAAGTGCGTGGAAACGTTTTTCGTTTTTTACTTTTTGACAGCGCTTGTTACGTAATTATCCTCGGGAACATTCTGGCCACGTGGCGGTATGAGGGGCCTCCCATCGTCGAAAAGTTCACGCTGCTAGGAAAAGACGTGGTCCACCGATCGCATCCATGTTATCTGCCTTCATATCTTCTCCTCCGTCGCTTTGCCTTCAAGGACAACATTTTGGTAGCGCCCAGCGATGTTTGCTCGATTATCGCCACGGCCTCTGGATCCCCAATTAACGACCAGATCCACCCGTCGCCGATTTACATCCTCTCGCTCTCTACTGGGCACACTATCGGATCTGGCCCGCACGGCATCCCATGACCTGAGAGGTACAAATTCAGCTCCTATTAGACCGAAAACGTTTCGCGCAACTTCAAGAACATTACTCTCGGAAGCTACCACTACGCAAAACACTTTTAAAGCGCAGGCGCAAGCCGAGCTCGAGAAAGATTTGGGTTTCCAATCGTCTTTCGCTCACTACAAAAAAGCGAAAGCATCCCGCACCTCCAGTCTACACATTGTCCCCACTTCCAGACAAAATTTGCAGGGTACTCACTCGTCGAGACAAAGTGTTCGAGCTCGACACTCCAGGCGGCCAAATAAGCTGGTGTGTGAAGGACACGACGGTACGACAGTTGACGGGATTGTATCGGGCTCGCAAGGGGACAGCGGAGGAGCCAGTGATGACTCATCCAAAAATGGTCAGTATACCTCACTGTATTTGTGGCACCAGCTGATATAGATCAGATACATCGTGGAGCCCAATTCATGAGCGGGATTTTTGGCCAGTCGCCTCGAGCACCATCGAGTCCCGCGACATTCAAATATCTGGTATGTGCTCTACTTTACAGTCACCTATGTTTGCGCTCATCGAATTCGTCTAGCTATACAACCCCGCCTTCCGTCAGAGATTGCGTCTCTTCACCACGATCTAGAGACTGTGCTGTTCAGGTGCGTATATACGAGTACACCGAGAGACAAGCTGATATAAGGTGACGTATACAGTGAGGGGGTGCAACATTTACGAGATCCACAAACAGGCGTATGGAATTTTGACTCGTTCTTACAAGACATACCTGCGCCTTCGGAATACGCCTATCATCGTTCGCCGGGGTATGTCCCGCCTTCTCAGGATTCAGTAAGCACCTCGATGTAGCTCGGGCTCCTGCTTACGACAACGCATCAGGAGCTGTTGCGCCTAGCGGAGCAACATTCTTGTCAGTTCTACGGCTCAACTTCAACTGTGTCAAAGGCCTTGAGTCAGATTTATTTTGCTATAAGTGGTCAGTACTTATTTCCATGTGATATTGACCCCTGAGACTTACAACCTGTATCACAGGGCGGAAAGGGGTGGACATATCGTATCTAAGTAAGGGCTTTGCATCAGAGGTGAGAAGAGTAGTTTTATGCCTGCGTAGACACTCATCGTGACGTATCAGCGCTCGGCTTTCACACGAGGTGCGGAATTGCCTGCAGCG
Organism: Cryptococcus floricola; assembly: GCA_006352305.1. NCBI lineage: Eukaryota > Fungi > Basidiomycota > Tremellomycetes > Tremellales > Cryptococcaceae > Cryptococcus > Cryptococcus floricola. Next base: position 1,071,686 of record RRZH01000007.1, on the reverse strand, counting down.
ATCATAATGAACAGGACCGCAAACGGACACTATGCCATTGACAACGACAAGACTTACGATGTGGAGAATGTCCTTAGCGATTTTGTGGGATCGATTGCTTGCATGTTTCGCTCAGCTTACTCAACATGCTAGGGACATATCATGGAGAAAATGTTGACAACAAACGCGACAGATTTTCAACGCTTTCTCAAAACAAGCCCAGAAAACGCCGTACCGGAAGAGGAGCGGACCAGAAGAGAAGCATATCACCATATGAAGGTATGACCAAATTCTAGATCATGAGGCATATATAACTGATTCACAAATGCAGGTCGGATCCCTGCTGCTACGTTCTCAATTAGATTGCCGCCATCCAAGACTTCCTGGCTCTGGCGTGTTCGATATCAAGACGAGAGCCTGTTTCCCTGTCCGAATTGACTCGGAAAATTACATTGTATGTTTTACCAAGCCCAGATATATATGTAACTGATCAATGTAGGCCAATTCCATATATGACATAGCCCATCTGACAGGCGTCAAGGGCTCCTATGAGAAGGAGTGAGTTTGACATCTGCCCTGGCGCCTTATCAACTAATTTCTCGCTCTAAGATATTACGATTTGACTCGCTCTGCGATGCTTAAGTACAGGTATGTCGCAATGGATAGATATTGACATCCACTAACCCGCTCAATCCTACAAGCTTTCAAGTTCGCATAGGTGCCATGGAGGGTATTTTCGTCGCCTATCACAGCACCTCTCGCATATTTGGTTTTCAGTACATCCCATTGTGTGTCCTCTAGGACTTGCGGTTGGACTCCAGAAACTTACACCTTTTTGCAGAGCTGAAATGGACAAACGTGTCTTTGGATCCAGCGAAATCGCAGATGCTGCTTTCAAAAACTCAGTCTCTATCCTTGAGCAACTCCTCCATCAGTGCACATCTCTCTTCCCGTCCGAGGTCAGTATATTTCATTGCAATTGTCGCAAACGCTAACCATGCGCTGTGCTGCCTGTAGAGTGTCAAGATAGTCATGAGACATACACCCGCTATCGATCCGCATGCCATCACAGCCTATGTCCAGCCGAAGAAGTGGATCAAGAGAGACGGACCATGTCCCGTTCAAGCGGTGACTTTCATCATGAAAAACTTCCTCAATGATCGACCTGTTACTGGGCCCATGCCAGCTTATGGTCTGGACCCAGAAACGGGCAGAGCGCCCAGCTGTGAGTACTTTTCGGCTCAAAAACCAACTACAAGTCCTGATACGGCCCATCAACCAGGGAGTATCAAATTGATGATCCTCAAAACCCCAAAGGACTTGTCAGGGCATTCCAAAGCTCGTGTCGGTCTCCAGCGATCTCAGGCTCGGCTGCGTACAATGTCAAGACGATTTGTTCCTGAAGGGGAAACCGTAGAGAGTATGACTCGCATACGAGGGTCTACTAGTGCTCTCACACAGGCTGATGGTCAAAGTCCAGCCGAAAGCCAGGACATCATCTGGAGGGAACCATCAGCCGATATTGAACGTATGAGGCAGGAGGTAAAGGAGTCCGCCAGACAATACCACGAAAGGAGACGGACATGGAGCTAGTATCTGAGAGGAATTCATCCATCATGTTACAATATTACAGAGGCATGGAGATGCTCCTCATATCTATCCATTAATATGCGAGGACCTGTAGATGTAGAGTAGCGTAGAGTATGTACAACACGAGTTCTCCGTACTACCGTGCTTCTATTTGATAATTGACTGGCATGTAGCAGCATACACTGATCCCCGTCTATGTCGCAGCCCGTGGTCATACCCTCCATGTGAAGATAAAGCCGATACTTCTGGATATCGCATCGTATGGGAAGGTTCTATCTTGGTCATGAATAGTATACCGAGGGTAAAGCCATGGTGACAGCCTACTTCCTCCCCTCATTCTATCTGCACATACACGTCAGAAAGGTTGTCCATCATGATGCCATGCGATCAGACGTACATTGTCAAAGCTTTTCAATGATGTGTTGTACCCGAGCGCCTTCCAGAACGCGAACTGACCAAGGACACGGCAGTAGCGGCCCGGGATCTTCTTCTTCTAAGATCTTTTTGAGAAGAAGTGTCTTTTCGATTCAATCGGTGCAATTCTTTCGAGACTTCTTCCATCTCCTTCGCGTCTTCCTGATCTTCTGCTTTGTTGATGCCTCTGCTTTCCCTAATTTCTTCCTCCATAACTTCATCCAGCAAAGCCTGTTGTTGCGCTGACGAGGTACTAACAGTCCGATGTCGACCTGAGATGTAGCTCGCAGACCGGGCTACTCGAGGTGTAAGCAATGTTGTCGATCTAGTGACCCGACTTGGAGAGCGACTCGGTGTATGGAGCGTCTCCACATGGTCCGAGGTAGACTCGCGGTAACTAATGTGACGCTCTTTCTGTGGCGTAGATGGCGCATTGTCATTCCCCAATATCGGCTCAGGCAAAGATGTTGCAGACTCTGAATGGATCGCAGCCCTCTCAGAGTCATTACCCAAAGTCGCAGGGCTATCTGTTTGCGGAATCGCAGAGGAGCAAGCAAATGTGCGCATCATGATATCTCCCCCGGGTGACTCGGATATCGTTTGAGGGTCCCTGAACAGTTGGGACAGACGTGGCGGCGAAGGGGCATCAGTATGGCGACGAATCGTGCCATACCAAACATGCTGCTCTTTCTCAGTCGAGAGACCGGGGCTGTCGACATGTGAAAGAAGGGGCTCTGTTTTTGATCTGTAAGGCGCAGGTCTCGAGGCCGCAGGAGACACGGTGTTCTCCTCCTCTGACTCGTCGTGTTTCGGTAAGTCGACAGACCAGTCGCTGATTTGCCCTGGTCCGCCCGATGAGGTCGTCAAAGAGAGGCGCACTTCAACGCAATCGTCCAGATCAATAGCCGACCTGGGATCTCTCTGAAGGAATAAAAACTCCTCATAGGGATCGGTATAGGCAGGCTGGTCATCATATCCTCTGGACCGGTGATACGGAGGAATGTCCTCCCAGGGAGGTAGAGGAGGGTGGCGAGACACCAGCGCCAGTTCATGCGTTTCGTGCAGAGGAGTCAATTTTGGCGAGAGATCATCAAGCGCTGTGTTGGAATCTGTACGCTCTTTCAAGTAGACTTTTGAGTCGAGGGCGGTGAAGAACGTGCGTTCAAACGGTATAGGCTTGCGCTCAGAAGGCAATTGGTGTTTACCAATCCAACCACCTGTCCAATAACGAAAGTTTCTTCTGACCGTTTGAAATGTGGATTTGGAGTCTCCTTCTTGTTTTCCTCGCTCCTCGAAGGTCTCTTCGTCGTCAGAAGAGTCAGAATGGTCAGAGCCACCCTGTTCGTTTCCGCTGATCAAGTTGTTTGCAGGAGGACAGAGAAGATCGGCTTCTTGGTGGTCCAACCTATGTTGTTGCGTCAGTCAGTATTGACAAGCAGAGGTTTTAGTGGCACTCACCTGTCAAATCGTCTCTTGAGCGCCCGGGTGATGCTACAAGGCTATTGTCAGAAAGTAATACACCGGCAGAGCTGTGCAGCACTCACACTACCTTGATTGACAGAGTCAAGGCAAAAAGTATACCTGTAGCTGCGGCGTGTCCCTTGGCTTTGTCTATGGTGCTGTCAGTCGTGACAAACGTCTTTCAATCACATCCTTCCGCCCACGTACTTAGGACGAAAAAGGCAAACAGGACAAATTGAGCCAGCGCGAGGGCGTCGGTGCTATATCGCTGGATACGAATGCTTGACCGTCGACCGTTGGTCTCGTAAAGGCGCCCATAAACGAACACGAATTGACGCTTCCAGACAGCTGCGGCAATAGTGAGTAGTTGGATTTTCGCGTTGCAAGCAGGCACTTACTGTACAATGCTCCGTAGTACACAAGCGCTATTGCGAGTAAGCTTTTGCTACTTAGAGGATACCGCAACTTACTGAAAGCAATCACGAGCGGGTTCAAAAGCATGAACAGATGCATGATAGCACCCCCGAGAACATGTTGAGGCAACTGTGAAAAGTGGCTGAACGTAGGGCTGGAAATACGGTCAGCAATTGCCAGTGTCGTCTTATAGTGGAGACTCGCTGTTCCGTGCGCGAACGTCTCTGCCGAGGCACAACAGACTGCCGAGTACCAAATACATAGACAATTGTGGGAAGCTGAGATGCATAAGCGTAAAACTTGCGGGTGAGGCTGAGTGCTGGCGCTTACTCCAAGACGGAAGATCTCGAAAAATGGCTGGATGGCCACTTGCAACAAGATGTAGGATGAGAAATATGGCGCAGCAGTGGGCTAGTTGAGGGCAGGCGATCAGCTAACGTTCACAAGCAAACGGCAACCAATCTCACGAAAGCAGAGGATATGATCGGCAATGGATCGAAAGACTTTGCCTGGAATGCGGTGAGATATGCCTCGATGGTAGATTGGCCAATCTGGAAGATGTGAGTAGATATTTCATAACGAGGGCAGGAACCAGAAACCTACAGCAAAGAACACAACTCCATTGACCATCACTGATATGGAGATTAGCGCTATGAATGCCTAGACAAACAAACCAAACCGACAAAATTTCCAAAAACGCTCCAGAACGCTGTTGTGTATTCCCAGTCTGGTCACGGTTGTCTCGGCCTTATTCGCGATGACCAACAAGAGCGGACAGATAGCAAGAGTCAAGAGAGCTACGAAGATGACGGGAGCCAAGGAGGTGATGGCTGACGCTGCTTTCGGGTGTTCATCCAGGAACGTCTGGAGAGGTTTCACAAATCCGGCGATGTTGGTTAGAGATGCCAATGCACACAAGATAGAAACAGGAAAGATCTGCAATGTCAGCCTGGCCAGCTTCTCGGCTGACTCACCCAAACCAAAGTGAACGCCCACACCCCAAGGTTCACCACCCAACCTCGCACGAATTCTGATCTATACGCGCTTTTATATAGCCGTGGCCATAGCAAGTCTGTCCATTCTGGCGCCGCCGTTGTTCGACAAGACAAAGTTCTCTTCGGGTGACTATCAAGAATCTTGAGCGCCAAGCGCGCTGTCTTGGCGTCTTTGAACGTGGCGAACGCTGTTGAGGCAGCAGGATAATCTTCTATCGGTGTTGATTGGGCTTCGTCGATCAGATCGGTGATGTAATTGAGCTTGAGGGTAAGGTAGTCAATTTTTGGAGCATTGTTTTTGTAGAGTGGCGCAATTATGGGCGAGTGAGTCAGTTCTTGAAATGGGTCTAGGCATTCTCGAGGGACCGAGTGCAGAATCTGGACCAAATAAGCAATCGTCACAGGTGGTTGATAGATGCACGTACGTCCCATATGGTGTCGTCTAATTCAGTGGTCTTTGCGCTGACATAGGGCTTGAGCGCTTCAACGAGAATAGACATGAGCGCGAGTTTGGCGGGATCTTGTATTTGATGTAACTTTCGAGGATGTCGGTGATACTTTGTGACCTCCTGAAGAACACGCTGTGCCAGCTTCGTGTGCGCCTGAAGTCTGTATCAGGGTATTATCCTTCGAATATCTGTTGACTGACAATTTCCAGTTGTCTCAAAACGCTCTCTCTCCGGTTGCGGAGGTTTTGCAGTCTACTCAGTTTCCGGACCAGGACGATCTCTTCGACATCACTCCCCTCTGAGGGCTCCACATCCACGGAGTAAGAAGGGTTCTGCCCAATCGGTATGACTTGCTTGATTATTGTACCAATCGGAACTCGTTTCTGTGGATCAGCCTTTCGAGCATGGTGGCGCTGAATATAGTAGTCAAAGTACTCTCTCAAGACTTTCTCGTCTCGCATGTCGGGCGGGATGTTGGTGACCATAACGGTTCGGAATCGCTTGAGCCCGGGGCGATCCGCGTAAGGATGGATATCATCCCGGCCTTCCTCCCCGCGAGACTTTAGCCTGGCCGCTGCCTTCTCCTCTTCCAGCTTTACCCCCAACGCTCTGATCTCCCGTCTTCTGTAGGCCAGAGCGCCCCAAGTAATCCACAGCACCACACATATCCAGGTGATGGTTACCCACCAGATCAAGAGGGCGTGTACCCAGAGCCACTTGGATCCTGACGATTTGACGAGGGATGAGATGGATGCGCGAAGCATGGAGGTTTTGGCGACGTTGCTGGGAGAATAGAATATGTGGAGGGGCATGAGAATGGGCATAATGATGAGGGCATGGAAAAGGGTATAGAAGACTGCCGCATGAGTGCTCAGTATGGCAGGATGACAAGCGTTGGCCCAACACTTACAGGAGGCACGCAGGAATCTCGCATGAAGCGTGATATCTAGACCGCATTTAGCAGGCATGTCGGTCTCCTTGAACTTGAGGCTGGCTAGGATCCACGCCAAAGGCCATTTAGGGAGAGATTGCGAGGCATTGCTGAACATGGTCAGAGCACATTCCTGTAGACGACACATTGCCCTGTTGTATACTTACACTGCCCACACTTTTGGCTGGTATATACTGCTATCGTCAGCCAATGCCTCCGGCTTTATAAAAACTCACTATCCAAACTCCCAGTCCTCGCGTGACTTTGGCCGATCGCTGGGCCTGTTCGCCTTGTCCTCGACGAGCCCCTCACTGCTCGTCCGCCCGTCTCCCTGTTGAGGGTGGTGGGATCTACTGGATGTGCGTCTCTTCCATCCCCTGAGCGCTTGGTATATCCTGACTACGAGCAGGCGCCGGGGTCCGTCTGTGCCCCTTTGTCGTGGGACGTGGACCTCGAGCTCGTGACCGATGAGACAGACGCCTGCGATGACGAGGGTGAGCCAGAGGTTGTCGAGGAGGCCGGAGTACTTTGCGTTGTAGTTTGTGTGCTGAGAGAGGTCTGCCATGGCGGTGTTCACCGAACACACCGAGAGGAATGCACTGCGATGTCTGCACGATGTTGTTAATGGCAGGCTGGGACGGCCGCCGCCCAGGCACGCAGCAGCAACGTGGTAATAATGCCGGGCCACGTGTTGTGGCGGTGTCATCCGACGGCTGTTATTTGCTGGCGGCGGTGTCCGCTGCTATGGCTCTTGCTGTCTCTATCTCTCTCTGCTCTGTCACGCAGTACCCCCCCCCATCACCCGCCATGGTCCGCCCCAGCGCTCTCCTCCGCAATGCCCCCAAGCCCATGTCCGCCGACCACACAAAGTACCACGTCGCCTCCACCGTACGTCCCCCCTACCTCCCACTGCGACCGCTGACCTTCTCCCAGGGTTTCTGGAAAAAGTTCCGTACGTCGGCCTGTTCAGCCACCACGCTGGGAATAGGGTATCGCTAACTGCATCGCCTCGATCTGATTGTGGCCCGCAGGAGACAACGTTGCCGGTGCGTCCAATGCCCCCGCATGGGCGACGAATGTGCTCACGTCTTCGTCCAGTCAACCCCGAGATCTCTACAGGTCTGCCCATCCCCACTCTGAACCGTTTCCCCCAGCCCGCTTCTCGGCCTGAGAAGTATGCCACCCCTGCTACCAGCGCTAGCGACCCCGCCTTCAACCCTGTTGGTTTCTTGCTCATAATCCCGAGATTGCTCAAGGCTGATTGGGCGATAGTACTGGAAACGAGACTCTCGCCGCTCCTACCCCCAAACTTCCGTCATTACCCAGACCCACCTCTCCAGCCTTCTCCTCTCTTCTCCCACTCTGTCATCCCTTCCTTCGCCCGAGACAGCTGTCGAGACCAAGCAAGAGTCTTCTGCCATCGCCCCGGGCTCGGAGCCCTCAGATGCTCAGCAGGTTGTGCCGGCTTCAGAAGTCCCCGACCTTTCGACAGTGTTGGACAAGATCCCTGCGGGGAAGGCCTTCTTGGGAGGTGGTTTGACGACTGGGCAGGGGTCGGGAAGCTTGCCACCTCTTCCTCCTGCGTCCAACCTTCATTCGGGTGTCAAGTGGACGCCAAAGGCAGGCGCCGAGGTGCCCCACGGCAAGTACGATTACTTCCCCATGTACACCGTCTGCTAGATAGCGGGACATGGTCGTGGGCGATAGTCGTTCCTGGTGATACTGGTCAGACGGACGACCATGGTGTAAGATAAGAGGCTGAGGTCAGATGAAGCATGCATCGAATCAGCAGCACGATCAACCATACCGATTGAGCAGGTACACTAGAAATTGGAAACCACTCCATATACCATCGTCTACGTCTCTGGGTCCATATCCGCCCATCGCGCCGAAGCTCTATCCAGTCCACCCAAGTCCCTCTCTCCCACCAGCTCGCGCACGATCAGATACATCTTGTTCAAACATACCGTAATGTGCACCAGAGAGGTACTGGAGGTAGCACAAAGGGTGAATTGTTCACTCTGCACGAAATATCAGCTTTTGTTTCCTTCTTGTTGTACCCACGTACATTGCAATTCTCCCACGTGATGAGCCCAGCCATGACCTTGGCAGCATTATCAGACTCCAAGACAGATCCTGACAGGGTAGTCCCTTCTTCCGACACCCTGTCTGCACGATCGCTGCCCTTTCGCTTCCGCACTTCGTTCACATTTTCACTTTCACCATCTACCCCGTTGACAAAAGCCTCGCTCTCCAAATCGGTCTCCGTCGTACCACTCATCCACTGCCTTCTGATTGTCCGCCCAGCACTCTCATGCATCGCCAGCCGTTCGAAGATGGGGAGCATAGGAGGCAGGGGTTCACCTGTTCTGAGGGATTGTTGAAGGGCGGAGAAGAGCATCAAGCAATCGCCGATCTGCACCAGGGTCAGCCAAAGGTCATGGGCGCAACAGGCGGTAACCAGACTCACAAAGGCAGGGTGCATGAGCAGACTTCGAGTGGCTAGACGCTTGCACCAAACCACTTCCAAGCGAGAGTAAGCCGAAGACAACAGGGCGAGTGTGACCAAGATCTCGTTTTGTACCTTGTACAATTTTGCGTACGTCTTCTTTGGCCAGGGACCCCTAGAGATCTATTAGCTCGTGCATCACAACGTACTTGCGCAATACTTACTTTAACCCGATTTCCAGTCTGGTTGAATCAGCAATGGATCTGTATACCGAGAAGGACCACTTACGACGCATACATCATGTGAACTTTCATGGCTTCCATTCGCCCCTAAATGAGATCAGCGGGTTGTTGTCGCAGTCTTTCCTCACAGTAAACTCACAAGGATGTTCATGAATTTGCCCTTATATCTTTCCCGTCGTCCATTCTCATCCACTTCCGTCCCCCACTCGGCTGCATCCACCTCATCTTCAATACCGGTCACTACCTCCCCATATAATTCCGATATATCTCTCATGTTTTTAGCAAGGCGACGACGGAAAAGGGCTCGGGCAGAGGTGGGACGAGGGAAGAGCATACAAATAAATGCTGCAGTGAACCCTATTATGATTATCAGCACAACAACGTTAGTGCTCAGTGGCATGCTGACCAATGATGACGAGGAGCGCACGTCGGCCGGCGAGGGCTGCGCCGACACCCTGGCTCGCCGTAGTATACATATGCCCGTCAATCCACGAATAGCCAACAACCAACTGATGTCGATCAGTAGGCAGGCCATATTTTTTATTGAGAGACGCACCATCACCGTCACGTTGGCCATGAGGAAGAAGACAGCCTTTGACTGCGGAGCAGCTATTCGTATAAACAGGAAGGGTGCAATGAGGACCATCTACGACGTGTCAGTGACATTTCGCTTCAAGATCTAGCAGCTCACTGTAGCCGCGGTAACACCGTAGGGGTTCCCGTTGCCATGACCAGACCCAATATACCATGCCAACATACCGATCACAAGACCAGTAACAGTTCCAGACTAGACATGATGAGCATGTATGGCTTTTGTAGGCTTTTGTAGCTTAGATACTCACCATTCGTACAATAAAAGCGTTGATCTGCTCTCCCGTGAAAACGCCCAATCCAGTCTGCGACATGATCAGGGCCCACAGCCCTCTGGAACCGGAGCGTCAGAGTCCACAAAGCTTCGCGGGACTTGAAAGGACGTACCTGTTGACGTAGTAGAAGTGCGCCGAGCTAGGGCACACGGAAGGCACAAACAGAGCGACAGAGACGAGAGCATACTTGAGAGCAAACACCCCAGAAGTACCAGAGAGCCCTTGCCAGACAGTGTAGACGTGCCGTCCAAAATGTTGCAGAGAATTACGAGGGTCCCTGGCGTCAGGGTCTTTGGCTGTTGCTCAATGTCAGGCGTGTTGGACGTCTTGTGAGGGTGAACGTACCGTAGGTCTTCTTCGACTTTTGCTTCTTGGTTGGCTTTGTATGCTTCTGGTCTTCATCGTCACTGTCGTCGTCCTCTTCCGGCGACGCACGGCCCCTTTCCTCTTCCGTGGCGGCATCTGTATCCTTCAGTCCCATATCCAGAGGATTTGGGTTTCCGTTCTTGTCATTGGCTGTTTTCAGTAGCATTTTCGCAAATCTTTTGGGGAATTGGATCTTGGCCTTCGGGTTGGCTCGCTCAATCTCCAACAGTAGTTCGAGCAGCGCAATGAGTGACAGGGCAAAGGGGACGATTGTTGCTGTCAACACCAAAGCCCGGGAAAGGTCGTGACCGGTGAGTCTGAAAGAAGGCAGCATGCCGCTTTTGAGCGCACCCGTTTCGGGATCGAACAGGTCACTGAATGGCTCCAATAAGGCAAATTGCTTTGAGACTCTAAACTCTTGCAACGCCCGCTTGAGATTCTCCAGGTTTTCTTCTCTTTGTGTAATAGGAGGGGAGTCGGCCGGAACTTTTTTCCATCGTGTGTGGTTGACGAGGAAGAGCCAGTCGCTGATATCCCGCAGAGCTTTGATTGAGCTCTCCCGCAGGTCTGCGCTAGAGTCTGCCAACACGGGCAGGAGCCCTTCAAGACTTTTATCTGGTTCCGCGAGTTGTCGAAGTCGCTCAACGTGTTTCTTGGTGTGATGGTGGGGATGGGGATCGGTAGTTTCTTTGTCCTTTTCATCGGACCAACGTTGTTCTTGTATCAACATCTATCTCCAAGTCAACTCTCTGACCTTGTGGGCACATCTTGCGCTTACAACAAAACTGGTAATGCTATACAGCCTGGCCCCGAGATCCTTCGACTTGTCAAATATCCTCTCCGTATCTGTGGGCCCAATTTGCCCTCGAGTGATTTCTAGCTGTAGCATCCCAATTTGCTCCTGCAGTGCAGTCATAGACGATACGTGCTTATCTCTGATAGCGTACGTCTTGTCAGCCAGTTCTGCCCATTTGGACTTGTCAGAAGGCGAAGTCCGGAGGACTTGTTCCTGCAGGTCGAGGAGCTCGATACAGGGGGCGATGATGGTCTTGGTAAAAGCGTCAAGGACGATGTGGTTGAGGGTTTGGGGAAAGATTAGAATGACTGAGGCGATCGCTATGGCAAAGAAGCAAGCAGCCGGTAATACCAATTGTTTCTACGACCCATACAGTGAGTGTAATGTCGATCGTGGTATCTTGAAACATACTGCCAGCGTGTATTGTTTGATTGGGAATAGGGGACCGATTGTGCACATCACTGGTTACTTCAAGTCAATTCAGGCGAGGTTGTGATAGGAGAATGAACTCGCAATCCAAGATGATGGTCGCAAACACACATCCGAGAGTACTAGGACGACATCAGTCATATACTCGGTGTGGTGTACTAAAAAACAAATCAAATGAAACGCACAGCTTGGGACGAACAGCTCGTATGAATCCGAGGCCGTAGGCTCCTACAAAAAGGAATACACCGTAAACCGCAGACGAACGCGGGTCAAGGAAAGCGCCCCGAAAGATGGATGCCGAATCTACAATGGCAGCACTATCAGCGAGACTCTGGGCAGGGGAGAGAGCTCTGTCGATACCTACATTGAAGCTCGATGTTTCCACTTTGGTTATAACTGACGGCGTCGCGTCAGTCCAAGTTCCAGGACAGCAGATCTGAGTGCTCACCCAGCTTGCTCCGCCTGAACTTGTGATTGCAACAAGACCTGGCTCCGGGCACGTATAGCAGCAGCCATAGCAGCCGCCCCCCACGCCCACCCGAAACAAATACCCAATACCATGGTCAGGATCACAAAGAGATAAATACCCAATGCCATGTAAGGGGGTATCATCTGAGAAACTAGAGGCGCGAAGAAAGTTGCCTGACCGATGACATTGAGTGCTGATGCGTATCGTCAATGGTTGTTCATACATGAGATGAAGATGGGAAGCACTCACAGCTCTGGCATACCAAAAGCACGAGTGGAGCAAAGGTAGCGATCATGCAACGGATAAAGTTCTTCCATTGCCTCCGATCCGTCCAGGAGTCTTCGAGCCAGTCAGGGATATGGAGTTTCTCGGTCCATTTTGAAGATGTTTTGGTCTTTGCGACGCCTTCCGGGGTCTTTTCTTGGGACATGGGGTCGGTCAGCGGTGGCTGGAGATGGGGTGATGGAAGCGGTGATGCGGTGGTGAAAATTGTGGATCTCAGTGAAATCTCCTGTTTGGGCGTACGTAGTACACAAACAACCCGAAGCGCCAATATCGTCATCTACGTGGAGATGGCCGCCGCCAGGCACTGCTACTGCGGCTGTGCGGATGCCCGACAGACTCGAGATGGCCAACTTCCGAACTCGACATGTCCATCCATCTCCTCCATGTCTCTCCGCGACTCGTCTTGCTATACCCTCACCATCTGCCCCCACTCGGCAGACCCCGCCGTCGTCGAGCTCGTCGAGTCCTTCGGCCCCGCTAAAGGAGGCGAAGAGCCTAGATACGCTAGGGTCAAGGAGGCCCAGGCAGGCGAGGGGTACTCGGCTGCACTCTATGGTAAGTTGGTGCCGAGCTGAGCATAGAGATCCCACTCACCCATGCACTGAAGACATCGTTACTGGTGCGAGGCTGGCATCAACTGGCTATGTCGTGGAGAAAGCAAAGTCACGGCGGCTACAGCTACACGGACCAGACGAGACGATACCCTTTGATTTCACAGGCAAGATGTGAGTACGGTTCGTGACTTGCAAGGACCCCATGCTAACCACATAGACTTGCAAAGTAATTTTGTGCGTTGACGGACGAGCTCGAAATGTTCCAGAACGGTTCGCTGACTTGCGCGTTTTCCAGGAGTGGACGTTCGTCTTCCAAGGGTAGGTTTCCCTGCGATCCATGTGTCCTATCGACTGACATGATGTGTCGCCAGCAACAAATACAGCTGGCGTAGGGAGCTATACGGCAAGGACTACATCTGCACACTCAACCGAAAACCTGACCCTTCAGTGGAGATCTGCCTGTAAGCAGGCTTCAAGTCCTGAGCGCCAACACGACTGACAATTTGCAGTGCTCGAGAAGCGTACAAACGGAATCCGGCAAGGCTGCAGATTCTACACTACAACATTGACCGTTTCACAAGCGATATCAAGGACGTGCGTGGGCTGGAAACGTTGCTGGTTACAAGGTGTGTAATGAGATATGAGAAGGGCTACTACTTCAGCAGTTGATTCATTGCAGCTTACTGTGCCTACTTGACGCATGGGAAGACCGTGGTTCTCTGACGAATGCCAAGAGCGGTCCATCCCCTCCTATCAAAGAATCTACACCAGTGGACCCAGCGCTTGCCAAAGTGATCAGCGAAGATGATTTTGAGCCGGCAAGTTCTGCCTACCCGACAACGCCGTTCATGTGCTGAGCATCTCGCTAGGAAAACCCCAATGAGATTCTGGTAGGAACACATACCAATATGGATGACCATGTTGCGCGTGCTGTCAATTTGCTCGAGGTGCGCTCAACGGGTAACAGATTGTAACACCACAAACTGATGATTCGCAGGATCCAAACATTCTCTTTATCATCATCAGGACAAAATCTTCCGACGCTCATCAGAGAGCTCTCCAAGTTTCTCTTGGGGTCAAGCGGTGCGTCTTGAATGGCAGATGATCCAGACAACTGACGACTATGTCGGCAGCTTCCGGCACCGTGAAAACATGTCCGACTTGCACCAATATATCATTGAAGAGGAGGACACTGCCCAGCCCGTTTCTTCCAGCAAGGGACCGAAAGTGATTGATCTGAACGACCCCAAGTACGCTACCGACGCCTTCAGTCGAAGAGAAGTTCCTGCTGATTGCCAACCCCCAGACCTGTTCCTCAGCCAACTTCCTCCAAAGTATGGACCCCTCCCACACGTATGGCCATCTATCTGTCCACTATCGTCCTCCCCGATCTCAACCCAAGTCGCATGGCGTCTACAAGCAAAGAGTCCGCGGGTAATTCGCGCATCCAGTCGAACAAGATGGGAGAGCATGCGGGCAAGGCTCCCACAAGACCACCAAAGCCTGGGCATACACTACCAGGGTCCACATTGAAAAAGCCAACCCCGCCGCCACTGACTGAAGCAGACAGTGGTGGGTCGGGATCTGGGTCCAAATCGTCTTTGCGGAACTCTACCTTTGGCAAGTTGTTTCGGTAAGGCTGCAGATACAGTATGATTATTCCAAGAGTAGCTTGTATAGATAGACCGAGAAATAGATGCATTTTGACAGTGTCAAAAAGATAAAGATCTAGAGAAAACCAAAGACCGTTTTAAATGCGTATACACTTCTTACCGAATACCTAATTAGACAAACTCCTGGCAACTCCCTCCAAACTAATGCTCGTACGCTTAGTCGACCTCCTCCATGGATCCAGCACCGACCTCCTCGAGAGCGGGGGCATCCTCGGTAGAAGCAGCGGCGGGTGTGGGCTCGACGGCGTCGGCGTCAATGGAAAGACCAAGAGCGATCATCCTGTTGATACGGGAAGCAAAGTCCTGAGGGTTGGAGAGGGTGAAACCGGAGGTCTACGACAAATATCAGCCATGATCGTCATATGAGAAGGTGACTCGACTTACCAAGAGAGCAGTCTCGAACAAGAGGTAAGTAAGGTCTCGGACGGTCTTGTCAGACTTGTCCTCGGCAACTCGGCCCTTGAGCTCCTTGACGATGGGGTGGTTGGGGTTGAGCTCCATGGTCTTCTTGCTAGCCATGTAAGAGGACACTGCGATATTGTTAGCGAGCCGCGCAAATATTGTACACGTCAAGACTCACTGGAAGAGTCACGGAGAGCCTGGGCCTTCATGATTCGCTCCATGTTGGAAGACCAACCGAATTGGCCGGTGACAAGGACACAAGGAGAGTCGGAGATACGGTTGGAAACAATGACCTTCTCGACCTTGTCGCCAAGGTTCTCCTTGATGGCAGAGCAAAGACCTTCAAACTCGGTAGCCTCCTGCTCCCTAGCAGCCTTCTCCTCAGCAGTCTCTTCGAGCTCGAGACCCTCCTTGGAGACACAGACAAGAGTCTTGCCATCAAACTCCTTGAGCTGGGTGACGGCGTACTCGTCGATGGGGTCAACGAGGAGAAGAACCTCGAAGCCCTTCTTCTTGAGGACCTCAAGGAAGGGTGAGTCCTTGACGGCCTCGAGGGATTCACCGGTAAGGTAGTAGATGGACTTTTGGACCTCGGGCATTCGAGTGATGTAGTCCTTGAAAGAGGTCATCTCATCAACAGACTTGGTGGAGTGGAATCGGAGGAACTCGGCAATCTTGGATCGGTTGGTGGCGTCCTCGTGGATACCGAGCTTGAGGTTCTTGGAGAAGGCAGCGTAGAACTTGTCAAAGTTCTCCTTGTCCTCGGCGCACTCGGAGATGAGGTCGAGGGCCTTCTTGACAAGGTTCTTTCGGATGACCTTGAGAATCTTGTTCTGCTGAAGGGTCTCACGAGAGATGTTGAGGGGAAGGTCTTCAGACTGCACAATCGTCAGCTCAGAGTCAGACAAGGCTATGAGAGACACTTACGTCAACGACACCGACGATGAAGTTGAGGTACTCGGGCATCAAGTCCTCGTTGTCGTCGCTGATGAACACTCGTCGGACGTAAAGCTTGATGTTGTGCCTCTTCTTCTTGGTCTCGAAGAGGTCGAAGGGGGCACGCTTGGGAAGGAAAAGCATGGCCTTGAACTCGAGCTGACCCTCAACAGAGAAGTGCTTGACAGCGAGGTGGTCCTCCCAGTCGTTGGAGATGGACTTGTAGAATGAAGCATACTCTTCCTGCTGGACGTCCTGGGGGTTTCTGTGACGAGTCAGCGCTGTCAAATCACCTGTTTGTGCGATGCGACTTACCTGGTCCAGATAGGCTTCTGCTTGTTGAGCTCCTCGTTCTCAGTGGTGGTCTCCTTGATCTTCTTGGTCTTCTTGGCCTTCTTGTTGTCCTCGTCCTCGACCTCCTCGATCTTGCTGTCGTTGTTCTCCTCGGCCTCCTCGTCCTCGACCTCCTTCTCGGTCTCCTTGGTGACAACGAGCTGGATGGGGTAAGAGATGAACTCGGACTGTTCCTCGTCAGCGCATGTTTGTCAACTCCGCATAACAAGCAGGACTCACGTGTTTCTTCACGATCTCCCTGATCCTCTTCTCCTCGAGGTACTCCTTGAGGTCCTCCTTGATATAAAGCTTCATCTCGGTACCTCGGCCGAGTCGGGGACCCTCAGTGTCCTCAGTGATGGTGAAGGTACCACCAGCGGCAGACTCCCAAGTGTACTGCTCATCGTCGTTGTGCTTGGTGGTGACCTGCACTCGCTCGGCGACAAGGTAAGAAGAGTAGAAACCGACACCGAATTGACCTGAGCGACATCGTTAGCATGAAAGAGTCCAGAGCACCGTACAAACGACATACCGATCATGGAAATATCAGCGCCAGAGCTCAAAGCCTCCATGAAGGCCTTGGTACCAGACTTGGCGATCGTACCAAGGTTGTTGACCAAGTCGGCCTTGGTCATACCGATACCGGTATCCCTGATGGTGAGGGTGCCCTCCTCCTTGTTGGGAACAATTCGGATGTAAAGGTCCTTCTCAGAGTCGAGCTGAGAGGGGTCGGTCAAGGCCGCGTAGCGGATCTTGTCGAGGGCATCAGAAGAGTTGGAGATGAGTTCTCGAAGGAAGATTTCCTTGTTGGAGTAGAAGGTGTTGATGATGAGATCGAGAAGCTGAGAGATCTCGGCCTGGAAACCAACTGCGATGATCGTCAGCGCGTGGACAAGGGAGTTGAATAGCGTGGAATCGCATGGTAGGACGGGCGATGAGGGGGTGGGACGAGGGGTACTTACACGTTTCGGTGGACATGATGCTGGGGAGGGTGAGCGTGTGTGCAGGGGGTAGTGAGAGACGTACGCTGGTGGTAGTTTTTTCGGGTGTGGGAAGAAGAAGAGGAAGAAGAAAGAAGTGAGGCGTATTTATACCTCGTGCGCCGGCGGAACTCTCGCCTCGACGTCTCCAGAAAGTTCCATGTTTTACGTAATACCCGTCTGTTCCCGCGCCGGCTCCTACCCCGCGTTACACAACCCGACTATCCACTTTGACGGCTGAGCGGGGCGTTCAAGGCAATCCATATATGCAATATCAGGGCCTGGCATAGACTGTAGCGGACCAAATACATCTACACATGCAGTCGTATAATCTACCTTCTCGCGTCTTACAAATCTCAGCCTTCTTATGCAAAGTAATGGTGCTCCTTGGCCTTTCGTGCCTGTACCTCCAAGATACCCCCGTGGAAATGCTCGTGTGTCAACTGAGTAGCGTTTTGTCGGAGAGCCAGCTATAACAAGAGTCAATAATGGAGCGACGGGAGATATGATTTGCAACATACCATGCCCGCTTCGACGCAGACCGCCTTCAGCTGAGCACCATTCATTTCTTCTGTCGATCTCGCCAGCTCTTCAAAGCTGAGCACTGTCAGTCGCAGCACGATATAGCATTCGGACACACTCACTTGACATTGTTGTGATTGAGCTTTCGTGCGTGAATTTGCAGAATGTGCTCTCGTGCTGATTCATTAGGCAACGGGAACTCGATCTTACGGTCCAAACGACCTGAACGAAGGAGGGCAGGGTCAAGGATATCGATTCGGTTTGTAGCGGCAATGACCTATTGGGAGTGAGCGCCTAATTGGGCCATCGTGCGTGAATCTCACCTTGATCCGACTATCACTCGAGAAACCGTCCAGCTGGTTCAACAACTCCAACATGGTTCGCTGCACTTCCCTGTCACCACTCTTGTCACTGTCGAATCGCTTTGTTCCGATAGCGTCCAGCTCATCGATGAAGATGATGGCGGGCGCCTTTTGTTTGGCGAGTTCAAAGGCATCGCGGACAAGCTTGGCACCGTCACCCAAGTACATCTGTACAAGGGCAGGACCGGCGAGCTTCAGGTAGCAAGCGTTGGTTTGGGCAGCACAGGCACGGGCGAGAAGGGTTTTACCGGTACCGGGGGGACCGTACATCAAACAGCCCTTTGGAGGAGTGATACCGAGGGCCTTGAACTTGTCTGCTTGTTGCATAGGCAAGACGCTAGAAAATGTCAGTGAATGGGTAAAAGGGTGAGATACTACGCACATGGCTTCCACCAATTCCTCAATCTGTTTATCCAAACCACCGATATCCGTGTAAGTCTCTGTGGGCCTCTCGTCCACTTCCATCGCCTTCACTCTCGCGTCGTACTCTGTTGATTTGATCAGCTGGTGTCTATGTGGCTTTGTCCTATACGCACCATCGGGGAGCTTGTCGAGCACCAGATAAGAGTCCTTGTTCACACCGATCAGATCACCGGGACGCAACTCATCATGCGGAACCAGACCAATGATGGGCAAGAAGACTGTCTGTCTCGTGGATGTCTTGATGACTGCACATTTTGACTTTTTGGCATTTTGCTCATTGTGCGTGGCGCCTTCTTGCTCTTCCGAATCGACGTCAAGCACCTTGCAGAGCTCATCAGTGCTGGCCCCGCGCGGCAGGAATGCTACTCACCTCGACGACCTTGGACACCAGATACGGCAAGACCTTGTTCTGCTTAATCTTGGTCGTGTTGTCTGCGATCTTGGCCACCATCTGCTCTCGTTCGTGGGCCAGACGCAGGTGGTCTTGCTTCATCATCTTGATCTCGTTGTCAATCATCCTAGCCTGCATCTTGATCTCGTTCACATCGCCCTGGAACCAAGAGTCAGTCAGGCCACATGTCATCCCACCGAGACTGACCTTGATAACGCCTTCTGGCACGTCATCGAAAGTGTCCTCCTTGGGAGGCTCCGGTTCTTGTTGCGGCTCAACATTGTTCGCGTCTGTGGGCTGGGTGCTGCCAGAAGTGTTTGCGCCGGCGTCTTCGGGTTTGTCTTGCTGGTTGTCGGCGGGCGGGGTGGGGGGAGGGGGGTCCTGGGCGGGGGCAGACATGGCGGGGGCGGGATGGCAGGGGTGGAGAAAGACAGTCGAAAGACAGTCTTCTCGTATTCACCAGTCGAGGCCGCGCGCACTTCGTCAGCGGGAATTTGATCCCGCGGCCTCCACCTGTGAAGTGAAGTGATGACGGCATGAGCTGGACTCTTCTGTTCGGGTACTTGTATCTTCTGCTCGAGTACTTGTATCCAGCCAGCATGGACCCGCAGACAGTCTTCTCCACAAGGAACGCATTCTACCTGCGCGTCTCCAACTACCGCATCATCCCCCTTTTCCTGTATCTCGATGAACGCCATGTCAGTAGCCGCCTGCATCCCGTCTCACACTGACCCTCTTCCAGGTCAATTGGATGACAGACCGCGTCTTGCAGCTGGTCATCGCAGGCCTGCAGTCAAAGTAGGTCCACGCAGCTCCAGAATTTTACCTGACAGAACCAGGCTGCCCGAAGTGCTCTTCAGAGCCAAACTCGAGAAAGACAAGAAGCACAAGGTGCATGTCGAACGCGGAGGTAACTCGTCAGATCGTATTGCAAGTCATGATACTAACCCCGATCAGAGGGATACCAGTTCTGCTACTTTATGCGGACCACTTCGCGGACAGAGGTTGTTTTGCTAAAAGTGCGTTCATTGTCATGGCAAGCAGTGCTGATATGATTACAGAACAAGGATGTCTCTTTGCGCCCGCCCACTCCGCCGCCTCCTGTACTGTCTGAGCATCCATCATCGAAACGTAAATCCTCGACACGCCGGTCTGCAACAGCATCCGCCACACCTCGGGGACGCGCATCAAGGTCCCGTTCTCGCTCAGTCACTGTTCGACCTGAAGAGGACGAACCGGTACATGAACAGTTGGAACAGTTCACAGAAGATACCGATGATGTCCATGTGAAGCCCGAGCCAATCGATCCGGACGAAGAAGACGAGTATGGGGGAGCACAAAACATCAAGGACTGGAAACCAGACGTAGACGTCTCCTATCGAGGTCGGTGGCGCCTACCTTGCCCATCACATGCTGACTCGCTGTAGGCTTTGGAACATCGTCGGTCCAGCTAGTCTTGATTATCGAGCCCTACCCACCTCTCGCTCCGTCGCAATATGCGCCCCCCGCATCCCGTCTCTCTTCCCGCTCGGCCTCTGTCGTCTCCAACTATTCTCGTGCTCGTTCATCGCAAACCCGTCAAACGAGGGGCGCTGCTTCTCGATACAGCTCAACCAGCCTTTCTCTAGCCCCACAGGGCCAAGACAGTGCCGGGAGGAGAAGTGAAATGGTCGCAAACATGAGGGATGCATCGCGAGCGCCGAGTGTGGCAAACTCACGAAGGGGTGGAGAGTCGGCTACGCCGTTCAGAGAAAATAGCACCACGCCGGGCCCCGGTGAGGCGCAAGGGCGGAGGAGAATGTCACAGACGCCGCTGTTTATGCCTCGCGACACGCCGTTTGATGAGGATGAGGAGGACGAAGAGGCGCACGAAGAGTACCTCAATGCTCTGAGGGACGGCAGAAGCCGATTGCCATCAGTCTTTCGTCCTTCCGGGGAGACCAAGAAAGGAAAGGGAAAGAGAAGAAGAGAGGAAGAAGACGAGGAGGAGGAGGACGACGTTCCAGAGAGTCTGGAAAATATCGGCGCGCGGCTAGTGAGGAATAGTGAAATCGAAGAGGGAGTCGTGAGAGTGCAAGGAGGCTGGGAAGAGAGAAGCGCTGGTGAAGAAAGCGCGGTGATTGGCCGAGAGGAGCCAGGTGAATAGAGGATGCACAGTACCATCTTATGATATGTATCTACATGGATGACTCGTCACGGGATAGGAGATTGGCTATAGCCTGAGGGAAATTGGACAGGGGAGAGAAAATGCTACACGAGTTATAAACAGGCGCAAGGGAGATCAAGACGAAGGGACTAGAGGGTTTTTAGGGGAGCGTCATTAAAGAATGATTTTGTAGAGGGTTTTTAGATAGGAGAGGGTGGGGTATAGACAAAAGGGAGATGAGAACGTAAAAGATTGATAATCCACAAAAGGCCCTTAACGCGACCGCCCACGGCTACAGCTACAATTTCAAAGACAGCAGCAAGTCCGTCGTTCCATTCTTCTTCTTGTCTCCAGGCGACATTGGAGATGGACTCTAAGCCCCTTCCTCGTACAGGTTCTCCATCCAGGTCTTGGCGGCCTTGTAATCTCGCTTACAAGCCCTCAAAAGACCAGCGATGCGCTCAAGGGCATCGGCAGGTTTGAGATCAGCACCGGCTTCCTCGTCGCGGAGGTTGCCATAGTGCTGCATCTTTTCGCAGGAAGCCTGCACCTTGATGATGCCCAAAGCGGCAGAGGAGCCCTTGAGAAAGTGACCGAGAGAAGAGAGTTTTTCGAGGTCTTTGGCGGCGCTGCGGATGATCGTGTCAGGGAGATGAACGAGACGAGTGGGGACGACACTTACAGAGCTTCCTCCATGTCTTTGAAAGTACCCTCTGCTTGGTCAAAGTATCCCCAGACGATACCCTTGGAGAATGAATGCTTCTCCTCCGAGTCGTCGTCTCCGTCGTCCTCGTCCATGTCCATGATCTGCTGGAAGGTCTCCATGTCTATGATGTCTTCGTCGTCATCTTCGGCCTCGGACTCGCTCTGTTGTGTGGGACGAGAAACGGCAACGAGTCGAGCAGTGGGTGGCAGAGGGACAAAGGAGGGTCAGCGCGCATTCTGGTACAGGTGAGGACACTGGCGCGCCACGAGGCGCTGCACAGATCGCGGACGGCGGGAGGGGATATGAACGCACCTCTTGCTGGTCTGCGGGCTCTTGCTTGCTTGGGCTGGTGGGCGGGAGGTCTGCCTTGTGGTCCTCTGGGGAGGGAGGCTTGGGGTCGCCGTTGTCGTTGGCGTTGGCGTTCGTGGGGGGGGCGTCGAGCTGGGTTTTGGGCAGGGTGGCGGGAGAGGCGGGGGTGTCTGTGGGCATGGCGGGGGAGGCAGAGGGGGCCCGATGAGAGGAGAGGGAGATGCATACACTTGACCCGTTTCGTGCTGTCATCGAGCCATCCATCTCGCTTATGTAACACGTCCACCGCCCACCTCCACTTGCGCTGTCCTCTTGCATCTACCCTCTCTGACCCGCGATGCCTTCAGGTAATCCCCCCCTGCCGCCCCTCGCCGCCCTCTTCCTCGCCCACTTCCACGACACCGCAGGCCAGCACCTCCTCTACTACAGGGCATCCTCAGACACCCCACAGGGCACCCTCGAGCACACCGCCCTCCCATCTGGCCTCCACAACCTCCACCACGATCTCGTCCTTTTCACCCACCACCACAGGTATGGCGCAGGTCTCTTCCGCAGTCGTGAGCGCACAGAACAAGACAATGGTGGACGCGGCAGGGGCAGGACCATGGGCGTCGTCGGCGTCGTCCTTGGCAAGTCTGCAAAGCAATCATGCGCCTTATCACTGACAGTACCGTAGAACACGGCGACTCGGCCGACCTCTTTGCTCTGAGGCCCGCCCTCGAACACATCTACGACCAGCTCGAAGCCCTGCCCACGCCGCCATTCTCAGCTGGCACGTCAGATGGCGCGGCCGATATTCTTGATACTCTCTGGGACACCTGTCGGGCCGATCATCCCGACCGGTCAGCGGTGGTGCATGCGAGTATCCAGCATGAAGCCGACAGGATCTACCAGCTGGTGACAGAGCGAAAGACTGTTTCAGTGAGATAGCATGGTCATTTTCAAAAGCCAAACTGACCCACGCCAAGCCTGAACACCCTGTGGCGTATATGCCCCGTCTTCTCGAGACCCTTGGTCCCAACATCGTTCCCATCTACAAAGCAGCATTGTCAGGCCAACGTATAGTGCGTTGCTCCTTCAGCCATAGTCTTGTCTGACATGGTCCCCTAGCTCCTGTATTCGCCCCCGCCTCTCCTTCCGCTGACGGCACTTGCCTGGAACATCTGGGCTTCCTCGATTCCACCCCGCAAAGTGCTCAAAACAGGGGAGGCTGAAATTGCGCAATGGCTCGGCAACGTCGGGCTGATGGACTTGACGAGCCTCCAGGAGCGCACCGGAGGCTGGATCGCAAGTGGGTCACAGGCTACCGCTCATACGCCCGTAGGCTGATCTGTCACGTAGCGACAAGCGACGTCATATTCAAATCTCATCCCAAAATCTATGATCTCTTTATTGACCTTTCTCTCGTGCCCCTGCAGGACGCCATGGACAGCGCTCCGACAGCTCCCCCGCCGTCCATCCTCGCATCTGCCCCCACAACGCCTCCGGCGCCCCTCACCTATGCCTTCTCCGACTTGCCGCTCTACCGCTCTCTCCTCCTCCTCACCTCTTCGCCCCCGACTGTCCACGCAGGGCTCTGGCGCCAGGGTGGCTGGTGGTTGATAATCTATCAAGTGCTAGAGAGGGCTTGGAACCTGTGCAAAGGTGTCTGCGAGTTTGCTGTCGGCCAAGGGGCGCTGGGTGGGCCCATCCAGCTAGCAGACGGCGAGGAAGAAGCAAGGCTTTTAGAGGACGACACTGAAGATGATCTGTTGGACCTCCTTTCAGAGGCCGACGAGCACGAGAGAGAAGTGCAGGTGTCTGACCAAGAACCCGAAGCGGAACCCACTCGCCAAGGCCGCCTCATCCTCCGCCAACTTGTCCACAACTCTTACCACACTCATACTCGGCTCTCATCAGTTCTCTCTGCCCGCCCAAGAGGCGAGCAAAGTATTGGACAGTTGAATGAGCAGGAAGTCAGAGAATTGGCAGGAAGATGGGCTGGGAAAGACGACGTGCGATTCTGGCGAGGTATTGCTAGGGGATGGAGCGCAGTGCTTGACCTTGATGAATGAAGCGCGTCACAGTCATGCTTTGATATCATGCGGTACAAATCTACAGTACAAGATGGTCACAAGGTTTCTCGCGTTTGCATTACTGCCTCTGCTCCAATATACTGTCATACTCCACCTTGCTGATCCTCCACGGAACACCCGAGTTGCTGTAAAACTCTTCAGGATCCTCGTCCTGTTTGGGATCATGTCAGCGAAGGTCCAACTCATTGAGAGTAAACATACAGCATCTAGGTTCAAAATGGTGCCAATTTGATGGAGCCTGGTAAACTTTTCCCTCGCCCCTCCGAAAGAGGTCAAGGATGAGAGGTAATTCACGATAGACCGCACATCTCGTTCGTAGCGAATTGCACCCAGCTGACATTGACCGTGAGCAAATGTGCTTTGGTGCATTCAACACTTACCTCGGTGAATTGCATGGAAAGAATCATCTTTTCCCAGTGTCTCGCGTAGACTTCGACGGCGAGGCCAAACCACGTCTGGTAGTTGTGATCCGTAAAGCTCTCCTGCATTCCTATCAGTTCTGCTTGAACAAGGCGTCGATTGCGACTCACGCGGTACCCATCAACGAGGGCTCCCCAACCTCTCACAAATCTCTTCTTCACATACTCCATCTCATCCGCTTCCCCGAAACTGTCTTCGTCCAACAGATATGTAATGTTGACATACGTCTCATCCAACAGCGGACGCAGGCGAGGGCGTGTGAGCTGATTGTGCAGCTGCTCGAGTCCGGTCTTGCAAACGGATCGGAAACGGTGTGAAATGTCGCGCATCGCTTCCAACTCTTCGCGCACAGTGACGAGTTCAGGTTCCAAGAATACTTGGGGAAGGCGATGGGAGGTCTCTTCTATCAGACGTTCCATGTAGTCGGCAGAAACGTCCAGGTCGTTGAGGTAGATCTGTGAATGGTCAATGGCAGACTCGAGCAACATTTGGCACGTGACTGACGATAAAAGCCTCCCTCTTGTCCTTTTCCTTCTCCCGCCTCTCCCTCTCTGTACCGCTAGACGGAACGGCATACACCCCGTCCATCTTCATTCTAATCACCGCCGTGTAATCCCTTTCCACCACCTCCCCAAGCTTCTTTCGCATGCTCTTTAGCGTGTGCACCGATCCACAAGACAAGAGTCTCGAGAGGACGAGCCTCAGTAGGTAAAACGTATCATCCAGGATGGACGAGAGGTGCGGCGTAGAGCCAATATCGGGAGAGTCCAGCTTGTGTGCCTTCTCGATTGACATGCGGAGAAACCACATTTCAAGAGGCTCGTAGTACGTGCGAAGGAGATTTTCTATGGCACGTTGGCTACCAGAGTTGTCGAGAATATCCATTTGATTTTGGTTCTTGGTCTTGTTTTCTGGCGATTCGTCCGCTGTTGAGTCGACATCCTGATTTCCGCTCTCTTCCTCTTCATCCTATGACCCCGATCAGCAAATAGATACAAAAGTGCTGCACGACTCACAGCGATCCGGCTCCAGATAAACTTTCTGAACAATGCCCATCTCCCACCGAGAGCCACGAGTTCTCCTAGCACTTTATCCACATCTCTCGGGTCGGGCCCGTTCTCCGCTTCTTCTTCACTCTGCCCCTGCGCTTCGTTTTGGGCCTGCACGACAGACGGGGGCATGGGCTTCTTTCCGCCTTGCGTGTACGAGTGCAGCAGGTTGGATGCCGAAGACAAGTTGGGGAGCGCCGAAGTGGTGGTGTTGGCAATCGTTGCGAGCGTTATGGGGTTGGCGTTGGAAGGCAGTAATGAGGGGAAGAGGGGTGGAAGGAGGGCGGGGTTGGAAAGGAGCAAGAAGGACGATGATTTGGTGTCTGATATCAGACGCCCGACACGACGTTCTTCTTCCCACCCTTCAACGAGATTTCGGACTACACGATCGCTTTCGCCGACCAGTCTCAGTACGACAGCAGCCATACGCCCAGATCCATAATACTTGTCCACGACAGACTGGTGCTGGTCGATGATATGAGCGATAGACTCGAGCAGGTTGGTGAGGGATGTGAGATAGTACAGCGGAGAGGACGACTTGCCAGCCGTAGGGCTGCGGGCTTTGACAAGGCCGACAACAAAGTCGCCGTACGCTTCCAAGCCCTCATTTTCAGCACTGATGGCAGGCCAAAGACGGAAAAAGCGGCTGACGCCCGGTTCATCTTTGCGGGCCACGGCGTCGTCGAATTCGCGTCGAAAGGTGGAGAGGAGGATGTCGCGCAGTTCTTGAAGGGTTTGGGATGGCGCGAGAGGGTATTGCGACGTGGGCTAAAGCAACCGTCAAGTGATGGTAGATGGATTGGATAGACAACATACCACGACGTTGTTGGCAAAGTTGCCCTCGAGGACTTGCTTTCGTACCGACATGGCACGCCGGCATGCACGCGAGGCCGACTCCCAGTCATCTTTGGCAATCGCTGAGGAAAGCGCCTGAAGGGCATTCTGTGCTGGGTCAGCTTCAGTCCATAGCACCCGGACTGTGCTCACCTTGAGTCCCAGCACCTCGGTGACAATGTCGGTTGATTCCTTGACCCTCCCCACTTGTTCGTCCAGGCGCCTGACTTTGCCTCCTACTCTCTCGCTCGTGTCCCAGACTCTGCGCACTCGCTCTACGAGCCCCTCGTCTTCGTCCCCCAGGGTGTGGTGGCCATCTGTTTGGAGGCCGAGGCCGTTGACGTTGCCATTGGGGCGGGCTCTGCCGTCTACCTGTTTGAGGACGGCGTTGACATGGGTTGCGAGCTGTGCGAGGTGTTGTTGGGAGTGGTCGATGTCGCGCCTATCTGCGACGAGGGCGTTGAGGGCGAGGGAGAGGTCGGCGTCGCGCTGGGTGAGGCGTGCGAGCTGTTGTGCGATGTGGGGGGCGCAAGTAATCTCCCGCGGGTCCAGCGTCATCGCGGATGCAGGAGAGTGAGAGAAGAGCGAGCAGCAATGGGCAGCCAGCGGGATCAATTCTAGGACGGTCCCCGAGATCCTGGCCACTCGCCATCCCTCTGTTTTCTCTCGTCATCCCCCACCATGAGCACCATGAGCAGCATCGACGACGACCCCCACTCCCCCACAAACCTCGTCCTCTCCCGCAACGCAGCCTGCCACCAGTGCCGGTATGTCTCCGCCCCCTCCCGCCCACGCTGACGCTGACGTACCCGCCCTGCCCAGCAAACGTAAACTCGTGAGTGCTCCCACCCTGCATATTACAATCTGTGGCTCACACCCCATCTCAGAAATGCGATGCACAGAAGCCTGTATGTGGCAACTGCGCGAAACCTCGCGTAAGGGGGTCCAAACCAAACATCAGTGATTCACCTCAAGACCCAATCGACTGCACTTGGGACAGGCCGAAAGAGCCCAGTGCCAGAACCAAACGAAGGCGGGAACTTGCCAAAAGGCAAGCAATGGAATCGGACGACAAGAACGTCAAGCATGACCAGAATGGCATCAAAAGAGGCAAAGCAAAAAAGACAAGGCTCAATGAGCTTGAAGGCCGACATGGTGGGTTCAATCGCCGATTCATGTTGGCTTTGGCGACGGCTGACTCTGCGTTTCTTTCCAACCAGAGAGTGACCCGGCCGCCACTTCGTATTTTCCCGGTAGCAGCATTCGTGATGGACTCGCGAGGCGTCCAGATCTTGACGACGCGGACTATCCTCCCAATGGAGCAGAAGAGTACACCTACCGACACCCCCCATTTTCCATCGGGATGATGGGAGATATACCATTCTACCCCGAAGGATCTCCTCGAGATGGCCGAGCGCATGAAGCGCAAGGTGATGAGGGAGATCCATTGAGGCCCTGGGCCAGTCTCAACGGCTCCAATGATTCCGCCGCCAGGTTGGAGCCGTCAGATGGGAGTACCAGGTCATACGCGGACCTCAATGGTTACACGGCCAGCGTCCCAAACACTACAAACGGCGATATGGATGAGGCCCTTAGCATATTCTGGCCCGAGTAAGTAGCCGCATCGGCCACCTTGACCGTGATCTGCGCTGACCATGAGGGCACAACGTAGCTGGCCCAAGGCGCTTCCCATGCCTGCAGTTGTTGATGTGTGTCTTCCTCACTTTCCCTGGGATCATGGCTAACGCCCATGTAGCATGCTGTTCGAGTATTCTTTGACAAGGTACCAACACTACCCAAGATGCTCAACAAGAGTCAATTGCTGCAAAATATCTCGCGATCCCCTTCGCATCCCAATTTCCCTGTAAGATGTCTCCGTACAATCACAGACCTCGCATTGACGATCCCCAAGTCCACGTCTCTTCTACACTCCATCCTTGCTATTACCGCCAATTTCATATCCGAAACATCTCTTTCCTCGCCCTCCTACTTTCCCGTCGGCACGCCCTCTCAAGCCAATACTCATCCCATTGAGGACTCCGACATTCCCGACCACATCACCAATCGCAGCGTACAACCGCAACATTCCTCGAGCGGTCTCAATAAGAAATCGTCTCCCGTGACGTCAATGGCGAGGTTCCAATTGTGGCATAGAAGGAAGGCTTTCGAGACATTCTATCATTATGTGGACAAGGGCGAAAAATTGGTGCAATGCTTACAAGCGCAGATCATTGCCACTACTGTGGATCAATATAATGCTTGGTGAGCGGGATTCTTAAAGTCAGGAAACTCACTGATGAGCACAGGTGGACGGATGTCTGGATTGAGACGGGAACTTGCGTAAGGATAGCCACACCCCTGCGTCTTCACGAATCACCCCGTACATCGTTCAACCATGCTCCTCTCTCACGCCGCTGACATCTCCTGCAGACGTCCCCGACAGCTCACTCCAAAAATTTGCCCATCTCCTTCTCGCGCCTGCCAAGACGGCCATGGATCAAGCCGAGCGTGACCGCACATGGTGGTCAGTTTTTGTCTACATACCGAGACTATATAGCATCGCTGACATTGCACCGCTAGGATGACATTTCTCTTGGAGCGCACTGTCATTGCTTCAACATCATGGCCAACAGCCCTCAACGATGATGAGATCACGGTTGAGCTACCGGTATTGCAGAGTACTTTCGATGCTGGATATGGAGAGCTTTACGGGACGCAGACTCTACAGTGAGCACTTTCGTCTTGTTTTACCGAGAAGGGTTATTGACGGGGCATGTTCATAGTGCTCCTGACTGTCTGACGCATCGTGAGTGCTATATGTATCTGTCCATCACCTGTATACTGACATTGTCCCAGATCCCCCGGAGCATCGAGACGTGAGCCGACATTTACGAGAGCGACTCACCACTTGACTAACTGCAACCCATAGAGCCTGTGCTTCTTGATCAAATCTATGAAACTCTTGAGTGAGGTCAATGTCTTCTTTCGCAAGTACTCACGGGGTAGCCATAGTTTAGCGTAAGCATTTCTAGCTAGGACTATCAAAGACTTATCCGGCTTGCAGGGGCTACGTGACAAATCCCACGTTCCGGATACTACTCTCTCAAATCAATTCGTTCCGAATGTCGTTCCCGCCCGAGTATCGTCGCCCGACTCAAAACATCTCAGGAGGGGGTGCCAATGCGCTCGATAGGGATTTGATCATGGCTCTTTGGATCACCCATAGGTACGGTTTCTTTGGGTTTGCAGAGTCAGTCTTTTTTTGCATACTGACAATGGAGACAGTGCCATAATGGCCCTGGGAGAACCTCTTATCACCAAAGACTCGTGGATGGACGAAGGAGCTCGCGTGACACTGTCAGCTATCCGCGCAACCCTGTCGTTGCTGTACGATGTCACATCGACATCATATGACCTATCGCTGTTTCCCCCTTTTGCGTCCTTTGTGTGGTCGATGACCTGTAGAGGCTTGATCAGATTCATGGGGACGGCCATGCAAAGCGGGGATATGGTCTCCGCGGCCGTCTTCAAGTCGGAGGTGGGGGTTTTCCGGTAGGTCGACAGTAGCAGTACGCGTGGTGGGCCACGCTGATGAACCGGAAGACTTGCCATGAAAAGGTATGGGGAAAGATTCCCTGTTGGAAATAGGCATCTGAAAGTGGTCGACGATTTTCTTGAAATCACCGAAAGTAAAGGCGAGGATCCTGGACACGGTACCCGCTTTCAGTAAGTTCTTACATGGCTTCTCTGGGTATCAGTCCTGATCCAGTCGCACAGGTGCAACCGCGAGCTCATCATAAAATGTGGCCGCGAGGTTGGTGCCTCAATAATAGAGGAATTGTCGCCGTCAAATACAACATCCACTAGCATGGTCACACCTGAAGCGACCTTGTCCGAGTCTAGCACCTCCAACGCACGGATGTCTACGGCGGCTTCTGCGACTGCAAGCGCATCGGGTGGTGTCAGAGTGCGTGAACTGC
Organism: Cryptococcus floricola; assembly: GCA_006352305.1. NCBI lineage: Eukaryota > Fungi > Basidiomycota > Tremellomycetes > Tremellales > Cryptococcaceae > Cryptococcus > Cryptococcus floricola. The sequence goes on along the minus strand of RRZH01000007.1, from coordinate 1,041,456 downwards.
CTCCTGTAGACGATGGCGCAATAGGAGAGAGCATCTCAGCACTTGCTTCTAGTGGATCTGCGCTGGCAGGGTTCACAGAGGATGGCGGTACCCATGGCGTTGGGACTACGGCCGGCTCTTTCAAACAACCTCGGCCAGTACCTTCGTATACCGGCTCGGGTCCCCATCCCGAACACCTCCGCCGCATGCCATCACTCACATCATTCTTCCCACCCAGTCTTGCCCCAGACCCCAACGTATCCACCCCTGTCCCTCATGGTGATACCACATCTCCGCATAATCAGCCGAGCCCCCCCATTTTTGACGCTAATACGTTGTGGAGCGCTCCTCCATATCTTGCAAATCTGCATTCAAACTCCAACATGTTTTCAGCCAATTCACTCATGAATGGTGCCGGTCCCAACAAATCTTCTCATATTAACCCCACATCTCCTGCATTCACAACACTGCAGGAGGGTACGAGTTGGGATATCAGTAGTTTCAGTTTTGATGTGAATAATGTGGCTGGGATGTTTGAGGGCAGCGGGGCGACGTTTGATGGCCAAGACTACGGGTTCGGGGCGATGTAGGCGTTAGTAATCTTGTATATTTGTGTATATTTATGACTGTAGGGCTATGTCAATAGTGTTCGCTACTACCACCATAACCTTCCCCGTCCATCAGACACCAATCTTTGCAATGCTTCGTGATTGCTTTTTACAGCTCTTTTCCGACCTGCGACGCTGCAACATGGTGTAATGCAAGAGTATAATAGTATTTACTGGCAATGTTGCGATATCGGACCAAAAACTTGTACACAAGTTCCGAACGATATGTACTCGTACAGTACAAGGTGCGCTGGACCTCTCTGCTAGTATATTAGATCTTGACAGTCAACCACGCTGGTTTCTCGACTCCAGGTCGGATCTTTTCCGATCCTTGCCTCGGCTCAAGCATCACTACATCTATCAGCATCCAAACCAAATTATAGTACGGCGAACTTACGACTTTTCCTATACAGTGCGTCAATCGATCCACTTCCCCGCTCGGTGAGCACGTTATTGAGGAAAATTTGAACGGCTTCAACCTCATGAAAGTTGTATGGCTGCAGATGGTGTGAGCATATTTGTAATTTGTTTGAACGCCCGACTGTACCTCTTGGTACCGCCTGAACTCTATGGCAATCTTTCCTAGCTTGGCGTATTTGTCAAAATTGATGAGCTGTACATCTGCGGCCGTGTTGGATGCACGAGTACTCGGGTTGCCATCGGAAGTAAAAGTGATGCTTTATGATAGTGTCAGCTTCTGCCGTTGTACCACTGCAAGAAGGCTCACTCTGTCAAAATCAAACCAAGGAAGGGTAAACAAGGTGGCGACGCTTCTCTCAATCGAGCACGGTATGCCGCGTGGTTCTTGCTATGTTCGATGATACTTCGAAGTCGTTCAATGATGATGCGGTATTTGGCTGAAAGGGCCTGCGTCCGACATGAGCTCTTTTCAGATGCGAGAAATACCCTGTACGCACATCCCAAGTCTTTTTGAGTCGAAGAATTGTACTACTATTGAGTCCCGCAAGAACAGCAAACATGGAGAAGAAATTGTTCAACATGAGGCATTTCTATAAACTGTCAGCTTACGCTCGAATTTTCTCCCCAAAACTCACATCGGCCAGCTTGATGAAGAATTTCAAAAGCCCCGCCCTTTTCTTGGCATCGCCTTCATTCAAAATACTGTCCGCGACCCATCCAGTGACCTGATTCGAGTGCGTACTCAGAGCCGTAAGCTCCTTCACCGTCCTCTTTTTCGATTCTCCCGCCGAGATCAGCATCTCCTCTGGCTTCACATCTCTAAACATCTTTGAAACTGTCACTGTCAACTGACGGGCGAGTTCAAGAGTATCAAATTCGGCGATGGATATGCGTGTGGAGGACCCTGTTTTCCGAAGAAGGGTATGAAGGTTTTTGGAGATGACTGGTGTTGGTGGGAGAGCGGCAGACAGCGGAGCTGGAGGCTGTAGCAGCTGCGCAGACGTGGGTGTGCTAAGGGAGGCGCTTGACCGGTGAAATTTCGCCGACACTGCCGATCTTGGCTCCATCCTCGCCTTCGCCATTTGCACCAATCGCGGCCCCATGACCGGCAGCGAGCTGCTCATCTCCTCTTGCCCAAACTCTTCTAGGTCCCCCAAAACCACATCATCTTCTTCACTCCTCCAATGGCCTTCGATCCAAGATTTAAGAAAGTTGAAGACTCGCAGCTGAATGGGCAAGCGCTTGAGCTCATGCCATGTCATTTGGTCTCTCTCTGAGAGATGAACCATGTTGGGAGGTTCCAGCGTGAACCTATTTCTCAGCGCCTCCACAAGCTTCTGCGGTGTAGTGAACATCCTAAAGGTGTAGAAAAAGGTATCACTGAACGTCGAGTCCACCAGTCCGTCGTGTGGCGTCAACTTTTCAACCAAAACCTCGAGGCTTGCGCCGACCATGACCCCGTCGGGATTAAACACGATGTCGGACGGCTTGTAGTCGTGGGCTTTGAGAAGAATGGCAATGTCGCCAACGGGAGCTGGAAAGGGTGCAGTGTGAGTGCGAAGCGCGATGGGCCGGGTGGGGGTGGGTGGTTTGAGGGCTGCTGAGGGTGGAAGAGGTATTTCAGTGGGGTGGTCTGCAAGCGACAGTGCCGTCAAAGAATTAATGCCTCTACTTGGAGGGATTTCTACTCTGAGCCCTCCCTTGGGTGACTTGTCCCGAGGCCGGGGCGCTACTGGCGTCGTATGATCTCCCTCTGCGGAAGTCACTGAACTCTGATCACTCTCCATTGTCCTCAACGAGCTTGCGTCAGTGGAGGACGACAGTCTTCCACCAGCAGCCAGCACACTCCGAGGGTCCCTAAACCCGTAATGTCCGGGGCCGATAGTGACATCGTCGCTTGTGAATTTATCGAGGTCTGCAGAGCGAGACGGAGAGCGATGCTGGATGCGCGGTGTCATGGGAGAATTCAGACTTGAAGAGCGAATGCGAGGGCCCAGGCGCCCCGTTTCGGAATAACCACGTAGCGCCTCGAGCGATGGTCGGCGAGGTGCCACATCAGTTACCTGCATGGATCAGTCATTGCGCCCCGGCAATCTAGTGGAGACTCACTGGGAACGCCACAGAACGCAGAGTCATATCCTCCTCATTTTCATCAATAACCTCCTCCTCTTCCTCTCCATGTCCCTCATCGCTCGTTTCCGAGTCTCCTTCTTGTAGCGCCGACTGCACCATCATGTCGTCCTTCCACTTTCGCTGCAGGTGGTCCAAGCTCGTGGCTTTGCGATGCAGGCCCGAGAGCGTATGTACACCCCTCGCTCCGACAGGTTGATCTCGCGAGACGAGCGGTGATTGATCACTTGGTCTCGGCGTAAGCTGGTTGGCCGTCCCACCAGGGTGATGCGATTTCAACGTCGCACCTCCTACGGCAAAGTTGACAGCCTCATCTTCCGGGACCACTACCCTGACCAGCCGGACACATTCTGTCCCTGCGCGCAATGTTCCAGTAGCCGCTCGAAGGAGCATAGTCTTTTCCTTGTCGTACCCTTCTTCACCACTTTCACCCACGACATCGGCGACGATTTCAGCGCTTTCGACGAGCTTTCCTGCTACGTCGTAGAGCGCATCCTTGGCAATTCTCAACGACTCGATATCTTTTGGCCGTTTCGCTCGAATGAAGGTATGTCGACCGACTGTTTCAACAATCGTCAAAAGATCGCGGACGGTGTCTATCGTTTCGCGAGTCATCTCGATGAGATTAGAGTGACTGGACGGGTGCGAATTGATACTGTGTGAGTGAATATGGCCTATGAAGGCCGCTATGATCGATAATAGGGCGTCCTCTGTTTGGGTCACAGCCCTATGTACATCGGCGGGGGAGGTGAGCGCGCGGGAAGTCGTGGGTTGAATAAAGGGCGTGGGGACGGGCGTCCGATCCTCCCATGGCGAAGTGGGCTCTTCTGATGTCGCCAGAGAACTATGGCTAAACACGCTATCCATACTTCCCTGCATTCTCCGCTCATGGAAAGAGCGCGCAGAGATAGGGGACGATGTTTCGGAGGATAACGAGAATGCTGCCGAGATGGGGGTTGTGACTTTGGAGGACTGCCTAATATGGCCTGGGCGGTACTGGGCACTGGTGGTAGAGGTGGGAGATGGCATGGGGGGCGGGCTGGAAGAGCGCTGCTTGGCGGCACGCAGGTCACCAACACTGGCGACTCTGCGTTGAAACGCTTCTTGCAGCCGCGCATTGCTCCCTGGTGGAGGTCGAGGTTGGGCTGGGGCAGTGACCTGCGCCGAGACGGTCGCAATCTCGCTCGCCGCAGAGCTCGTGACAGACATTGGGATCCCGCTCCCGCCTCCTAATATGGGCTCCACGGCACACTGGTTGGCGAGATGCAGAAAGCGGCGGACACTGGCAAAGACGCCCCGGGCGGCCTTCGCAAGGTCCTCCAACTTTAGGATATCTTCTTCAGGGTCCCTGATGACTTGGGCGCCGGCTTCATTCATCCCGCTTGCCGCACGAGCGCATCCGACGAGCTTGGACAGTTCTACGAGGACGACTTTGCGTTCTTTTGCGAGGACTGGCCATGCGACGAGGGTCTTTGATTCTTTGCTGAGGCAGTCTGACTGGGCGAGAGCTGCGCGGATGGAGGATATGACACATGCCGTGGAAGGCTGAATATGTGATTTATGATTGCTATGAATGGCGGTATCGAGCAGTGACAGGGCCTGGACGATCGGCTGAATCAGGATCTGGAATGTTTCTGGGAGGGGCGCAATGTCGTGGTGCGGCGAGGGGAGGATCTGGGATATGGAGGAGGCGGTGGTGGACGCCTGGGAGAGCTGCGAGGCCACGGATGCATGGCGGGAGTGGGAGTGGGAGTGGGACGGGTGCTGGTCGTTGACGGTGTGGGGGCTCTGGGCCCTGCTGGAGGCGACCGAGTCTGATCTGTGGTGGGACTGTGTCTGGTGGGCAGGGACTCTGGGGGATGGGAGGGGGACGTACGCGGTCTGGGTCTATCTCTCTGATGTAGTTGCTGGGGAACCACCCCCTGCGTACGCCTCTGTGGTCTGTTGTCTTTGCTGTGATTTCGCCGTCCCACCAGCCTGTGGGGTCTCTGACGTGGACGCGGATGAGCTCGCCGGCGTGGAAGTGGAGGTAGAGGTTGGTGTTGGCGGCCGAGGTGGAGGCGAGGAGGGAGGGGTCGAAGTCGTGGATCGCCTGGGCATAGAGGGGCGCCATCGGGGGGGGCAGAAGCGGGTGCAAACAAGAAAGAAAGAAAGAAGCCGCTCAACGGGCCACACCGCCCAAGGCACACCACGTGCCCCGGCCCGCCACTGCCCACAACAAACAAAAATCATTCCATCGCGCTTTCCTCCGCCAGCCGCCCCCATGTCCCGCCTCAAATGTGTCCAGCACCCCCCGCCCGAACATGGGCCCCTCTTCCACGCCTACCGCTTCGTCGTCGACGTCCCTAGGGAGCAATCCGAGGCCACCGCATTCGGCATGTGGAAGCAAGCCCAGTTTCTTCAATACTCCTCTCTCGACCATAACAACATCCCGACCCGCAGAGTATTGCTCGCCCGCCGCGGCATCCTCGGCAAAGACGCCAAGCTAGAAATAACCGTAGAACCCCTCGTCAAGCAAGAGCCACAAGTTTGGCCTAACGACCTCTTTGACACCGCCAGGAATGAACCCTATCCGTACGCGGAATGGTTCACTCTCCAGGGAAGACTAGCAGACCCAGGCTGTGAGGAATGGATACAAGAGATCAAATTCCATGAAGAGATGCGGGACGCCATGGGCAGACCCACGAGATATGTAAAGCACAAAGAGTGCAAGAGTTACGTCTCCTTTCGGCACAAGGTCATACCCACGGAATGGCTGAATGGACCACCTGTGTCTAGTGCCGCGGCTTCACGTCCTTCCACGCGTCCCACAAGTGGTAAGTCGTCTTGGAGTGTCTACCGTGGTACTAAAGGCCGCTGATGCTTATCTTTCCAGCTCGCGAGGCGCCCGGTCTTGCTCAGAATTTTCAGCTTCGCGGACCTCCCGTCCCGCATCGTCTCACTCCGGCTTCTCCCCATCCAGTTTCCTCAGACAATCGCTCTCCATCTTCCGCCTCGCAGAAGCGCGACTACAGACGCTCTCCTACAAGAGATCCGCCTGCGCCGAAAAGACTAAAGCTCGATCACGGTAACTCTCCTCAGAACCCGCGCGAGGAATCGCTGCGTGAGAATTCCATCCGGGGGCGACCCGAAGCTCGAGGCAATCAGGTCATTCAATTGACCCAGACCCGCCCCCATCTACCGTATGCTGTGCCCATCCCTACTCCACCCAGCCCCCCTTTATCTACCGTCACCCATTCTGCCCAGGCTCTTGTGGAGGCAGATGCCCCCAAGCCTACACACCCCAGCATACATGATCTATCCTCGCGGTCTAAACAATCTACCCCTGTTCCTTCCACTCCCCCACTTCCGGCTACTCTCTCTTTACCTGCCGCGCCTCCTACCCGTCCCATGACGCCTCCCCTGCCCCCCGCACCCCTTCTTCCTGCGCCTACCATCACCGCCCCAGAACCTGACGCTGATCTTGACAAGATCGTCCACGGCCCCAAGTCTGTTCGGACCGGCCCTCCCAAGCCCTCGGCTCCGGTGCAAGAACGCCTGGCGTACAGACAAGCTCAATTGGAAGAATGGGAAAAGATGGTGTGTCAGTTTCCGGACCTAAGAGAGATAATTGAATGGCAAATCTCAAAGGTGGGCAAGCAGTTGGAGGTGTTGAGGGGTGAGATGGAACCATGAGATTGCCTCTCAAGCGTGTTGTATATACTGTCTCACTCTTGAGAATTCCTATACTTCTACATGGTGTTTTTATAATTCAATCCCTGTACACTGTATCCTTGGCCGAATTGTAGGCTGGTCCCGCCGCAAACGAGCTTCACTGGGCCCATGTAATGAGCAAGTCTTCCCATCAGCATGCATCTCATGACCCACCAAGCTTAAAAGTCGTTGCGGGTTGTTGGGCTGTGGGGCAGGCTGTGGTTGAGGTTGAGCGGGACGTGGACGACTTGGGGGCACCGGACGTGCAGGGCGCGTTGGCGGGTCTGCGGGTGGCGAAGGGGACATCTTGGTGTTCGAGCGTGGGTTTGTTTCAAGAAAGGGGATGATTACGCATATATACCTTGTCCGCGAGGATCTACGGGTGAAAGGCATGTATCGAGTGCCGTTCGAAGTGATCAAGGATCGTATACAACTCGAGCTCATCAGGGTCTATAGTACTCCTCAAGGCTCCCAAAGAGTGCCTCTACCGTTCGTTCTTCATCTCGTCCAAGCATATACACATGGCAGCCATCAACGCCAAGTCGACACCGGGTGCTACGGCCACATAATACTAATCATGAACCGATCAACATTGAGGCATTACCATCTCTGTAGTGAGACTCACTGTCTGCTGCCCTGCAAAGATCTCTCTCGCATTCAACACATCCCTAGAAATCTGAGCAACGACAGGCCCGTTGACGACCCTTATATCGGCTGAACCTCCCCAAAAGTCGCCACGCAGCGAAAGAGCCATCGGGGCGTTGGTGGCGGCGTCATGGAATGTTGCTGTCGCTTTGGCTCCGACTGACCAGTTGCGTCAGTTCAGCCATAGTTGCGTTACCGAGCGTGCTCACAACCAAAGTGTTTTTCCACTCGGAATAGTTCCTGGCCGTGTTCGTCCTCGGCAATGAATGTTTTGAAGAACGCCATGATCTTGTTCCGTAGGCAAAACAGAAACTTGCCACTGGAGTCTCTGATGACTGTATGTAGAATGTCAGTATGATGGTCAGTGTCATTGGAAGAAGAATGTTCACTCTTGCGATCTCGATATGAGAATGCCTGCCCCTCACACCGTACGACCACCCATCCGGCAAGGTCTTTGACGGCAAAGTCATCCTACAGAAAATGTCAGTCGTGCTTCTTGGTCGTCTATATCGTTGCTGACTCACGCCACTCCAAGATATCTTTTCCTTGATCTTGAGCGCTGTGGGCTCACGGGAGTAGAGATAGGGGAATATGCCAATGGGCGGGTTGATGGGGTGTAGAGGGGCTTGTGCTGATGCTGTGAATGCGCCCATAGAGTAGAGTCTCAAAATGGAGTTGTGGTCGTGAGTGAATTGAGGTTGTGGACGGATGCATCAGACCCGGACTGTTATATACTCAGGCAGCTTGGCAGGTGCTGTGCAACATCTGCGTCATGGCCGAAGAGCGGGGTGTGAAGGTACAAACAAGGAACAGACAAGAGACGGAACCAATCAATGAGGACAAGGCCGCAGTAGGCGCCCCTCGCCGCCGCGTGCCTTCTGTGCGTGATACTTCTTGCTGTCGATTGGCCATTCCTGCATTTCCATCTATCATCCGCCATGTCCATCCTCCGCTCGCCCCCCCTCGCCCGCCTCCCCCGCTCCCTCCCACAAGCCCTCAGATCCTACTCCACCCCGCCCCAGCCACCAAAGCCCCTCCAGCAACAACAGCCAGACGCTGCCTCGCCATCCCACCTCCAACAGTCCCCAAACGTCCCCACCACCTGGTCCAAGGGCCAGAACCCCAAGCCCCATGCGGTGGACAATGCGCGCTTCGAGCAAAACTCGTGGAACCACCAGCCCAGCCAGCCCAGCGCTATGGGCATGGTCGCCGAGGACCCTGTGAGGCTGGTCAATGGAAGGAAGGCTGTCTGTGACGGTGGTATGTTGTTCACCGCGCTCGCCCAGCGATATCAACGGCTGACATAGTCACAGGTGGTGGTGCTCTTGGTCATCCCAAAATCTACATCAACCTTGTAAGTTTCTGTCATCGTGTACGGATGTTTGAGCTGACAATGTCTTTCGCAGGATAAGCCAGGTATGTCCACAAATAGTAACCGATCCTTCGAGTGTTCTGCTGACTGTTGCGCCATTATCAGGACCCAAGGTCTGTGGTTACTGGTATGTTGCAATCCAGAGTGGTTCTATCAGCGCTGATCACCTTGCAGTGGGATTCGCTACGAACAAGCCCACGAATCTCATCATTAGTTGTATCAACACGGAGCATTGGGAGGGTCAGGATGCATGGGTTATTACTTGGATGAGCCTGGGGTCACACAAAAGCAACCTTTACAAAAATACGTCGTCCGAGTAATCGTCGATATCCAGCCACAGACCTGGTCGCCTGGGTCTTCGTCCCACCCCATGTCCCAGCCGCTCTCCATCAGCAAAATGCGAATGCGGATACCGATCGAGAAAGGAATCCGAGAACAAGTCTTCGCCCTGTGACCCTTGTGCGAGGTGATACAAAGTGGCCGCGCTGGTCGAAACACAATGCTGGCTGAACGTGGAGCTGCCATTGTGGTGCGATAATGGCAACGGTCTACCGTACCTGACATCTCACTCCAAAGATCTCGTGATCTTCGAAAGTCGAAAATTGCAAGTTGCCAACATCATGGGCTGACTCTTGAGACGTCGATCCCGTATGTGGCCACCCACTCTGGTAAGCTTCCCCGCTCACATCCTCGTCTCTTTGCGTTCTGTCTGCCACTCTCTGCTCGTCCACAGACCCCGATCAACTTTCCCTATCCTGTGAGGTGATAAAAGGCTCAGCATCAAACATGACTATCTCGTTGTCTGGTGGTGTAGAGCTGTTGCCTGGGGTCGCGGAGGGGCTATCCGACTTCGAAAAAGTTCCCTCAAGCCGACACCTTTGCCCATGGGATTGCTGACATACGCTCTCTTCTTGGGGCCCTGATGCTGGAAAGTCTGACCACTGTCGTTTGCTGTTCATGAGGGAATGTACGACTATCGTTGATGAACGTCGCATGAGTGATGTCTAAACGGTAAGGCTATATGTCAATGGGAGGTACCTCTATAGGCATGAGCGCTGTGACTCGATCAACTCCTTGGAGAAGGCAGAAGGCGAAATATTCTTGTTGCTGATCGTCCTTTGGTCTTTAAACCCCGATTTAGCACGGCTCTTGGATCTAATGGTCCACAAGCAATGACAGTGCATACGTAGCCAAGACGTCACTTCCTCGGTCTACCGTCATACGCCTACACCCAAGCCCACATCTGCGAATCGACCATATCCACCTCTTCCTCGTCATACCAACATACCCCTAGCACATGGGCCATGGCTTCTGTCCCAATCCTCGTCGAAACTACCACATCGCGCCCTTCCGCCCGGTTCCACGCGTGTACCAGCTCGGAGGTGGGATCGAGTCCCCATACTTCGCCTTCTGTCCATGGTGCGCCCGAGTACTGAACTGCGCCGTCCAACGATGTCAAAAGCGAGGGCAACAATCCCGGTGTGATATTTTGCATGTATGTCACGCAGAGGCGCGGTGACGCTGCAGAGTTGTACAAGCTGAACAGGACAACGGCTTCGTATTCCCAGCCTTGTCCTTTTGTGGCTCTGAGACGGATACCATAAGGTAAGACTCGGGTTCGCCAAGTCGGCTGAGGACTGTACGACCCTCTTACGGGAATCATGGTCAGTGTCCCGGGTGAGGCTGGGTCGCACAAGAATGCAGGCTTGTCGATAGTCTGAGCTTGGGAAAGCTTGTGCCGAGAATTGGCCGAAAGAACAGGATATATGTCCTCCAGGTCAGACTCCCAGATGTATTCCCAATCAGATTGACTTTCTGGTGTCCCGTTCAGCTTCCAAGTGAGCGTGTGATTCCATTCTTGTTTGCTTTGAAACCCTCGCCCCTCAAGCCCCAGAGTACAACGTTCGTAGACTCTCATCAATACGTCAGACCACAACATACTGCCATCGGCTCTGGGCACGTAGGGCACCAGCTCGTGGGGTATGGGTGGGGGTCGCTGCCCCCAAGATGGAGGATATGGTGGAATGGTTTGGGATATCGTGGGTTGAGTGATGGTAGGGGAAGGCGAAGTGAGGATGTAGTGCAGTAAGCGGATCAAATGTGTGGCGTACCCTTGACCTGCTCGGACGTTAGTCTCGTGATCTGGTGCTGAACCTGGTCATACATACCACGATGCTTGTGAGGTGTCACCACGGAAGTGATTACATACACCCAGCCGTCCCGGACTTGACCCTGGCCTTTGTCCTTGATGAAGCATTTCGTGCGATGGCTGTGTATGTAGCGTGAGCGACGGATGAAACGGGGGTCAATGCAGTGACTTGCGTCTCTAAAGCAGAGTAGATCTCCCCCTCATACTCGTCCCAACGAACCAATACCCTGAGAGATGTGAGTGCGGAGTCTTCGTCGCTCGGGACGACTCACCAGCCAATAACTCCATGGTCTTTTGCATACTCTGCCTCTGACTGCTCCCTTTCGGCAATTGCGTTGAAGTCCTGTCTATGTGTCAGCATATAGTACATGATACCCGTTACCAGTACACACCTCCAAAGACATCCTCGCTCTCCAATCGGTCACCTCAAAACAAGCTTTGCCGTGCTGGAGGGCCTGTCCATCTGTGGCTGGGCGTATGGTGAATTGTTCGGGATTGAGTAACATGGTGGTCCAGGTGCTTGGAATCTGTTCAAGGTAGGGCTTTGAAGGTGTTAGAGCTTGAGGGATCAGGCGCCAAGCTGATGACTCTATTCGCTCCTTGTAGACTATTTGCTTGTGAAAGGACGATACTGCATTCAAGGAGAGTCCTTTTGTCATCAGTTGCCAGATGAGAAAACTTTCGAAGCCCACTACCTGATAGTCAAAGCAATTTCTCAGCAGAAAGAGAAGGCAGGGTGCAGTTGACAGAACCATTGGGGCTGTTTCAAACTCAGGCACGATCAAGTGCCATGACAAGCACTTCAGGTCAAGTTGGCTTGACGGCAGGAGAGCCGTACAGAGTATGACTCAGCTCGCCGAGAAGCTTGCAACCCTCACCATTTGGCCGCACGGAGCCAATTAAGCGTGTAACATCATCGTTGTCATTGCATATAGAAGGCCTTCTCTTGAATTAGTCCGATTCGAATCTAAGCCTGGGCGCCAGCAGCTTCAATTTGGTCAGCAGAGTGCATCATATGCGAAGGAGAAATCGAAGACACACCCTCAATCTCGGCGAGGTAGTTCTTGGAAGACTCGTCGTCAGACTTGCCAAGCATCTTGGTATATCGTCAGCATTCATCAAACTCTCCAGTATAAACACAGAAACTCACCTGTTTCAAAAGCTCGACGTACTTGACCTGAGCATCCTCCTTGCTGAGGCCAGCAATCTTCTTCCAGGCGTTGTACTTGGCCTTGCCAACAAAGTCAAAGACACCAGGAGCGGGACCGGAGACGTCGCCCTCGTTGGCCTGCTTGTAGTGGGCGTAGAACTGTATTGGAGCGAGGGTCAGAGTGCATCCCGGATAGTAGAGCGATGAGCAGCCCGGGTGACTCACAGCAAGCTTGTCCTCCTGGGAAGGCTTGATGGGTCCGTCAGCGGGGAGACCCTTGACGATGGCGACTGCCTTGTCGAACTGAGCTTTGGTGTTTGCCATTGTGGGTGTGGGAAGGAAGAGTTGCAGATGAGAGATGCAGATGAGAGATGTTGGATGAATCCCCTAGCGCGATGGGGCGGGTACGCGATACGCGTGGGGAGGTACGGGGCGGAGGCGACCGCTGCTCGGTGGCCGCCGCCGTCTATTGTTAACTAAGTTCTTGTTGTTGTTGTTGGGCCTTGTTGCCAGTTCTGCGTGCTGAGAGGACTCTGAAGGGCACCATCTCCCACGGGTTCGCGGGTCCAGCTATTGCAGCTCCCTCTATCCACCACTCGCACCTGTACTCGCCACCCACCTCTCCAGCCAGTAGCAAACATGCCCTCCCCTGCTCGCCTATCTGCCCATTCCACCTTCTCTGAACCGCCACCGCCCCATGGCCCCATCCATGCCTCGTACCGCTTCATCATAGACATTCCACCCGAACGTGGCCGTGTTGTCTTTAAGCTCTGGAGAGATCAAGAGTGGATTCGGATATCCTGTCTCGACAAATTCGGGCTTCCCACGAGACGCATAGTCAGCATGCTCAGACAGGGCTCCATGATCCGCGTTCATGTGATACCACTGAATAAACAAGACCCTGAGAGCTGGCCCTCTATTATGTTCGAAAAGCAGCAGAACTTGCCATACCCAAAGGGCATTACGCCAAACCATATGGATGACGATTGGGTGAAGAGAACCATCGAAAAGAAGGAAGAACGGGACAACAAGGGACAGCCCAAGTTATGGGTCAAGCTGGAACATAAACCTTCACATTACGTCTTGCGATGGAAAGAGAGAACGTGGGAGGAGCTCGCTACACAAGTCACTCAGGACGCCGCGACTGGTGAGTATCACTCCGATATCGGTGCCAAGGTTGAGGCTGATGCCAGACTTGCAGCTCATGCGGCACGGATGGCCGCCACCTGCGCCAAGAGCGAGCAGCGGCATTTCAAGAAACGCCGGCAGGATGCGGATCACGAGGGAGAAGTCATTTCGATTCATTCGAAGGATGAACATCATCGCAAAGCGAGGAAAGTCAGCCCTTCTCCACCCAATCCCACACGAGCGCCGGCTTCGATGGAAGAGACTAAATCCCGGCAAGGCGCTGAGAGGTCCTCTTCTAGACCAAAAGAGAGGATGGAGGAGGGAGCGCGTTCTGATCTTGAAGATGGAGAGATAAAAGAAAGACGTGCAGATGGCCGCGCTCAACGGGGCAGCAGGGAAACAGGCAGGTCGTCGGGTCCTCTTATAGATGATACCCCCGACCCTCGCCCCTTTTGCTTCCGCGCTACTCCCATCCGTCCTTCAGCACGCAATCTTGTACGAGATCCTCCAGCTTTTCGATCTCATCCCTTGAATTCCTCAAAGATCACCAGGCCAGCGGATCCCCGCCTTCCCCCACGGGAAAGCGCTGCTCATGCGCCCGCCCATTCCACTTATTTACCCTCGCCTTCCACAACGCCCTCAATGGACCAGTGCTTTCCCCAGCGACCTCCGTACCCTAGGACCCGTCCGCCACCTAGGGCCGAGGAGCGCTCTGGTGCGATGACGCCAAGGAGTGATACGTCACCCAGGACTGTGTTTACTGCTTTGCCTTCAGATGTGATACCGGATACGGTATTGACGGTGCGCAGTGGTATGCCTTCCCCAGCAACAACACCGCCGGCGGTGTCGATATCGCTTGCTCTGGCCCAACAAACAGCTGCGGCATCCACGCCACCTTCGTTGGACATGGAAAGACAGACATCGACTTTTGAGTCAGAACTTGCTTTCCCTGGCTCCACCGCCCAGCCTTTGCCTGTAGAGATGGAGACAGGTCGCATCCCGCCGACAGGGCTGAAGCGGCGCGTCTGCTCTGATTCTGGTACCGCTTCCACATCCTCGTCGACCTTCGCTCCATATCCGAAGGGGCGCCGCTGTTCATCTTCATCTCAGATCCTTCCATCCGACAATGTCACTCCTTATATTGAATCCCCGGTGCCATCGCCAGTTACCCGAGCCGAATCGAGGCCGTCAATGATTCTCTCCTGCGGCAAAAGCCTCGACTCTCCTCTGCATACTGGCCTCCTTCCCCCGGGAAGAAACCTCGAACCTTCAGCGTCCGTCGTCATGGACGATAAGGGTGATGGTACAAGAAGGATGGCGATGATCAGGAAACAGATTGACAAGTGGCAGGAAGTGCTCGAGGATTTCCCGCAAACGAAGATGGATTGTATGAGACATGTGGACAGGTTGGAAAAGGAGATGGCAGACATGATGGATAGATGTCCGGAGATTTGATAGATTGGGGCATTTCGGAGATTCTAAGAGGCGAGCACGACGTTCTCACGCGTCCGATTGGCGATGATGACGAGATTGACGACACGAGTATGTAGGCTGTATATATTTCCGCGGCTTACATGCGTGTAGTATTTTGTTGTAGATACATGCAGAGCTGATTATAGCACGACGGCATCTTCAGCATCTCCCAGCAGCAGACTTATGCAGAAGCCGAAATGCGGCACTCGCATTGCCGTTGTCAGGGGCAACACAGCAACAGCCCCACTGGCACGGCGGACGCGTCGCAGACAACACGCCCCCGATTCTGGTGCTCATCACTCTTCTGCTGTTTTGCTTTCGATATCGCGGAACACCCAATACAGCGTCTGCTTCACAAGACAAGCGGCAACAAACTCTGGGCATGCACCAAAACGCCAGGCTCAGATCGACCAGCCCGGGTCGCGGCGAGTGAGTGCTTACCCAAGCACCCCCTACCTTTGCCTCTGTTTATCAATAGATATAGCTCTTCCACTCCCAGTACCAGCCCTCCACCACCCTCATCGTACAAGACCATCTTTTCCCGCCCCCCTGACACCGGCATTATCCGAGACCGGTACCACTACACCCTCACTGTTCCTCTCTTCAGCAAAAAGAAGCTGGGTCGCTCAGCAGCTCGGAAGCGGTACAAGGACTGGACAGCAAAGATGTGGATTAAAGCGTCCCAGCTTGACCACTTTGGGGTGCCGACCAGGCTCGTGGTGGATTGCTTTCTGGAGGGTGACCAGCGGACTTTGGCTGGCGATCTCAATGTCATTGTCGAGCCGTTCGGTGGCAAAGTAATTCCCAACCCTGATACTTGGCCTTCGACCATGTTCGATATGGAGGACTTCTTGAGATTTCCTCGCGACATTGATGGTGATCAGAGGAAGGAAGGTGAATGGATCAGGCAGTATATGGAGAAGGTGCATAAGCGGGATGTTGGTGGTAGGCGGATTATGTGGCTCGGGATCAAGCGAGTGCAACATGGAATTACGGTTGGCAAAAAGCATAGATCACAGGCAGAGATTAATGAGAACAAATGGAATGGTGGGTGACTTCTTGAGCCATCCACAGGGTAGTAGACAATACTGACATGTTTGACCGCAGAAGCTGTATCCTTGACTCCAATTCCCCAAAAGCGATCTCTTCCTTCTTCTCCTAGTGATGTTTCTCGACAGCCGCACACAAAAAAGCCAAAATCAGATCGACCGTTCCTTCTCTCAGCTCATCCTCGTCCATTGATTCAGATTACCATACCCTCGTCGGCTGCGACAACGGCCGGACAGAACCGACTGCCCGTACAAAGAGCACCCAATCCAGTCTTTTCATCCTCCCCTTCGCTCAGCCCATCCTCTTCCAAGCCGCCCAAGCGGCAAGGAGCACGATCTGAGATGGCGGATGCGTTTTTGGCATCATTTGAGAAGGAGCTCCTCCAGACTGAGTGTCGCGCAGACTCTATAACATCCCCATCCCTCAGGATGACTCGGGTAGACGAGGAGGTACATGAAGACTTCGCAGCGAGAAGCCCACACAATGCGAAGCGCGAAAGACACGTCAACGTGCTTGCTCCAGCTGCCTCTTCTCACCGGGCCACAGACGCTCACAAGCTCCCGTCTTGCTATGTCCCTCGGGAAACCCCCGAGTGCAGTGGCGCCAACAGACCAGGTGACTCTGGAGGAATGCCTCAGGTAGCATCCAAGGTCCCACTTGACACTTCCTCGATTCTCGCACTTTTGGTCCGCTTCCAGGCAAATGAAGTATCTTTTGCTTCGTCTTCCTGCGAATTGCCCGGGTGGCTACAAGACCTTCAGAAGTGCTCGGCAGAAAAGATGCAGCAGCGACAGAAGTGGGTAGAGATGATTGAAGACTTGCCTGATCTTCGGCCTGTTATGGAAAAGCAGCTGCAGAGAGTAGAGAAGGACCTGGAAGAATTGATCGGTGATGCGATCCGACTCGCCGGACCCAGTTGTTAATCGCAAAGCTATACGACAAGTCGGTAGTCCACTTTCCCCATTCGAGTGTGCGATGAGTATGAAACATGATCTTCACATACATGCCCACAAGTATATTGTTCAACCATCATGATCACAGAGAAGAAATCATTCGCAGTACCATATCGCCTCCTCGTTGTATCAGCACATTCAGTTACTCGTCATCGATACTTCCTTCTTCGATCTCAGCTCTTTGGTATATCCAGAAGATGCGGCATCCTTTATCACATACTCGGCTGCACAACTTTCCTCACTATCACTAGTACCTGGTGCTACTGTTCTAAAGTCCGGGCGACGAAGCGCAAGCCAGTCTTATCTTCAGCCCACTATTTTCGGCTCTCTCCAGCATCGGGGGACAAGAGCTGGCTGTTGAAGAAGGTGAAGTACTGACAGTGTCCCCGTAGCTAAGAGCAGAAACGATCAATGGCCGAGTCTGAGGGAATTTACTAGCACTCTTGAGCGGTTCCTCGATGCCAATGGGCGCCCCTTCGTGCTCCAAGATCTCTAACTTGTTGCCCTGGGCGTCATTGCCGTCCTCTTGCAGTTTGATATCTTCCTCGGGTCTGGAGACAGGGTCTACTTCCAGTTTGGTATCCGAACTATCGTCTGATAATCTTCGTCGCCTTGCCCTCTCTATGACTAACGCCATGACGCGGGTGGCCTTCGCCTTCTTCGCTTCAGCGCTTTGACCGGGCAACATCTTTGGACATTTCCCGGAGCAGCATCTGGAAGCTACTTTTCGTTTTGTCCTATTGCCAATGCCTCCTGTATAAGATTCGGCTGTAAGGGATATAATGTCCGGGAGAGGAGCATGCTTTGGGAGAGTGGGCACATCTGCGAAAGCCTTCGAGAGAGAGGCAGAAGATGGACGAAAGTGTATAAGACCTGGAATGAAGTCGTCCGGAGTAGCAGAAGGGTGCACAGACTCGATATGATTTAAAAGGTTGGAGAAATTCTCTCCAACAAAATCGCACTCTGTGCACTCGTGTCAACTTCATACACCTTTGGCCGGATACATTTGACTCACGAAACAAAGGGCATCTAGCTGAAAAGTGCCGCATATGCACCACCAACACATGGCGATAACATTCTTCTTGTGTTCTGAAAGTATTATTACACTGGTACCATTGACATTGAACGTCTCCCACTTTGTGGAGGCTGTGTTTCAGGTGTGCATGGTGAACATGCTTTTCGAGCAGAGCCCAAGAGTTGAGCTCAGCTTCACAGTCAGACCACGCGCATCTAGTTGGCCTAAACGTGACGAAATCAGCATACGGATAGCTGGGATGACTGAGTTCCTCCTGGACAGGAGCACCAGACTCACCTGGCATGCACGAATACTTGAAGTTGTATCATCCTGGTCTTTTTTGGATCTGTCTCTCGTAATTCTTCCTTCCTTCGCCGCTTCTCCAAGTCCTGATGTGCTCTCATTTGTCGCACGCGCACGATCGCAGCGGACTGCTCGGCCCGGAGTCTCTCTTGCTCCTCCGGGGAGATGGAGCTTGGATATCGTGCTCGCATACTAGCCCCAGTCAATGGCTCGATAGTCATCAAGGGTCCAGGCATCCTGCGGCGGGAAGCTGCTGCTGCCGCGTCATAGGAACGTCTGCTGCTGACGGCCGCTGGAGCAAGGCCATCATTGTTAGAGCTTTTTCGCTGTTGAGGGTGTAGATGCATCCGCTGAGAATATTTGGCGTCTCTGCGTGCCCCTTTGGAAGGCTGATACAGCGCCGACGGCCTTGTGTGCTCATAAGATTTGGACTTTGTGGGTGGAGAACGGTTGAGTGGACTTGGCGGTGAGGAGGACGACACAGCAGGGTGATGATGGTGGTCATGGGCAGGATAAGGCCTGAATCGTCTATGAGAATGAGAAGCGGCAGATGCTCTTTCCATATACGGTGGGAAATGAGCGGTATATCCTGTTCGATGTTGGTCAAGCCGTCTGGCTTGCCGTTGTTGTCCATGCTCGCTAACCGGGGAGTAGGTCGGCGCTGGCGGGGGATAAGGATTATACTGAGGGTATTCTCCATTATCTGAGGCGTTCAAGCTGTTAGCTTATACTCTCAACTGAATTCGGAGTGACGGGATATGAGACAGAAGAAAGGGGTATGCTGAGAAATAATATCGAGTCTGATAGCAAGAAGTAAGGCTCAAAGGAAAGTTACCGATGTTGGGAACAATCTCAGGGACCGTTATAGACATCTTGGCTCAAAATTGATAGAGGAGGATATGTTCGACGCGAGAAACACAACTCACACGGGTGACTGTTTGCCGGCTCTTTCTTCCCGGAGATATGTCGAGGGAGACCCCTTGGTGGATATGCGGCTTGGGCCATCGTGATCGCTCTTGTATTATACTCGAGGACTCTACCACTGAATTGTCAACTAGCTGGGGTTTTCTTCGGATTTTAGGATCAGGAAAGATCGACCGTTCGCAAAAATAGCAGAACGTTGCTTGCACCAGTAGATGTGGGCGGAGAGGCTAGGTATGGTGCTGCCGTGCTGTTGGAGAAGCAGGTAATTGGTCTCTTTATTGCAGACTCGAAGTTTGTTGAATGTGGTTGAACCAGATGATTTACGTAGTTTCAAACCGAGTGGGCTCTACCTCTATGATCCTGGCCTTGATAGCCTTCTCTATAAATACTTGCCAGTCCTTATGAATCCCCTAGACACTACCTCAAAGCAAGACCTGCCTTCTGAAAGGATCTGCATTTGCCCCTTTCTGTCCCCGAAAAGCTCGGTCGGTAGGCTTCGATAGACAAAGGAGGGACTCGGTGCATTATTCGCTCCCTCGTGGCATGTTATCAACAGTTGATAAGGGAAGCAATATATGTAGGTACAAAGGGTGCGGGCTCATGAGAAGCTCCTTATTATTACAGTTCCGCAGAATCAGACTCGAGATTGTATGCGTCTTGCGGGACTGTGCGCAAAGAAACAGGATTATTTTGCCTCTTAAAGGTTTGAGTATAGAAGAAGATGATAGGGCACTGTCTATCTATAGACTATGTCACATTCATGCACCGATAAGTGAGTGACATTCCATCCATATCTATTGCATATATCACTACATCAACTAGACTGCCTCATCATGAACCTTGAACTGCTGACGTTGGCAATACAGGCGGCCAGACTCTGTCTGAATACGACGAGCCTGAAATTTCCCTACGCTTTTCCCTACGCTTCCCGACAGCTGCCCTGAACTCTGTGTTCATGGGCGTAGTCTTGCGCTTTCCACTTGGCGAGTGAGAAGAGGCGTTACTGCTCTCCTGATGCGCCTCAAGGCTATCGCTGAGCGGACTTGTAGAAGGTGGGCAAGATGAACCGACCGAGGCGGCCGAAAGAGGAGATGATGAAGACGCCGACGATTCTGCAGGGCTCTTGGATTTCGTGCGCTTGGACGACCACCCCTTCCCCGCTCTCTTCTTCTGCTGTTTTCTTGCTGGCTTTACGGGGAGAAGGTGTTTGACGCTGATCAGAGCGCATGAGATATGACAAGCATCAAAGTCTGCCCGTACGCGTGCCCAGTATTCCGCCAGCGAGAGCTCAGGTCCGTCCTCCCACCATGGGGCTGCATACCCAGGAGCCTCGCCTTGAGACTCTTGGTGAGAGTCGCGGAGACGAGGCAGATAGCTGGCTGCAATTTCAAAATGAGACATCTTTTCGGCTGCCATAGTCTGAGAGTTGGTCTCGGCGATAAACTTGGCGATAGTGGCGATCACCTGGCGAGCTCTCTGAGACTGGCCAGAGCCGAGTATTTCAGCGACGCTGATGATGTTGTCGCCGTCCACATCTGCTGGGGCAATAATTTGCGACATGATGTGTTGCCTAAAGTCTGAGTATTCAAGGGCAGCATGCGAGCTATCCAGATCATTTCCTCTTCGGCGACGTAGGCGTTCTTGATCATAAAAGTACTTGGGTAGTGGCGGAAGAGGGCCTAGCTGAGGCCTGAAGGGCAGAAGGGCAGGGCGTTGCTTCGTGAGGCCACCAGTACGGGAGGCATGTAGAGGATGCTTGCCAGTCTGTACGACTTTGGAATCAAGCTTGAGAGTGCGAGTAGATCGACGCAGAGAGGAGATATGCAGAGCTCCGCTGTCAATACTCAGCGATTTGGGTGACAGATCTTCGAGTGATGGTGAGAGGAGAACACGTTCAGTGTCGTGAGATGGGATTTCAATAGCAGTAGTGCTAGGTAGAGCCGGCGAGGTGAGGAAGGGTGAAGTAATGGAGTGCACCTCTTCGAAATAGTCTACATAAGAGTGAGCTATTGGATGCACAATCGATGATGCAAAGCTCACCATCCTCATCAGTCGCTAGAGCGAGAAGCCCGACAGCCCAAGGGGCGTCAGAGTAGGACACGAGTTCTTTTTTGCCCATATTCGAACAATGATGCGTATATAAGCAGCTTGAGCAAAAGATGTATGCTAACAGAAAATAAGATTGCACCCTTCAAGAAAGACCGCCCCCGGTTCGCCGAGATGGCGACGGATACAAGACACGAGGTGTCCGCTCCGGATATGGAATTTGTTCCGAAACTCGGGATGGCTAAGGTGTAAGACGGGCGTGACGCATCGTTCAATGTATGTGGATCAGTGAGGATCTGAGATGGCATTGGAGACCTATACAGTTACATGAAAGAGACACTCAACTCCAGGAAGTAGTGGGCGCGACTGATTTTCTCGGGTGATGTCGCCTGTCCGGGAGTGTTACGTAAGCTGGATCTGTGGTAATGGGGTGTTTGTGCTGTGGGCAACAAAACATGGATGCGCATCTCTTCCTTCACCCTCCGCCATGCCCCAGTAGCCCCATAGCCCCATAGCCACCCACGCCCACCCGAGTCACTCATTAAGCCATCACCCATCCCCCATCCCAGCCGCCCCCCCACCCATCGCCCGACCAGACAAACACTCAGAGCATGCCCAGTCATGTCCTCTCTGCGATATAATACACACCACCCCTTCCCTCCAACCCCCACTGCCACCCCAGAGGCCGGTAGGATCACCACATCCGCCCCCTCATCTCTCTCGATGGTCTCGAACGGGTGGCAACTACCGCCAAACACCCCATCACCGCCTCCGCCCTGTTGCTCCCCCTTCCTTAACAACCCTTACCAACCTTCTCCTTTCTATACTTCCTCCAGCGCCAATTATTCCACCCGCTCTCGGAAGCTTCGGCCCAAGTCTTTGCATACGAGTGCCATGTCTGTCACCGGGCAAAGTAGGGATGGCCTGAACAAGAGACAGTCGCAAGATCCGGTGCCTGCTGGGACAGGGCTTGGGGGCAACGTGGAGAGCGATATGCAGTGGATGGAACTGGAAAGGGCTCTTGGGATGATCGACGAGGAGGTGGCCGACCTGCTACGGAGGAGAATAAGAAACATGCAGAGTTTAGCCGAGAGGCAGGCCCGAGGTAAGTTGTTCACATTGCTGTTGTGAAATCGCCACTGACAGTGAGTGCCCCAGCGGAGACTCAGAATCGTATCGCTCGTCTCGAGGATTCTCTAGTAGAAGCGCATCAGACTATCAAGCGCCTTACCAAAGAGAAATCAATTATGGAAGATGAGATGAAGGAGGTTGAGGAGCGTGTTGTGGCGGAGTATCGACTCTCCGTCAAGGGCCAAGAGCGCAACCGCCCCCCAGGTCTGCGGCCCCTTGGACTCTCTTCAAAAGCGAGACCAGCATCTATCATTGTCGAGGATGCTGCTCAAGCGAACAAGAATCGCTGGTCCGTCAGCAAAGCGTCAGAGGACGAGCGAAGAACCTCGCGCCTGCTCAATCTCCCTTACCGATCCTCCACAGTTCCTGCGCCTACTCCTTCCTCCGCCCGTTGCCCCGATACCCCTCCCTCTTCCTCTTCAGCAGATTCTTCGTCTTCTTCAGATTCTTCGTCCCCCTGCACCCCTACCCACTCTCCCATCCATAAGCCGAGACAATCTTATCGAATCAGTCAGACATTTACCGGTCTTTCGTCCTACTCGGTCAACGCTCATGCGTACGAGGAGCTTGAGCTTCTTGTAGACTCTCCCCCAAAGTCTACCTTTGAGAGCAAGTCGATGTCTTTGAACATGGCTTCTAGTGACGATAAGGGAGAGCTTGTCGCTGCACGAGTTAGGAGAGGCAGGCCTCAAACTGTTTATGGCTGGGCGCCGCCTACGCCATCCGAAGACGTTTCCACAGGGCTGAATTTGGGGGATGCTACCTGCCCCATTACTAGCACGTATAACAAGCTTGTGGGGACTAGTGCACCAAATCCGGCCAGTAGTCATGGGAGGAAGGCCAGGCTCAGAGAGAGTCTACCGCCAACGATGGAGGAGGCGATACCCATCCAGGGGCAAACAACAACATCTTTCAGAGCAGAAAGGCGCTCTTTGATCGAGCCCCGCTCAAGCATGACATACAAAGCTCGCAAGCGGTCTTCCGTCGCCCTTGACGACCCGCACGTTCCCGAGAGCGGAGAGACCCAGCCTTCCCTGCTTGAAGGCTATCGTCAGACTCAACGCCGTACCCGGCGGAAGACGCAGCTCATCACATCCCCTTCTTCTCCTCTACCCCTCATGCCCAGTTCCCCCACAGCAGCTCGCCCGATCGCCCCGCGTCCCCACAAACGCCAACAGCAACAGGGACAGCTCAAGCTTTACGAAACCAGTCCGGTAAACATGAACAACCCTAGGCAGATGACGGCGCTTTTGGGAGGGATCGCGAAGGCGTCAGGGTGGATGACAGTGGTCGGATTCGCGGGGCTGACAGTAGGAGGGTGGATGAAGAAATGAACCACCGGTGGCGTACGACGGACAATCCCGCCCATGGGGTCTTCTTTTCACGAATTATAATGACCCTGCATTTGTTGGATTCTGGCATTTCGTCCATAGTCTCTCTCAGAGTTTCTAGCATTTCCCTTTCCCTTTCAACAGCATATTCTACCGTCCCATAAAGCCCTACAAATCTTCTTGTTCATCCGTGTCTCCACTACGCAGTATTCTCCCCTGTTTTCATTAATTGTGCATCCTTCGTGTGATACATAGACCCTTTGTTGCTCTATACAACCGGTGTTTGACGCATGGCCTGACCTCGGATATGCCCTTGACCCATGCATTGCATCCATCTCCGCGCATTCAATACATTCCCACCACACTCCGATTGTTCATCGCATAAGGAAAGCACATAAATTGATATGGTAAGCAAATCGTTCTCGTCAACAAAAGTTTGGTCATCGGGTTGGTCGTATTAGTCGTCAATTATAATCATGTTATGTTCTTCTGCAGAGACTGCTCTAGAGAATCGAGCCGAGTTCCATCCTCTCTCTCTGGGCCCGGCCCCTTTTGGCTCCCCTCGGACTGGAAGACACTCTCGACCATTTATCGGGACAAGCAATGAAATAATGGCGCATGGCAATTTCAAAGCGCTCGCGATATTGATCAGGAGGAATCTGCCCATGTCGTGAGCCTCTACTTGATGTGAAGATATAGAGTTGGTATCAACTCACAACAGTAACATCTCCCCCTCTGTTGAGAGCCATCTTTCCCCTACTTTCGATCGTCTTGAACAGATTGAAACTTCCGATGGCATCCACTAACCCCACAATCAAGGTCTTGTCCTTGGCCCGCCTCATTGCTTCCACTTGCTCATCATATGTGGCGGGCTGACCAGCAGCAGTTGCGGATGTGGAGAAAGCGCGCGATGAGTCGTCGATACCGAGCAGGAGCGAGTAGTCCATGATTGATTGGGAGGCGAGGAACTTAGTGTCGAGGGCGATAGCGTCCAAAAGAATCTTTTTAGCGTCTATTGAGTGTTATGTCAGCTTGTAGTCTGCGAATAGAACAAATCACGTACGTGGTTGAAGCAAAACCAGGTCGTTTTGCATATTCTCCAGCCAATCGGCATCGAAAAGTGTTCCCGGACCTTTGACTTCGGCTGATTCAACCTCGCCTTCAGTCTTCCTTTTGACCACCTTTCGGCCCTCTGGGCAAGTTGTCAATTGATGATCCTCTGATGGAACACAGACTCGACTCACCGATACCCTTCAAATCAAATGTTTGAGAGATGGACTGGTTGTAGAAAAGGTTTTCCATCACCAGCAAATCCAGCTGCCTCTTGGTACCGGAGTGTAGATCTTTGATGGTGACTGTACTCGTTGTCAGTACTTTGATATGCTGAAGCTCAACTGGACTTTGGAGAAGGCTCACCTGTGTAGAAGCCGACGATCTTCGCCAAAGATGTAGCTCTATTGTGCGTACCGGCCATAAAATTGAAATATGCTGGCGAAATCTCCAGCAAAGCATGCCTGCCAACCAGTTTAGCCACGTGACTTCGCCAACCCCGGAAATCGATTCTGCTACTCACATGTCACTGACAGTCCACTTGCTCACTAGCTCTTTCACGATGAACTTTTTGTCCTTTGACATCCAGAATCCCGCTTTGCTTTTACCACCGTCGGCATCCCACTCCTCTGTCTCTTCGAGACTTTCCACCAGCATCTTGTCTACCGCACACCTTCGCCTGAGCGAGTCAAAAGCTGTAGCAAAGTAGACTGTACACGACAGACGCAGCTTGTCAGGCAGAGTGTACTCAAAGTAGAGGTGTGGTCGAGGATCGAGATTGGAAAGTGACGTATCCATACCGCCCAATGGACCAGCGATAAGTGACTGAAGCGACCGGTCTGGATGACGCGTACGTATAGACGAGAGTGTGTCTCCCACCTCGGAGCCAAATCTCCATATAGAGTTGGCAAATGACGAGGTCATGCTACTACCCCAGCCAGCACTACTGGGGGTATTGGGAGGCATCGTTCTGGCCGCTGCAGTACCTGTCGTGGAAGAAAGTGTGGAGACTGGCGTTTGAGGAGAGAGAAGGCGAGGGACTGAAGATGTGGACAGGTTACGGCTGCCCCGGAAGCTACTCGGTGGAGCATCGCTTGACTTGGGACCGCGGGGAGAAGCTCGGGACTTGTACAAGCTGCTTGTGTCACTTTCCGATACACTTGCTCTCCTGCTCGGTACCAATCCATTAATGCTGTTGGACAAGATGGGATCGTTGCCCGTGGCCTTCCCTATCGTCCTGACAATTTCTTCCATCCTGTCTGCAGACTGGCTCACGCCTTCCACAGCCTCTGTAAAGACTTCTGTAGACGGGGCAGCATTGGAGATCGACACTGCTGGGGGAGCGAATTTTGACTTGTCCAGTGACAAGGAGGCGTCGGAAGGTTTCTTTACAATAGAGCGAAGGGATAGAAGATCTCTGGGAGAGTCTCGGCGCTCAACCTTGATACTCCATTCAGCCATCGAGGACGACTTTGACTCCGGTGCGCTGACAGACGCAGGGGTTTCGGGCGTAGATGCTTCGTCGGTTGATTTGGACGACGCAGTCAACTCCGTAAAATATGCCAAGGATCTTTTACCCGATCAGCGTACGTATATTGTCTTTCCAAGCAACTCACGAAAGGGTATAAGCCACAATACTGGCTGGCTGATCTTCCTTGACCAGGACACCACTTCCGGGAAGAGCGTAATCTTTCGAAGCCTTCTTCTTGTGATCCGGCAAGTAGCTTTTCAGAGCTACCAGTCCGTCTTCTTGGCCGTCCTGAGTCAAGTAGGTCTTTTGCCATTCTTCGAGCGCCCCGAGCGAAACCCTGAGCCTTTCGGTGAAGAATTGGCGAGCCTCATCGATGGGCTTAGCTGGTGCGGCAGCGAGAGTCAACATTGTCTGTTGTCTGGCCACAGAGGATGTCGTGGAGACTTCGGCCAAGCTGGCTAGTTTCTTTTGCAAGCCCGGTGTCGTTCTTTCTGGTCGTAGCTCTTCGCCAGCTTCGTATCCGGCTTCAAGTCTCCCTCTCTGATACAGTGTCAGTGTGTTCCGCACTTGACACTCATATGACTTACGAGCAGTGCAACCCTTGAATCCAGAGCGTCAAAGAAAGCAACGACTTCAGAGCCCCTAAGTGCGTTGTCACAATCTTGCTCTGAGCTGTTTAGATTCTCGGGGGTTCTGAGAAGGTTGTCTTTGGTGCTCTTGCGTTTAGGCACATTGGGTCCTACTTGAAGCTTGGGTAGTCGCATGTCGAGAAGTGAAATTTCGGAAGTTGCCAACGAGATAGTTAAACCTGGTGTCCGCAAGTAATGTGCTTGCACAAAGGGTATCGAGGAATGTGGACAGATAGATGCTTGAAGACCGGTGGTATAGATCAGACTATCGTGTATTTGATCAGTCACCTTGCCTTACATGATGACTGAATCGCTTACAACTCAAGCACTTTTATCCAAGGATAGGCTCTGCAGAAGTCGAGTCAGTACTGATACATGACCTCAGCCACCAAACATACCTGGCACCATCATTGAGTCGTCTGGGACTGCTCTCTGATCCGCACATGTCGCACTTGGACCAAGTCTCTATATCATCTCCTTGTGCCTGCGTTTCAGGTCCAGCGTGGCATTCAACAATCTGAACCCCGACTTTGGTGCCGCCGTGTATAAACCAACGTACGTGCTCACTATTTTCGGCTTCGCATCCCACTCTAGGGCAAAGCAAGTTTTCCTCTGCCAGCTCGTCATAGAGATCCATAAGATAGTCTGTGATCGTCACGCCATGGGACAAGGTCTGCAACTTGGGGGGCTGGCAGATGACAGAGCCGCTCGGTTCCTCCCGGTCATCTGTGTTGGGAAGGTGATTCAACCCAACGCAATACAGCGTGGAGAGTCGTTGAAGCCTTATCCAGCCATCAAAGGTCTCTAGCCCAGAAGCAAGAGAGTTGAGACCTGAACGTACATCTCCACCAAGTCGATAAGCCAAAGCTCGCCCTCGTATAGGGTCTGGACCGTCGCGAGCCATGGGATGGGGTCCGGGGAATAAGGTGCTCGTGCTCGCATTGGCGGAACCATTTTCTCCATCGATTTCAATTTGTGCTTTTGCTCGACGAGTCTGATCCTCGTCAAAAAGTCGTAGCAGGATAGAAGGCATAGGGTATTTGAGACCCGGTGTTGTGGACGGCAGGATTTCACGCAGTAGCCCAAGTGTTTGTAGATGGTGGCTATTTGAATTCGTAATGGGGCCGTTCATAAGATATGGGGGCAGATTTGAGGGGGATGGAGTATCATCCTGTGCCTCAAGTGGTGTTTCGGTTGTAGTCGGAGAAGGCAGTAATGATGGGCTAGATGGGAGGTCCATTTGGTGGATTAGAGGACTGGAGTGTTGCCTCGAATGGTCACGAGATTTTGTAGAATTGGTACGACCCAAGAGCCCTTTCCAAACACCTTTTGTGTCTCTGGTCAATTTAGACAAGAAACCTTTCTTCGATTGTTTCCCCGTCCACGGAACGTGTGGAGAGACACCACGAGACAGGTCACCCTCATCAGGAGTATTGGACAGAGGGGTCGGTGACTTGGGAAGCACAGGTGGCTCATCTTGCTCGCGAGGTATACGGAATGAGTCGAGCAGGTCGAGCTCGAGAGTCATGGTGGCAATGGTGTAGACCTGTTATTTATCAGTATCCCTGCATACACAATACCAGATACACTTACGAGGGCCTTGAGAACCTTCACCAATGCTTTCTTCTCCTCATCTCGTCTTATACCACGAATGACAAAAGTGCCACCAACCAAACCAATATTGCCCCGTTCGACGGCCTCCTTTGGCATATCCTTCTCTTCCCCGCTTATGATCGCGTTGAAAGGCATCTCAACAGATTCGTGCCCCTGCTGTGTGCTGGACTGGACCGACGATGCTTCATCAGAGTCGGATTCGCTGCCCGTCTCGGAAGCACTCGCTTGGGAATGGATTGCGAGTGAACTGGAGGTCGAAGAGAAGGATGCTGGCACAGCCTCCAGAGCTGAGAAGACAGACTGGCGTCTTGAAATGCTCGAGGGCAGACTCGACCGTCGCCGTCTGACACTATTATATGGAGATCCAAGCGTTTGGGAAGGGAGCGCAAACTTTCCTTCGACGAAATCAACTTCAATATCACCCCAATCGTCTTCGTCATAGAAATGCGATTTATCGCCCAGAAGATCACTCCATTTACTTCCGGAGCCGGAGAACCAGCCTTTGCCTCTCGTAGACCCCATACTCGTGGTCGAGCGACCAGAGATGGAGTGGTCGCGTCGCAGACGAAGAGTGGTCTGACTTGTACTTGCTTCGCGCCGGCGGCGTTCCGCCGATTCGAAAGGGATATGTAAGCAGAAGACAGGTTTCAACATGCCAAGTTTTTCGACTGCTGGGTCCGACTTGGTGGTCGAAGTAATCGGAAGACCGAGATCGAAAAAGGGTGATTGATGAGATCGCACAGACGATGGAACATCGATGGAATGGCGGTATTCGTGGCCCGATTGAGGGAATGCTCCCGGGATTCCATGTACTGTCCCCTTAGGTATCAAGTCGGCTTGCTCATGTCAGAACGATGTGGGTCTTACACTCTTGGACGACTCACCGTTGACAGTTTCCCAGTCTTCACGCTTGGGTGCCGTAAACTTTACGAATCCCTTCAAGCTTCGAACAAGCCTGCACCAATCTTCCAAATCCTGCGCCTCCTGATCTTCTTCTGCTTCCCTTCTGACTGCATGTCGTTCGAGTCGGCTTAGAAGCGTGGTGTCGAGAGGAGACGACCCTTCCAGGGAAGCAATCGATGAAGCTCGAGTGCTCTGTTTACTTGGCGTCGAGGCAGAGGCAGGCATGAAAGGTTTGGTTATGGCTAGTCTACCTCTGTCATTTTCGCTAGAGGACGCCTTTCTAGAAGTCTTGCCTTTTCCCTTGCCTTCCTTATCAGCTTGAGCCTCCTTCGCTCGCTTCTCCGCTAATAATTGCCTCCCCTCCTCGTCCATCTCACCCTTCCAAGCATGTATTCTCTTTGTAGATCCCTTCACCCATCCATTCCAATCTTGCTCCAGCACCCCGCGCTCGCGGCGGGAATCTTTGGCAGGAGCAGTCAGCACTGCACCCTCCCAGATAGCGCTTTCCACCCGGGCCAAGCGTTCCTCGGACCACAGTTTCTTGCCCTCCGGGCCACCTTCGAGCTCTTGCTGAGCTAGCCATTGATGAAGGAGGGCGCGGAGATGTTGGAGGTACGTTGGGGGAAGGCCGTACAGATTGCGGCGGGGAGACAGGGGAGGAGAGGTGGAGCGTGGAGGGAGTGGCAGGGAGGGAGTGTGTCGGTGGGGGGAGAGAGGGCGGCTGTGGGGCGCCGAGTGGGACATGGTCAGAGTGTCATGGATAGGGCTGCTGGGTGTAAAGATGGTCGAATATAGTGTGTGAGTATAGTGGAGATGCGTGGGACGCGCTCTTGTGGAGGCGGCGGGCATCTCCGCATATACCATGGGAGTCGCCGCCAGATACTCGGTTACGTAATGCGCATTTGTTTACGACGGGTGTGACTTGGTACTGGTGGGGTGTGAATGACGGCGGGTGTCCTCGTTCACACATCTTCTCCTCTGTCTTTTCTCTTCTTCTTCTCTCCCATGTCGGCGCACCCCAAGAAGAGGTACTACCCACCGCAACCCTCACGCGGCGAGGACAGAGACGCCACAAGCCACACCACCTACTCCGCCCGCAAAGTCGCCATACAAGGCCCTCCTGCTCTCCGGACAGCAAAAAGCTGTTCTTATATTCCTCCCGCCGACAGGAGCAATCAGAGAAAGAAGGGGAAAGGGAGCATGAGCTGGCGTGGGGCGTATAGATATAGTGGCTCGTCTGGGGCTGCAGTAAATGCGAGCGCACAAGAGCGACCCGGTGGACCACCTCCATGGCTGCAGCGCAAGACTGACTCCTTGTCAGCCACACCTTTCGACTCTGTTGGATCCCCCAGATTCGCAGCCTCTCAGAAACCATTGGGAACCGAGGCCGGTGGCTCGCATTGGAAGAAGAAGGTGCCTGCTTGTCCAGCTGCTATGGCGAGTCCACCTGTTCCGACAGCTCAACCTAGTCGCGTGCAGTGGGCGGCCAGAGCACCACCAACACAGCCAAGATCTTTATTAGACTCCAATTCTCCTGTCTCGCCATCCACGCTCCCTCCCATAATGGCGAAAGCTCCTTCGCCAAATTCGGTCGGTCAACCCTCTTCCAATATGGGCAAGACGCAATCTTCCCAGCCTGTGGCACCGCACGACCACATATCAACCGACCTCTCTCATTCTTTTCATCATACCCCCCAACCATCCAGCTCCCAATTCTTCCTTGATGCATACATACCAATGTCGACGCTCGCCGCGGCAAATTCGCCATCTCCTCCATCTCCGCCATCGCGACCCCCCGCGCTTCAGCAATGGTTCGAAGCGAGGAGACGCGTCAGTACAGATGACGGGCAATCTGATGCTTTACAACAAGAGTCTTCAGAGATCTCAAACATCGACAAGCATCAGGAGGGCTCGTCCCAAGACGTGACTGGCGGGTTGCCTACAGGGCGGTCAGAGCTGGGACTGGAAAACGCTTCGACGAGTCAGAATGTGGAAATGGACGATGAAGAGCGAGATGTGAAGCCGAGTGCCGAAGCGTTGGAAAAGGCTTTGGAGCAGGCTGTGCCGAGAGTGAAAGAGGAAGATCGTCTCGAAGGTTGCTTGGCGCTGACGTGAGTACCCGCAATTGGACACCATCCACTTTGCTGATCGTCAAATCAGACGCGGGCAGCTCCCAAAAGATGTCTGGTCACCCAACCCATCAATGAGGCGGGCGGCTCGAGGCACAATACGCGAGCAGCAAGAAAAAGAGTTGACCAAGATGGGTCGGAAGCTCGTCAAAAGTCGATGGATGAGCGACGGAGTGGCATATGACTGGAAACTCGTCAAGCAAATCAGCCTCGTTGAGGATCAAGGCTGCCAGATTGTCAAAGGCGATATCGCCGGAGCTATCCCCGACTTGTCTGCGATGGACCCATCTGGTGCCATGGATGTGGATGCTGTCAGCCTCGAGACGTGCTCTGGTCAACAAGAGTCTGAGACCCAAGTCGACGGCTCGAGTAGACATTCGTCAAGGCGTAACGTCATGGCGCTGGCTGTGTCGGCAGCCGCCACCCAACCAGCGCCTGTCTCGGGGCTGCCGATGTCGCGTGAGAGCTCGCGGGATAAACGAGAGTCTGAGAATGACGTGGCAACGATGGTCTCGCCTACACAGACTCCCATTGCTGTTATCATACCTTCTGAAACGACCACGAGTACTTCCAATCGCGTGCCGCCGTCTTCCATCCCGGCCAAACCCGTCACAGAAGCGCCAGCGAGCATAGAATCCACGTCGTTCAATCTTCCAAAGCCTCCATCTTCTTCTAATCCGACTACGAACCCTTCGGTCAAGCCAAATACAAGACCCGAAGCCAAATGGGGTCCTGCCATCATCGGTCGACCGCCCAAAAGCGGTGCTATCGACAGGATCTACAAGTACGAGCTTGATATTCCCTCTTATATTCAAATCACTGCGGCTGGCAGGTTTACACCGCAATTCCAGACTTGGAAGCTCAAACATCGAGATGACATGTCGGGCCAATCCTCTCGTGGCTGTCCATCACGAGAGGTCTATTTGAACCATGATGGACCAAACAAGTGCAAGAGTTTGCAAGTCCGAGTGGTACCCATTGACATGCAGGACCCATCTTCTTGGCCTTTGTCCATGTTCCCCGACATCGTCGAGTACGTGATCCCCGATCACGTCAAACCTCGAAACGGCGAGGTCAACCCTCGCTCTGCTTTGTTCCGGACATGGGAAAAGACTTGCATGGACATGGCTTCGAATCCAGATCAGTGGGGTCGCCCCACGAGATGGGTCAAGTCCATGTTCTGCCCGAGTATGAGCAAGGGTAGTTTGAGGGTGCGATGGCGAGGAAAGACGGCGACAGAGATTGCGAGCTATGAAGGTGCACCAATCGTCTTGCCCGGGAAGGGAGATCACAAAGACAAGAGTTTGAAGGACCGGGAGATAGAAATGGTAAAGGAAAGGGAGCAGGGAAAGGTCAAAGACAAGGGGAAAGCCATCCACAGTGATTCTCAGCCCGAAAAACGGCTGAGGTCAGAGTTGATGGACGATCAAGACTCTTCGAGGAAGAAGTCAAGGCGAGCGTCAGAGTCAAATGGCGAGCGCGAGTGGGATAAAGGCAAGAAGGAGGGTGTCTATTTCGATGAGGGCCCCAGGAGTAGGCGCCGTGAGAAGGAGAAGGAGAGGGGCACCAAGCCCTCTGGTGGTGGGAGAGGGAAGGAGAAGGAGACTTCGCGTGAAAGAGATAGTGGATGGAGTGGAATGGATGCTGGGAAAGCGAAGGAGACGGAAAAGGAGAAAGAGAAAGAGCGGGTTGGACACGAATCACCGTCAAGTGAGCCTCCTTTTGCTTCTCAAGCCTTTCCGAAGCTGACAACATCACTCCCGCCAGAGGCATCGCGTCCCACGGCTGCTTCCTTCTTCGATGTCGGACCCTTTCCTCAGGCAGGTATTCCTGCCACCCCGGTCAGCGGGACGGCTTCCTCGCCATCTGCCTACGCCCCTGCTCTACCACCCGCTATGGCGATGGTCAGACAGCCAGGGGCCACTACTTCTCTTATTGCAGAGCATTCAGGCTCCAGCATTGCTGGTGTGTCGATGAGTATCCCCTCTACTGTCGCCGCTGGCCATGAAGCACCACAAACACCGACCAACCCTCATCCTTCCGTTTCCATGGCCCGACCCGCGCCGGGGTCTTCTACCCATTCAACCCCCGCAATCAGCTCCCCTCTTTTAGATGAACTTGCTTTGGGAGTTCGTCAGAAGATGAGCGAGATACAGACTTGGACGCAGATGTTGAACGACTTTCCGGATATGGTGGACCCCATGAGGGGGCAAATCGATAGGACACAGACCGAGATCTTTGGGCTCTATGCCAAGATGGGACAGGAGAAAAAGAGGTTGATGACTAGGGAGTAAACAGTGGAAGGGAGAAGAGATGGGGCGACCGGATAATCTTCAGAAGCGGGGATGAACGAGGATCTGTATTATTCTTACGACATTATCGGTGGGCAAGAGAGACGATTCACGAAAACATATAGCATTTCCTGCACAGTTTATAGTATCATGATTTCCCATCGTAGACATTACGACCACAAACATTCTGTACAAGTACCATCGCAGTCACATGCATTTTCTGTCAATATTGCAAGCTATACAGATGTTTGCTGAAATGTCAGTGCACACAGTAGTTTGCATAGACACCCTTTGATGATACACCTAGTAATATGATATGATAAAGATTGATCGTTCCCGCCACATCTGCTGTCACTCGGCATATCTATTTGAGCCCCTTCTCAAACTAGCCCTCAATCGGTCCGTCATCCTCCTACCCTTCCCTTCTTCCTCTCGTATATTGCTGCTGTAGCTGACTTGATCCTCCTTCTGTCTTTCCCGCTCGATGGCAGCAAGCACCAGATTCTGCTCCAACACGCTGACCGCGTCACTTTCGACACCACCACTATTCCTCCTGCTAAGTTCACCGTCCTCGTACGCATACTCGCCCTCTTCGTATTGCTCATGGCTCAAACGAGACTGAGACTGGAACGAAAAGCGGCTCATGGGCGAATTTGGCTCGTCAATATGCAAGTCACTCGACTTTATTGACATGGCGTGCTGCTTTCGAGGGCTCATGTCACCCGCAGTGATCTGGCTGACAGCCGTAGTAGGTTTACCTCGAGAGGAAGAGGATTGGGGCAAAGGGAACGATCCACCGCGAAGGGTGTGAGAAGAGGTTGATGATGCCTTTTTGCGCAAAATATTGTATTTATTGGAAGGACTTTTAGAAGGGCTCTTGGAAGGACTCCTGCTCCCGCGAGACGAGCTTTGATGCACGTCAGACATTTGTGAGGAAGTGTCGATTTTGGGCGAAGGCTTTTCGGGAGAATTGGACTCGGACCGAGAAAGCGTGGCGTGTGATCGATCAGGAGATATGAAGGGCTGGGTATCCATCTGAGGCGAGTACTCCTGGGGAGGTGACTGCTCAATAGTGCTTAACTCGCCGAACCCGGTACCTCTGGGTGACAAGACACTCTTTTTTGGAGTCAGCCCCATATTTCGCACTTTGGATACCAAGGAAGACACAGCAGAGCCAGATCGGACATGAGGAGATCGAGGGCTTCTGGTCGACAGAGGTGAAGAGTAGGGATTGGATGTGTCGAGAGACGTGGCAGACCGGAGGGACGTGGTAGAGCGCAGCACATCAAAGCTCCGGCGGGAACTATCGACACTGTAGCGATGATGAAGTGGTGATCCGTGAGACCCTATCTCACTATTCGTCGAGGCAGCAGACGGGGTCCACCTCCGCGCCCTGTCATCTGAAGATGGCGTCTTGTAATCATACGCCATCGATGCAGCAACGGACTCGGATCGGCGCAAACCTCCCCTCACCGAACCAGCTGGTGTAGCCGGCTGCGGCACTTGGCCATAGCCGCCAGAAGACGATCCGACGAGTCGTGGTATGTCGAGCATGACTCTCGTCATATCTCTCACGCTCTGGTCACTAGCCTTACCCGCATCTCTCAACAACATCGTCAACGCCGTGTAGCCCTCTCTGACCTTGCCAGGATTGTCTTCAACCGCAGCGTCCAGCGTGATCTGGTGGGCAAGGTTGTAAGCTGCCTGCAGCGTGCTGTTGACACCTTCCGAAGAGCGAGCAGCAGTTTTGAGGGATGTAAGGGCGTCATGTTGATAGGTGGGAGAAGAGGGGTCTTGGTAGCCAAGCTTGAATTCAAGAGAGCGGTAAGCCTCGAACAAAAGACGGCCATGCTCGCTGGAAGCAAACAATCTCTGTTCCATGCTCGCGCTGGTTGCGCTTGAACGCCCTCCCAAGCTTGTATAGCTCCTCTGGTGTCGTGGCTCTGTCGCCGGCATCCCGCCCACTCTCGACCCTCCACCTCGTCCGTATGAAGGACTGAGAGATTGTCGGCCATTCTGGACCTCTATACTCCTTCGATCAACTGGCGGTGCCGTCTTGGGAGGATTCTGGTAAATGTCCCTCATAGAAGACATTGATGTGCTGGAACGAGGCATATGGTCCCAGCGCTTTCTCGAGTCCGCGCGTTGGGCTTCTAGTTTCCGAATGACGTCGAGAGGATCCTTTGCAACAGGATTGGAGGGATCCCCACGTTCGGAACGTGCTCCAACAGCTGAGATGGAGTCGCCCGGGGCGAGTGGCACCATAGACGTCAAGCGCGAACGGTCGATGAGGTCGCGCTCGCTGACGAGCATGCTCGTCCCGCGTCTGAGGCCAGTACCAAAGTCGGCTCCTCTCTCAGATTGTCCTCTGGGGAGGTTATTATAGCGTGAACGATCCGCAGGATTGTCCAGCACTGTGCCGGGTCTGAACCTATCGACATTGCTCGGCAGGCCTCTGCCATCAAGGCCAAGTCCCGAGCTGTCTTGCATTCGGGGCAAGCCAGAAATTGATTGGCTCCAGGCCCTCCGAACATGTGAAGAGGTATCGTCTCGCCCGGACGTGGTCGACTTCTGATCGAAACTTTCTGTGCGGGCTGATATAGGGTCAAAATCACGGCTGAGACGTGAGGTCGTGGAGAAACGACTTGGCAGGGGCGAGTGATAGGTGCTGGGGGATTCAACTGATTGGCGAAGACGTGAACGAGCAGACCAAGGCTCATCCTGTCGCTGAGGGCTAGGAGTGAACTGGAATAGTGTCAGTCGGAATCCGCCCCTGAGACTTGTAACACATACGAAACTCCCGACTTTGAAATCGTTTGGCAGTCCCGATCTCTTCCTACTCCTTCCTCCGCTACCGCCGCTTCTTTCACCGCTCTGTAGTCGCTCGTCTTCTTCGAAATCATCCCTGTGAGCTCCCGACCCATTTGCGAGTCTCCACGGACTTTCTCCGTTGACATATGTTCTGGACGCGTCGCCTGATCTCGCTACTGGCATTCCCAGCTTCGAACCAGCTACCGGAGACGCGGTCTGGGTGGATGTCTTGGAATAAGAGTCGTGCCTCCGAAGCTCACCTTTGACGGGTGTCTGGACTTTCGAAGGACTGCCCATTGCAGAAGCACCATCGACAGAACGTCTTTTCCTGTGCGAGCTGACTTGAATGATCTTGTCCTCGACCTCCTTGATCTTTTCGTCCAATATAACTCCTTGAGAAGATCGACGACGCTGTTCTTGAGAATCTGGCTCTTCTTCCAGCGTTTCTTGGCTCGGTGTCCCTTGGCCGCTCAGGCGGCGAGCGGATCTTCGAGCAGAACCACTGACAGGAGGCAATTTCGCCGTCCGTTCAGGTGAAGCAATCTTTGCTCTGGCCTTGGCTTTTGGTGAAAGGTCGAGGGAAGGAGGTGCTCGACGTCGAGGGGATATTGTCTGACGACTTTTGTTGCTTGTCGATGAAGACTGACTCCTGGACAGTTCCGAGCTAGGGCTATAGCGGGACCCGCCAAAGATCTCGGCCCTCTTTCGATCGCTCAGAGACGTGGACTCTGGGCTTTTATTGTGATTGAACGCGATAGAGGTGGAGGAGCTGGAGCGAGACATGGACCCACCAGGCCGGTGAGAGTGAATGGGGCGAGCAAGCTCTGGTGTACCGCCGGTGGGGTTGGAAAACGAGTCGGCACGGCGCGAAATATGCGAGGATGATGAAGATGTGGTCGAAGGTACACGATTGGGAGTCTACAGGACCGTATCGGACGGGCGCGTGGTAGTCAAGCAAATGGGACAAGGCATATCAGCACAATTCAGATTGCGAGGAGCATATCTCACCTCTATAGACTCGCCCAGTCTCCTGCTCTCTTGTCCCAAAGCACTACCCTGTATCTCCCGCGGTGCTGCGATGTCGCTTTCCGTCCCAGGAGGACTGGGCAACCCCGATGCCTTGTCGACGAAACTTCTCCGCGTATCCCTTTCGCGCTCATCTCTCCTCTCCGAAGCCCTGTCTTCCTCTCGTACGTCCATCTTCCTTTCTACGGTCAACGGCCCTGACCTGGTGCTTGAGGAAGCACTCGTCTCGCGCCGCAGAGTGCTATTAGAACCGGAGCTTTGCCAGTCGCGCGCAAAGTCGATCTTCGGGCTCCCAATGCCTATGTGGATGCTAGCAAACCCCGTAGGGAGCATTGACGCGTGCGTTGGGGGTTGGGATGGAGATTCGGAGGGGCTGGAAGACGGTTGGGTAGGGATAGGGGATGTTGATGGTAATAGGAGCGCGTCACGGTGCGCGGGCTTTTCCTCTGATTCTCTTGCGGACGGCGAGACCGGCTCGTTGTGGAACGTTCTGTGAGAGCGAGAGGACGACTCGGAGAAGGCAGGGGAGCCGAGGGGGGAGGGGGAGGGGCTCGGATGCACCGAGTCGATGGAAAGAGAAGAACTGCTGGTTTCTGTTTTTGACGGGGATGACATTGAGATGGTGCCTTTGGCCATGTTTATGCGGCGTCGCTTGATCAGGCGAGACGCTGAGCAGGGAGCGGCGGTAGATGGGTGCAGCAACGAGACTGGTGGCGGGCAGCTGCAGATATGTATGTAGGTCTGGAGAGCATCAGTAGAGTCCTGCTTGCCGTCTTGTGCGTCCTGCTCACCTCGCTCTGCGTACGCGTGCTATGGCTACTTGGTGGCGGGGCTCCTCAGCAGCTGGTCGGTTAGGGGAGGCCCATGGTGGCCATTGATGCAGGGGAAGGGTGAGGAGATGTAGTTGTGGATGATTGGACTGCCGTCAACCTGTCTTGGAACGCGTCCATAGATCGCCC
Organism: Cryptococcus floricola; assembly: GCA_006352305.1. Classification (NCBI taxonomy): domain Eukaryota; kingdom Fungi; phylum Basidiomycota; class Tremellomycetes; order Tremellales; family Cryptococcaceae; genus Cryptococcus; species Cryptococcus floricola. Next base: position 1,003,073 of record RRZH01000007.1, on the reverse strand, counting down.
ACTCGCGTTTTTAACTCTCACACTTTACAGTCCACAGCACTCGGGAGTAAGAGCTGGAGTTCCAAATCAACCCTCAACTACTTTGATTGACGTGGTAAGAAACATAGCTCAAGATAAAGTTATGCATGACAATTAGACACCGCCAACAGAGCGTGGAAGGGCCATCCTGACTACGTATGTATCTCCTAGATATCTCCAATTTTTCGCTACGATATGTTTTTTTTGTTTGTGTACAGATATTATAAGACACCCAAGCGTTCTTCACGAGTGATTGATGTTGAACGTTGGCCCCGGGTCGGCCTGAAGAAGCTGTATATCCCCTTTCAACAATCAGATCAAGCCTTCTCTCCCTCCACCTGCGACTCGCTCCTTCCAAGCTCGGCGGTCCTCTCGACGTCTTCTTGAGTAGAGGTGGTAGTGGTGGTCTGGTTGAGGGGAAGGAAGTTTTTGAGCGGTCGAGCGGCCCAGAGGATGAGGATGAGGATGATGGGAAGGTATTCAAAGATCCCGAAGAAGACTTCGTGCGTCGCAGCATAGTCGTACGCGCCTACAAAACGATGTCAGATCATCTTTCCTGCGCTAATAGGTGAATTGGAGGCGACTCACCTTGGGCGCCCTCGGCAATGCGCATAATGAGCCTGACAAAGAACAAGCCGAAGGTGATCAACACCTGCGTCAAGGCCGGGTGAATGAGAGGGTAGTTGTCAACGTCCTTGTTGTTGGCCAAGGCAGTGTTGATGATTCGGGTCGATCGGCGGTACATGACAAAGACAAAGATGGAGACAATGATAATGGTGATGGCTTGGAGAACATTGCCAGCGAGGAAGATAAGGGTGGACATCTGATAGCAGGTCAGCCTTGGGTGTAGGACGAATGGGGGATGGACTTGCGCCAAGGGTGAACATGGAGTCGTCGCCAGTGATTTCGGCACCTTGGGCTGCGGCGTAAAAGTACTGGCCAGCGATCTGCATAAGATTCCACACGACATCAAGAATGACAAACACTGAGTTGATCATCAGCTCGGGCCACCCTCTCAGAACGAGGTATACTCACAGACAAGCATAGACCTGGGCCTCATGGGCGACATGTGGCGGCCTTCCGGGGTGTACTTGGTGAGTCGTTGAACACTTTTGTACATGGCGGCTGTGAGAAGGACAGTGGCGATTTGAATAAGAAAGATACCGAGCAAAAAGGACATGCCCTGCGTCGCTGTGAGTATGACGCTATATTCGAGGTAAAAGGTGGCTTACACCGAAGGGCTTGCGGTGAGTATAGATCCTTGCACCGTAACCCAAGGCCTCAATGACGGCAGTGAAGAACAACAGACCATGGCTATGAGAAAGAGTGTCAGTCAACTTGGCGCAGACCCCAAAGTGGCATCCGACTTACACACTCCTGGTGCCTCTGATCTTGACAAAGAACCAAAGATGGGGAACAGCCACAGCGACGATGGTAATAACACCGATAACACCCAAAGCGAGAGAGGGAACATAGCCATAGCTCCAAAAGGCGGCGTTTCCGCTTTCGGGAGAGGCGACGGTAGGTCCGGTGTATCCCATTTTGAATATGACTGGTGGTGATGTAAGTAAAGGAAAAGGGAAGGCAGATAGGCTGGATGATATGACAAAGATGTATACCCACATATATATATATGTCAAGATTGAGCCGCAGATCGATGTCTTTGTTCAAAGAGCCAGGTGTGGCGAGATCTTCGTGTTGTCAAGCTGCGGTCGTGTATGTGCAGCAGTCGTCCAGGCCGAGAGATGGAAGACAAGGAGTGAAGATCTTTGAGAAAAGGAAGATACCGGGATTGAGGGGGAAAGGAAGCCTCTTATATGTTTCGTGGAACAGCTCTGAGAGTATTCTCAGACGAGGCAAGAGGGGCGCCCCACCCCAAGCATATCAGCTGCTCCCTTACACGTTACATCCGATCGCCCCTTGTCTGTGTTGGCCTGGAGCTCGGAGCGTATGAGGGGGACAGCTATGTCCCAGCTCACGGCGTCTGAGTGCGGGGCAGATAGCGAACGATGATGAAATAAGCGATCACAGATAGGAACCTTGTGCGCAAGGATCAAGTGTGTTGAGGGTCTCGGGGTTCGTGCTGATGAGAAACATTTTTTGCCGAAGTCAGGACAAGGAACAGAGGCATTCTGGTGACTGTTGCAAGTTGAGTGGGTAAGCGATGTAGTGCCTTTTGTTGCAATCGTGACACGGAAAGAGTGCTTCGGCAGTGCATGGGGTGGTATGCTCGAGACTTGGAGATGTCACCGAGGGGCTAAATGCAGACAGTATGGTGGGGGGAGGGCGATAAATTACGGGTAGATGAGTGTGATCACGGCTACGAGAGCTTAGCACGTGAAGAGAAGACAATGCGGAATACGGACCATACCTTCCTCTATCTATCGATGCCAGTCACCCCGTCACTCAACGGACACGGCCAAGCTCGGAGCGGATCAAAGCTGGGATGCAGAGCAAGACCCCGTTTACCATATGCATGCAGGCGCAGTGCAGCAAACGGGTATCACCACGTTTGAGATGTGTTTGGGGGCGATAGGGGAATTCCGGAGGTCACCGCAGTGATCCTTCAGCACGTCCATCTGGTACCAGGTTCCATCAGCTCCCGGTGTCGTGCCCTCTTTCGCCCTCGGATCGTGACTAGGCGCATGTGGAATACAAATCTCACCTCGAATGAAGCAATAAGCGCACGCTGGCAGACATCCTCCCCACTCCGCGCAACGCCCTTGACAACGAGAGACACTACCCTCGCAGCAACCATCACTCACCGTGGAAAACGATCGTTGATTGCAGTAAATCACCTTCTGTCCACTCCGACTTTGCAGGTCCCACCGGTCCCAAGAGCGACAGGACTCACAGGAGGGTACTCCACTGGCTGCCCCACATCCTTAGACGACTGCAGTCCGTGCTGGGCGCTTGTGCTTGACCGGGATCTCGTGGCGTTGGGCGCTTGACGTTTGGCTTCTTTCGATATGTATCAGTGCACCATCTTCGATGATTGCATCTGATCGTTCAGCTGAGAAGAATGGGTCATCCGCTTGATCAATAACAATGATTGAAGAGGGCGCAAGTAGTGGCATGACAGATAGGCGTAGAGCGATGTGAAGTATAGGCTAGGCGTGTGATGAGCCTCCACCACCACTATGCAGAAAGACATTCTCGATCCAACTCACGAGTCGAGCCAATTCCTCGCATCTCTCTGACCCGCCGCTCGTATTCTTGACCGTTTCGTATCATTTCCTCCCCGGGGCAGTCTCTTTCTCCCTGTGATCCCCGATATATATACCCTGCAGCTCGGAAGGGAAGACGGAGGCCGAGAGCTGGCTGCCGCTGACCAAGCCTGTGGAGGTACGGTCCGTAACAGCCCGTCGGCCATTTTGGGGGTACTGTGGGCGACATCTCCATCGTTCCACTTCCCACTACGCTCTGATTATACCAGCATGGTTTTTGGCCTTCCATCCATCAACAGCCTCTTCGCCCGCTGATTCAGTCCAAACCCGCCTTCGTACCAAGATGCCATAGCCATCCCGCCAGATCCTCCCGAGCTTTCCGCTCCGGCCCTCGTCGAGTTTCTCCCATAATTTGGACAAGACATGTCCGAAAGCATACATGTTTCTGAGAAATTCTATCAGTCGCCAGAGTCTCCGTGCTGCCAGTATATATAGTACAGGGTAAGCACAGGTAGAGTCGGGCAGGCAACCCACGTGGTGAACATGTTGTCGATGTTCCACGCAGTCATCCACCATGACCACCATGTGGTCCGTTGTGCCTTCGTGGCACTAGTCTGCTATAAACTTTTCACGTTGAAAAGAGGCAAGTGCTCAAGTTCAAAGTGTGCAGAAGTGCATTACACAATAGCGCTATATACGTTACCACTGGCTCGTCCGCAACCTTTGTCGACACACCATCTTTTGCCTTTACAACTGACCAAGCATCTCCCGGCCCTCTCTTGGACGTCCACAGCTCCAACAAACCAAGTCTGTCTTTACACGAGTCACGGCTCAAACCTGGTGGCGAGCGGGTGATACGTACAAGTGACAGAGATGGCCTCGCAGAGCGATGGGTATCCTTCGATTAGGTAGGTTTATACAAGGAAAGCGAGTCGGCAGTCGAAAGTGCGAAGACTGGGATATTGCTGTCTTGCCCGGATGTCGAATGTGATGAAATTTTGAAATAGTAATGACTTCTACGCCACAATACCGCTCTCCAACCCAAACAAGTCCAATCCAAGATCTCCCCTCAAATTTCCATCCCATATCTCCTCCTTGACCTCTTGTCCTCCTTCAATGCCATCCACCAACACCCTCATCGCCTCATCCCAGTGCGCCCACGCGCCCTCGCTCCCAGAGAACCCTTCCAGCTGCTCACTACCACACTCGAGCGTGGGTACGGTGATATCCAGCCCCGCTGCTTTGCCAGCGCCACAATCACCCTCGCCACCTGCCTCAATCGCCTCTCGTCCCTCGCCAACGCCACCGCCAAAGAACGCATTGAAGTAGCCCCCCTCGCCCGCTGCAGGGCCGCACCGAGCTTCCCTCGTGAGAGAGCGGCTGATGAGGTCACCACTACTGCCGAGTGGCAAGCGCTGGGGTTCAATGATTCTTGACGAGACACGAGGTTGGTATGAGAAGTGGGGAAAGATGGGACGGTGGGCGGGAGGCCGGGAGAGAGTGTAGAGGCCAGGCCGGAAGTCGTCGCGGCGGATGGAGAGGTAAAGACGGAGAGCCAGTCGATGGGCGCCTGGGACGACAGGTTTGCCGGGGGCTGACTTTGTCCACTGAGGTTGGCGACAGCGACGACCTGCTTGACCAAATTCTCTAGCAGCGTGACTCTTTGCTTCAATGCCGCATTCTCGGCCTGAAGCGAATCCACTTGCTCGGTGGTAGACGCCATTGTAGGGCTGAGAGACAATGGCGATGGCTCAAACGAATCCTTGACATCTGCGGGGGGAGGAGCAACAGACGTTAGGCTGACGCCCCCGCCAACTAGCTGAGACGGCAAACCCAAGTCGTGCGCGAAAGAAAGAACATCGAGACCGGATGACGTGGCAGGTGACGCTGATGGAAGGGTCGAATGGGAGACCAGTGGTGTTGTAGAGGTGTTGGGGTTGCTCTTGAGAGCCTGGTTCTCGGCTTCCAGCTCGATGACACGCTTCTCTAGGTGTTGCAGATGCAGTTTACGAGCATTTCTCGACCTTTGAGCCGATTGTCGATTGCGTATCACCTTAGAAAGATCATCAGTGGCAAATTCGAGCGTGATGCACGACACAACTCACCCTCGCCTCTTTGCGGGCAGTCTTGGCACGCTCATCGTCACCCCCTTCGATATCACTTGTCCCGCTATCATCGCCCATGTCGGTAGGGCTGACCGAAGCATGCCTAGGTCGTTTGAGAGTCTGTGATGAGGTGGCGGGGGAGGGGCGTTTGATGGAGGGGGAGGGGGTGGCGAGGAGGGCTGTGGACATTGTGGAGATGGATGACAGGAATACGGGATGGTGATACAACAGAAGAAAGAAGATAGTGGGTGGCGAAAAGGCAAGGAAAGAAAAACATCGACATCGCGCTGGAAGAAGGCTGTCGACGTGGAACCAAAGCGGACACCAGGACCTGGTTCCTGGAAGTTTCTTTCTGTCGTCCGACGCGTCCGACACCTTCAGCGAAACCCATGTACATATTATATGTAGCTGATACGGTATCAGTAGTCACCATGGGACAGGTTCACACGCACTCACCAAGGCAATGAATCAAACAGAGCGGTGGCGACCACTCCTTCACGACTTCATCACATTGCCGGGGAAATCCGAGAAGAGGGTTCTGGCATCTCCCAGACTCGTAACAGACATACAAAGGACATTATTGTAGACATTCTCCCGCCATTGGTTCTTCCAGTGAGAAGCAGGGCCCGACAATCAACAGCTGGTTCTCGCAATAACTACAGCGCATCACAAAGGACACGAGAACAAAGCACTATCATGTAATTCATCAGCAGCCCAGCTATAAATCCGGAGTTCCTTGTCGCCAATTTGTATCCTAGAGCAGTACAATTACGTTGAAACCAAGAACGCTCCCCCTTTACACATTCAAGATGCCCGACACCACTTCCACCGCTGCTTCTTCCTCGACACCAAGGAAAGCCACCAAATTACATCATTCCCTCCTGACAGTCGTATCGTGGGCGCCTCTACTGGACAGCCAAAGCACATGTGTTATTGTGCTATGCACCTCAGTCCTTCAACAGGAGGAGAGTCTTCATGGAAGGGCGGTGTGCCATTGACCAATTCCAAGGGAAAGACTGCGCGTGTACGATTCAGCGATAGAGAGCCCACGTTGCTTGAAGAGTCATGCTCAGGACCTGCAATCAGACTCAGCTTCCGAAGTGACGAGCCCGATGATGATGAAAAGCTTATAGGCAGGGTCACTAAAAGCGATCTTGAAGGCATGAGTCTTTGGCCTGCCTATCGTGACGGCTTCAAAACTGCCACAGGCGTTGAGACCGGCATGCTCGTTGATGGAGAGTTTGTCAATGTGTATCAAGGCGATCCGATCATGGCGATTGACCGCACACATATGATTGATAGGGAGACATACAATGCCGCTCACTTTGACTTCTGGAAGAAGAATGACTGGAAAAAGGAACTTTGGGACATGTGGATTGAGGAGGATTGAAATTGTGGTGGTGAGAATGACCGTCTGTCTTTTTAGGGCTACGTGGTTGATTGAGAAGACCCCGTAGTCATGCATATGCTTCTCCGATCACTAGGGGTGATTGTCTATGCATCATTTGAGCGTTGCCCAGGTGGCCTTGACTTGCAATGGATACGTGCATCTGCATTATATTATTGCTGTGCACTCACGGCTGTAGGCGGCGGAGGCCGGGTAGTGGGCGGCGATAAGCGCCCGTTCTTACATCTCGAGGTGTGCGAGTGCCATGCATAGTGCAATGCATATTGCTATTGCTATTGCTATTGCGACCTGCACCCCCAGCCACGATATCCCACCGCAACAGCCCACTATGCCAGCCGCAGACGCGGCTCTGCCGAGGCGACGTGAGTGCCGCATCTTCCGCCGCTTATCTCGACTTTAAGCTTACTCGACCCCCTCGTAGGCCAGAACGTTGCATGCGCGACTTGCAAGCTACGACGCGTAAAGTGCGACCTGTCCGCTCTCCTCCAATCCCACACCTCCTCCCCTTCGGACCCAGGCCCGTCTTCTGGCACGAGCGCATCTGCTCCAGAGCCGTCCTTGGCCGACCTCATACGCCGAAACCCAGAAATCCACTGTACAAATTGTACAGATAGAGACATCATCTGCAACAAAGACGGGATACTCAATCCCTCGAGGACAAAGCAAAAGGGAAAGAGAATCACAGAGGCGAAACGTCGATATGGAGTGAACGAGCAGGGTGGTACAGCGATTGCAGCCCCTACTTGCTCTGCCTCGTCTGGCACGTCGCGCACCAGCCACTCGCCTGTCGCTCCCGAGCCATATTTCAACCCCTTTGATGGCTCGCGGCCAGATCCATACCTCGCCCAGGCGACACGAGAGGACCTTGAACTGCCTTCCCTAGACTATGATTTCTCCCCTTCGACACTCCCTTCGAGCTTCATGCCCGAGCCCCGGGGTCCGCCTCCACGCCCTCCTCCAACTCAGATAGAGTTTGGTGGGCAGTATTTCAATGCTATCACTGTACCTCGAAACTCGGAGGCGGCATCGATATGGTGGCAGTTTAACAATCAGCCACAAGAGACCATGGCGCATATCCCCAGGACCGGCAAGACGCCCCAGGCATCACCTGCTGTCGAATCTGCCACCAGCCTGTGGGATTCAACTACATTGGGAGGACAGGTCATGGATCACGTGGGATCATTCGCAAGTGCCCCCTCGCTGACCCCCTTGGAAGCCACCGCCCTCGACCGGTCAGCCTTCGAACGGTCTCGCGAGGCTTCTTCTGTTAATCTTGATGCCTCTGTTACCACAAGCCTTCAGCGAAAAAGACCCCGCGAGCCCTCATCGAGCCCGACCACTAGCAGGAAGACGTTGGCCCAAGAGCACGACTCATGGCAGCTATGGATGGGAGACGATGAATCACGAGCTATGTTACTTTGGGGTAGGGCAGAGGATATGCAGGAGAGATTGGCGAACAGGGCCCTGGGTACAGAGCTCAGTAGGCACCTGGTGACCATGTTCTTCCAAGCGGTCCACTTTTCCTTCCCGGCAAGTCGTTTGCGTATAGTCAGCGGGCGATGCTAATCAAGACGACGCAGGCCATATCGCCCGAGTCATTCTATCTCGAATGGATGCGCGCTGGACAGCGATCGGATAGAATGACCCCCGCTCAGGAAGTACTCTGCTCGGGTATGGAAGCGTGGGGCGCGAGGTACTCTGACAACCCAATGATACTGGGACTGCAACCCCACATGGCCGGACTAGCCCCGAGAGGCGAGTCTTCATCTGTTATAGCCTGAAATCTAGCTAATTTCTCATAGTCATCATGCCAGACGGGACGGTGAGATCATCGCTCGTTCTCAAATCTAGTCCTGACATGTTCTATAGCTCAAACCAACAGGTATCGAAAAAAGAAGTCAATGGGGCCGCGCTCGCGTGCCCGCTTGTAGAGCTCTTATCGAGCGTACTCGGAGATTGGTGGATAGCACGGGCCTCATGCGAAAACCAAGCGTTACAGGCGTGCAAGCCCTCACTCTTTTTGTACAACTGCTATTCACCTCGGACGAATCAATCGGCGAGGCTAAGCTGTTGGAAGGTGTGTCCAGATACATATATGAAAAGGCGGCTCATCGTTCAACTCAGCAAATACTATACAATCCACCATTCTCGAGCAAATGAAGCTTCTGGGTCTCATGTGGGGCTCGGAGCAGCCGATTGCACATGACCACGCAGAGCTTCCAATGACCTTGACCCAAATGAGGATGAAGCAAAGGTAACGAGTTTTGGCAAAGCGTGATCATATGTACTGACAGTGATTCAGACGTCTATTCTGGACCCATGCTAGCGTCGACGCATTCTGGTCTGCATCCTGTCGCTCTCCGCCGAAAATGTGAGTCGTGAGCTGAGCAACTGAAGTTTTTGGTTAACAGTGCATCCAGTCTCGATGAAGACCTAGAATCGGCCGGAAAGTGGGTACGGACCCTACGACGCGCTTTGCCGCCCTCTTCATTTGAAGCCCTTGCATTCTTCCTAGAGTATGTGAAATGGCAGGCGGACGAGCTTCGCTGACAGGACGGATCAGATGCCACTACCGCGTCTCCAAAGTCGTCCGTGGAGTGGCATTGAACATGGCCATTCCGAGCAAAAAGAAGGGTGCAATAGATGTAGAGCAATTCTGCAGGGACGCAAGAAATGCCTGGAAAGAAGCGGTCAGTGTCAGTCATCACCCAGCACTTCCTTTTGCTGATCGCATCTATGGCAGGACTCTATCACTGATGAACTCAACCGACACACGTCTCATACGCTCAATAGCTGCTCCAAAGATGAGATTCTTGGTTTCTCGCCCTTGAATGTAGGTATAGGCTTCTATACCGGGCACTCTACTGATCCGGACGCAGTTCTTTCTCAATCTCCGTCTCTCAGTCATTTCCCTCCTCTTTATCACGCATGACCTTATCCGCGAACAGCTCGAGTTCCGCAAAACCCTATCTTCCGCGTATATCGTTGCGAGCGAGGGGACAGAGTCTGTTATGGGAGGCGATGTGCCAGAGATTAGGAGGATATGGAAGGCTGCGCAGAGCCATCTGGAGATGATGCAAGCGCTAGACCGGGAGAGTGTGGATATGTTGCTGAGCACCTGTAGAGGCCAGGTGCACATGTTGAAGGTGAGTATCGGTGGGATACGGGGATACACAGACTGACTTTGGCAAAGACGGCTATGCACACCGGCATCATGCAAAGTAAGGGTTTGATTATTTCATGCTGGAATTGGAATTTGACGCAAGCTTAGCGGCCACTTTCGTATTACGAGTGCTTATATTCACTACTAAGTTCCTCTGTGGAGTGCCTACAAACGAGCAAGGTTATCCGACAAGCGCTGTAAGTAACTGTATTGACGTACTGTACTGTACACGGGCCACCATCTGACCAAGGCTCAGCGAGGCGGACATGACTGGACATGGGCGCGGAAGCAGGAGGAAGTGGGACATTGCGTGGAAGCTCTATACCAGATCGTGAGTATCGGCCAGTGTGATCTTTGTTCCTGTGCTGACCACCATCCAGGGATGGGGTATGTCTGATGAGCAAATACCTATGTGTGGCAACTGACCTTCTATAGCTTGGGGTGATGTAGGACCTGTCCTCGATGACGTTGAACGTACCATGGAACGACACTCGCGGACGCACGAGGAGCTGTCAATGTTTCAAGGCATCCTACAAACTGCGCCAAAAGAGACATCAGAGGCTGAAGGGGCGAGAGAGAGGAGACAGGAACGCAAGGAGAGTGATGAGAAGGCGATTGAGGCTGTGATGCGCTTCTGGCCGCCCATGTGAGTCTTGGTGGTCAAATCGGCTGGACGCACGAGTTGATATTTACAGATCTGTGCCCCAATTGATCGAGGAGGCTCTCAGCCCGAGCCATCATCGGTCCCCGAGCTCACAGTCTTCCAGCTCATTCCAAGCCGGTCCCATTGCGCTTGATCCAGCGCAGTTCTCGGCAGTCATGTCATCGCATGGCTCCCTATCTGCGGCTTTCTCGCACGGAAACCTCGAGGTTCCAAAAGCGACGCCTCCCTTACACCACTTTCACCCTGCCGCTGTGCGGACTGCTGCGACTCCTGCCCCCGAATCGTCTTCCCAACAGACTATCTCGGACGATGCGTTCCCCTCACAGCCCGACTTTGGCGAATTCTTGAAATTTCTCAGTGCCACCGAGGATGGCACTGGCGACGTATGGCAGGGGGCGCAGAAGCCGCATACACCCATCGCGGGCGATCCCAACGGAATGTTTGCTGCAATGATTCTTCAATATGCAGAAGGGTCTGACTCAAATAACAATTTGGGCGGCGCCGGGCAGACACCAGCAAAGTCGTCTGTGGAGGGTGCCAGTGATGATGTCAGTGTGGAGAGTATATTGAACGAGCTAGAGATGGGCGGCTTGCAACAGATGGGAGCTTCCGATAACTGGGAAGCTTCGTTCTCGGCCAACTTTTTCGAGACCGGAACTAAGGGGGAGGGTACGGGGCAGTAGAGTGGCGCGTTTTGTACATAATGCACATGTGTGAACAGATGTCACCTATACAAAGATGTTTGAGCTGGCCGAGTCTCGGTGGTATCATTCATAGCAGCTACATTCCACGTATATACATACTGCACCACCGACTCGGGCTTTGCTCGGTGTGCGAATCCATGTCTAGGCTACAACTACCTTTGTGCAGGCTCATACGCAGCAATCGTCCGCACTCTTGCCCCGCTGCCTCGGCCTCGATTGGATGAAGCTGCACCTACATGCGATATTTGGTTCCGGAGACCCTCGATCGGGTGTCAGGTGCCCCCTTTGAGCCGAAGAGATGGGCTCGGGTGACCGTTCAGGCACGCTTGTTGTGGTTCGCCGGCGCTCGCCGCTATTAGCATCTCTTTGTCTCCTCGTGCGCGTTCTTTTCATTTCTCTCCTGCTCCTCTTTTCCCCACGCATCCGCCAATACCCATTCCCACCCCCAGCCATGGCCGACGACGGGCAAGTCAAGAAACGGCGTGAGTCCCTCCCTGTACTGGCGCCATTCTGCGCTCCCATCAACCACCCGCTCCACTAGCAACGGCATCTACTCACGCATCACAGGCCAAAACGTGGCATGCGACGCCTGCAAGCTGCGGAGAGTACGCTGCGACCTCTCCACTCTGCTTCATTTTGACCCCTTGATTGAACCTGTCGCAGGGCCCAGCACCCACACGCCTTCGCTGGCCGATCTCGTACGCCAGAACCCAGACGTCGAGTGCACCAATTGCACAAACAAAGGCATCAAGTGCTCCACAAAGCAGATTCTCAACCCGCCTCGCCCGAAAAAGGGAGGCCGACGCATCGACCAAGCTAAAAAGATATTCGGTGGCGGCGACGACGATGCTACAGGCAGCGAGAGAGAGCCCTCTTTGAGTTCTGGTGGGTCTGGTAAGAACGTGGGGTCACTTGTAGACCCCGTAGCACCATTCTACATTCAACCAAATGCTCCGCCAGCAAATTGGGCGCAGGATTTGTTGTCGACTTATGGCCTTCAAACGGACTATCCCACTATCCCGCTCGACCCGTTGTTGTCGTCTGACAATGGTTCATTCACGTATCAAGCCTCGAACCCATCGCAAGGCGCAAAAACATCTAATCTCCATCCTCCTATGGATTTTCTGGGGCCTCCACCGAACTCTTTTGCCGTCACGGGTGCGAACACCCATGTGATGACTCCCCGCGCGAGTGGCAATTTTGACCGACGTCCCAATCATGCGTCCGGTCCGGACACTCCAATACGTGCCAGCAGTCCCTCTTTCGACAATATACCTGGCCGAAAGAGGCGACACGACGCCCACCACAATTCGAGCACAAAGGGCGCTCGATATAAGGTCGTGGCCAAGCGTAAAGATCCTTGGCACTTGTGGGCGGAGGGAGAATCGGGGTCAGTTGTGAATTGGGGCATGACGGAAAATGTACAGGAACATTTGGCGGATAAGACTTTGGGTGTTGAGCTGAGCAGACACTTGGTGGCGACTTTTTTCCAAGCCGTGCACCACTTTTACCCAGTGCGGCTGCACGCTAGCTGTTGCGAGCGTTGCTGACAATGTTTGCAGTCTATCTGGCCCGAATCCTTCCGCTTGGAATGGACAAGGGCTGGGCAACGATCGGATAGAATGACATCGGCTCAAGAGGTACTTTGCGCGACTATTGAAGCATGGGGTGCACACTACTCTGACTCGCCCGTCATTCTTGGGCCGCCTCCAAACGAAATCGAATCACATACAAATGGTGCGTACTCGGACCTGTCGACTTTTCCATAGGACTGATACGATGGACGGTAGCTGGCAATCCTAATGAAAGTGTACGTTCATCCGCCTCTCCATCAGCAACTCTTGTAACTGACAAATCGTCGCAGCGCCCTCCTGAACACCAGATTCAAGCGTACTGGGGGCAAGCTCGCAATGACGCGTGCATCGCGCTCATTGACCGCGCCCGACGTATAGCCGATATCAATGGCGTCCTCCGAAAACCCACCTTGACGGGTGTACAATCTCTCGCACTGCTTTGCCAGCTGCTACACGCCTCAAATCAACCAGGAAAGGTGGAAGAGATACACATGGAGGGTGTGTTCCTATCGCTATCGAAAGTTTCGTGCGCTGACGAACTTTAGCCCACATGATACAAGTAATCATCCTGGAGCAGATGAAGGTTCTTGGTCTCATGTGGCAATCTGACCGCGCAATTGTAACAGACAAGGAAGAGCTACCGGTGTCTCAGACCGAGCTGCGAATCAAACAAATGTGAGAAATCCCCGCATGCGGACTAGCGTCTCATGGCTAAGCGCGCGCTAATCTCATTGCAGACGATTGTTCTGGTCTCAGACGGTCATAGATACCTACTGGGCAGCCTCCTATGCTCAGCCGCCCGGGATGTGGGTACCATCTGTCGCGTGGGATTGTGCTCAAGCTGATGTCATTACAGCTCCGATGAAGAGTTTGAAGCTGCGGGTAACTGCATGGCATTGCTCAAAGGCCGCATTCCGCCCGTCTCATTTGAAGGTCTCTCCCTCTTTGTCTCGTGAGCAGTATTTATCGTCGAGTGCATTCATGGACTGACACTGTCAAAAGGATATACTATCGCATAGCGAAAGCCGGACGCGATGTGACTGTCAAGCTGGCGATTCCAAATAGGAAGAAGGGCGCTGTGGATGTCGATCAGTTCTGCAGCGATGTGCGGCAAATCTGGCAAGACGTTGTAAGTTTTGATGGCGTATAGCTGTACTCATGCTGACCACTCTACAGACATCCACTTCCAAGGATCTGGACAGGCGAACGGCCTCGGTCCTCAGAGATTGCCGCGATGAAGACTTTGTCGGCTTTTCTCCGCTGAATGTGAGGCTGCTTGAGGCATGCAGTACTCAAGCTGACCATGTCCCACTAGTATCTGACCCACAATCAACTCGCTGGACCATTCTTCCCTTTCCTTATCCACAAGATCATCCGAGACCAACTTGTATTCCGGAAGAATCTTGCTTCGTCCTACACTAACGCCAGACAACGCATCAGACAACCGGATGCGGAAGCGGCAAGACAATGGAGGAAGGCGCAAGACGATATGGACAAGCTGGAGGCTTTGCAGAGAGATAGTGTGGATATGTTGCTATGCTGCTGTCGAAGACTTGTGTCAGTGTCCAATGTAAGTGGTGCCACCTGCCAATGGTATCTGAGCTGACAACCACCCCTACTAGATTTTACTTCCTACGGGTGTGATGCATGGTGAGTCAAGGTATAGGTCAAGCGGAGCGAATTGTGACTCTGATCAATAGCAGCGGCATCGGTCGTTCTGGGAGTGCTCCTGGCTGGGGCTCAAGTGCTGGCTTCTGTGCCGACATATGAGCAGGGGTATCCTGCCGATACGGTAAGCGTGACTTTGACCGGTAGCAATACTTTCTGACGCCTCTGACCTAGCCGGGAGGCTATGGGTGGACCTGGAAGACGAAACAGGAAGCGATAGTGTGCTGTATCAAAGTTCTCAATGAAGTCGTAAGTGCTCATTTAACATTTGTTGGCAATACTGACCAGATTTGTAGGGATGGGGTATGTGCAGTTATAAAGCCATTGCATTACTGACAGACATGTGTATAGCCTGGGACGATGCCGGAAAGCTGTTGAGAGAGACTGTCCTGCCAGCAATGGAGCAATCTGCTCGCCTGCATCAAGAGCTGTCGATCAACCATCAAGCGTCGTTTTCTCAACCTCCCCCGGATTCGGCGGTCGCACAAAGACAGCTCGAGCAGGACCGAGAGATTCAAGAAGCCTTGGATGCCGTCATGAGGTTCTGGCCCCCTGTGTATGTCTTGTTTCCAATGATGATCGTACCACTGACGACATTCTAGCCGTGACCCAGACATTGCTGAACCTCATCGACAAGCAAACCACAATGATGAACTCTGGAGCGCAGATTTCTCTGCTCAATCAGGGCGCATCAAGTCCTCTGCTACGCAGCGCAATGATAAAACAGCGACAGAGTCGGCGAAAAGAGGCGCGAACGCCGTCCCCTCGGACATCTGGTCAGGCAGCTCGCGTCAGTCAGCAGCCTTTTCATCAGGCCTTGGGGCCTTTTATCCCAGCACGAATCCTAGCTCAACGTTGAAGACGCCGCCCCCAGCATTATTCTACAATTCTCTCGCCCCGAGCGAGAGCTCGTCTGGGCTGAGCAGTGCCTTCTACGCGAACCCCATGGGGTTCTCTCAGCCTGCCCACATCCCAGCAGCTCCTGCCATGGGCCAGAGCAACGAGGATCTAGGCATACATATGGACATAGATCCGTCGGGGGGTCTCATCATAAAGGACGCTGAGATTTCATTTCGCACGGGGGAAGCGGAAGATGGGCAGGAGCTGACGAAGTTCTTGAGAGATTGGGGAATGGGGCATTCTGGGCAGACACACCAAGATATATAATAGTGGAAGCATCGATGTCATCCTTTGTAATAATATATGATCATGCAGTGGGCAACAGTTCACAGTACGAGCACGAATAGCTGTGCAGTAGCCTCGAGCACCCACTTCATACAGAGCTTACTGAGGTTGCTGCGGCGTACGTATAGAGTCTAGGCGGGTGGACGGATCGCCTATATAGGAACATTGCATGTTTGCTTTGCTCTGACTACATCTTAGCGGATGATATGGAATGGCTATGTCAGCACCGGAGCGTACTGCGAAGCTTACCCAGCTGTGATCTTACTCTGACCGGGTTGACTGAGTCTGCTTCCGGGAGGCAAAAAGCGGTGATCGCCGTCGGAGGCGAGCTGGGTGACGAGGTGAGCAAGACGCCAGCTGGGGTGCTGTGGAGCGGGGGGCTTCTTCTCATCCCATCCCATCCCCCCTATGGATGATGGACCAGTCCGCAACAGCTGCAAAGAAGAAGAGGCGTGAGTACCGCCACCTCCTCGCCCTCCCTTATGATGACTCTATCCGTACTCAAGCATCGCTCACACCCTGCCATAGGCCAGAATGTCGCTTGCGATGCGTGCAAGCTACGAAGAATCAAGTGCGATCTCTCCGCCATGCTCCAGCCCCCCGCTCTAACCGACCCCTCCGTACTCGGCTCAGCACAGCCAAGCTCTTCTACCGCACCCTCGCTTGCCGATCTCGTGCGGCGTAATCCAGGCGTGGAGTGCACCCAATGCAAGAATAAAGGAATCAGGTGCTCGACGGCTCAGATTCTCAACCCAACAAGACCAAACAAGGGCGGGCGGCGCATTGATGAGGCCAAAAAGGCGTTTGGTCGAGACGAGGTCAACCAGAATCATCGAGAAGAGTCGGACCCTCTGAACGGGAGGGTGGAATCCTCAGCAAACAACTCTTTCTCACGCTCTCAATCCGATTGGGCTCATAGCCTACCGTCAACATATGGCGTGTTTGCTCCCAACAACGATACTCCCCCCAGCCACAATACCCTACCCTTTTCTGAGATGCCTTCTTTACGAGCTACACAGGCCGACCTTGACAGTCAGAACAACGTGCTCCCAGGCTTCGCTACGGGGATCAGCGCTCCCGACCACAGCTCGCTACTTTCATCGTATCGAAGCTCGGCAGAACCCTCGCGGTATGACTCTTCTTCCAGGTCGGCGAGCATCCCGCCGATGTGGCAGCAGCCGCCTCATTATGACCATTCGGAACCTTTGGTAGATCATAATGCCACCCGAGAAGCTTCTCTACTTTCAGAGCCTCGCGAAACTGGTCACAACGACCACGCACAGCCAACTACAATAACTCCTTTCTCTGGAACAGGCATGACCAGCGGTGTCGGCTTGTACCCCAATGGTCTTGGTCTCTTTCCACATAGTCTTTCGGGCGCATTCGACCACTAGGCCCGTCATCTTACTGTGCTACCTGCCGAACATCCTCTCCCGAGGGCCCCTCACGACAGCACTCACATTTCCCGAGCCGACCGGAGCAACAGCTCTATAGAGACACGTGGCCTCAGTGCTACCTAGCGTGGACTGAAGTGGGGCAGAGCGGATGGCGTCCAGGAGAGCCTGGCCGATACAGCGCTGGAGGTAGAGCTCAGTCGACACTTGATCAAGACTTTTTTCCAGGCCGTGCACTACTTTTTTCCAGTCAGTACTTTGAATGAATCATACTGGGCCACTTTCTCATTCTGATCACAGGCTATATCACCTGAACTGTTTTATCTGGAATGGACAAGAGCCGGACAGCGCTCAGACGCAATGTCACCCGATCAAGAAGTTCTTTGCGCCGCCATTGAAGCGTGGGGTGCACAGTATTCAGACTCGCCCATTTTGCTAGGCCTGTCGTCAGCCACTTCTGCTCCCAGAGGTGAGTCAATTGTCACATCGACGTACATGCACCCATTGACCTTTCAGTGATCGATTCAAACGGGACTGTGGGTTGGTTCCTACGCTCAATGTTTGTTGTTGCTGACCATGGAGGTTGCTACAGTTTGCTCCTGCCTACCGTGTATCGTGGGGGCAAGCCCGTAATGGCGCCTGCAACGCTCTTCTTGACCGCGTGCGGCGTCTCATAGATCGTAATGGAATCATCAGAAAACCAACCATTCCTGGCGTGCAAGCTCTGATGTTGTGTATTGAGCCCTTGTTCTCGTCAGGTGAGACAGTCAAGGACAAAGAGGTGCAGATGGAAGGTATGTGTCATTCAATCAAAGTTTGTTGACTACTATACTTACGTTTCATGTCAGCGCATATGTTTGAAACCACGATCCTGGAGCAGATGAGAATCCTCAGTCTTCTGGGAGAGCCGGATCGTTGCTCTTCTGTTGTGACTGACCGCGTACCTGGTATCGAACTCTGAATCAAACATATATGAGACTCATTTTATGCATGCTTGCAGTATGATCTTGTATGTACCTGTGGATTCACTCAACACACAACTCAACCCAACCGTTGACTTTAATCGACAAAGCTTATCTTATTCCAGTCGAAAACAGGATCCGGGCCTCCACACTTGACAAATTGAAGTAATTTCTTGACGCAGAACCAACTCTCGATACCATTCAGTACGCTGTGCCCACCCTGTACGTGTTGAAAAGTAAGCACAGACACAAAATAGACATACCAGATGACGAATAAGTTACATGTTACAGGCAGGAGTTTTAATGGTACTTTTGATATTGAGGTAATTACGCGCTCTTTGAACTTTACTTTTTGGTGGAGTATTCTCTCGTATTATGTAGCAGAAGGTTTGTTGTATGGGTACGATAGATGCGAGAAGGCGAAGATGCTGAAGAAAGGAATCTAGTTGGGAAGGATGATGGTGACGCCTCCATTCTCAGTATCGAAGCGCAAGCTTTAGGCTTCGTCAGTACGCTCTTATTAGAGAAAGAAAGGAGGCTCACGAAGACAGGTCGTCGACAATGAAATGTGCGCCGAGGCCTTCGAGCGCTGTACGAGGGTGACTGGTGCAGACAGCGATGACCTTGGCCCCCGAGCTCACACCAGCCTTGATACCCGTCGGGGCGTCTTCGAAAACGACACCTGTACATGACGTCAGCCACCCACCTGATGTATGACAGTAAGATACTCACACTCTGTGGGATGCAAACCGAGGGCAGCGGCACCCATGATGTACGGCTCGGGGTGTGGCTTGCCGCGGGTGACTTCGTCGGCGGTGATAAGGTGTGATGTCTTGGGGAGGTCGAGGGTGTTGATGGCGTTCGTCGCGTATGCGTTGGTGGCTGTACCCGTAGTCAGGAGATGCAACACGTCCCGAGGGATGAGACATACCAGAAGTGACGATAGCCCAACGGGCATTGTCGTCGGCGGGCGAGCTGAGTGCGAGGAGCATCTTTTCCACACCTGGCAGAAGGGTGATGCCACCCTCGCCTTCGCGCGCCAGTCTCTGGGATTCCAAGAGGACATCGGATTCAAACTTTTCCGTGGCAGCCTGGGAGTTGGAGTCAGTGTGGAGCTCTCTCTGAAAGGACAACTCACCTCGAGCGCAATGGGGTCTGTGATCTTGAGCCAGTAGCGCAGGAGGTCCCTGGTCCGTATGCCGTGCGAGGCTAGCAGGGTGCGTCAGCTGGGCTCTCTACGACAGAGGGGGACGCACTCTTGAAGACCTCCTCGAGGTTGACGGGGTACTGCTTTGCCCACTGGTGCCATACGGCCTCGCAGACGGGGGTGGAGCCTGGGGTATGAGCGGGGGAGAACCTCACTCTGCGGGGGTTGACTCACTGATGAGGGTGCCGTCGAGGTCGAAGAGGATGCCGTTTGCCCTGATGGTGGTGTTCATGATGCCGGGTGATGTGGTTGTGGAATGGAATAAGATTTGGGGAGGGGCATCAGGGTTTATATAGAGTGCGTGGTGATCTGTGGGTCCCTTTGAGTGTGGAGGCGAAAGGAGGGCGTGTCCTCGCAACAAGCTTCGGCTAGGCCCGTTTCATTCTCCCCGCTCGGACCCCCCTCCGTGTTCCACAGCCCGGACACATCCCGCACACGCAGCCCACGCTCGATCGCCAGCTCGGACCACCCCGCCAGCTCACCGCCCGAAAAGTGCGGCCGAAGAGCACGCGAGAACGGGAGCAGATACAGTCCTGCGAACGTCAGCCCAGTCAGTAGTCAGCAGCAACGCACCTTTGCAGGCCCCCAGCGACGCCACAGCCCGGTAGCAGAGCTGCTTCGCCGACACAGCCCGGCCCATGTGCACCTCGAACTCGATGTACAGCGTCCACAACGCAGCACAGTAGCGGCCGCTGTTTGTTCGGGCGGGATAAACAAGCACGCGCGATGGCAATATTGATTGGGCACACAGACAGTCAGTTACAGTCCCCATCACATCTTTTGCACTCACCGACTCGAATTCACACCCTTGTCGAGCGCCATCCGCACCCGCTCAGCCCCGCCCCCGCCAGCGTCCCAGAACGTCCGATGCGCAGCCACCGCCTCCGCCCACACCGCCCACAGATACCCCACCACCCCTTTCCCCTCAGCGTTGCCCGACGACTCCGCCGTCATCTCCCCAATCAGCCGCTGCACCCGCCCATACACTCGGTTGTGCAGCTCCCCATACATGTACAGCGATAGCAGCGCCGTGTTGTTGGGGAACGCCCCGAGGGCGCGTTCGAGCACCTGACGGGAAAGGTAGGCAGGCATCGAGGGCGTCAACGTGGCGTGGCGGAACATGATCTGGGAAAGGAGTTGCAGTGCCTCTTCACATTCACTGCTCGACGTGGGGTGGGCGGACGAAATGTCGAGGAGGGCATCGCATGTCGTGTCGATACCGTCGACAAGGTACGTCAGGAGCGAGGAAAGGAGTAGCGCGCTCCCAGTGGGGGCAAGTCGGTGATAGTACTGAACCGAGTTAGCGAGTTGGCATGTTGGGTGACGGTCGCGTCAGCCACTCACCTGTCGCGTCTTGAGCAGGCTCAGCGGTGAAGGGGTAGACGATTCATATTGACCTAAACCTGTTTAATGAGCATGCACTTTACTGTGTATACACTTACTGATTCTGTCCTCTCCAATCCCCGCAGCCATGACCACAACGTCCAAGCACCTCTTCTTGTCCCCCTCCTCAAACTCCATCTCTGCCCATCCTGCCCAGAGATCCATCTCGTCCTCCGTCTTTTCTCTCTCCCCTCTCTCTTGTTTAGCAGCTTGCAGTGCGGTGATATAGACTGTCCGGGCTGTCGATGCATTTCCGCGCTGACGTTCAAGTCGGGCATAACCATCCCACAGCAGCAGATTGGTACGATCCTGCGAAAGAATGGATTTGGCCGCTTTGATAGCACTATTCGTTGTCAGCCCTGTCCTTGTTCGATAGGTACCTACTTTTTGGGCGAGAGGGCAGCTTCAACGGCAAATCCAGCGAGCGTAAACCCAGGATCGGGCACCAACGGTCCCATGATCCTAAACACCTCTCTTACAACCTCCACGTCCACCCCTTCCAAATCGATCCTCTCCAAATCCCTAAACCACGCCCCGCTCCCGGTGCTCTTGGCAAACAACGTCGAGCGCGTCTGTGCCCAGTTCTTGACGGGGCAAGAGAAGGGCGACGAGATGGAGAGCGGGCGTTCCGGGTCCATTGGTTCGCCAGCGACAGTCTGCCAGTGTATACGTTTGACCGACGGCTTGGGCGGCCAGAACGACATCCTTGCACTTTGGTTGGCAGCAAGCAACCATTGCAGATGCGGATCCGCATTTGCCGGTGAAGCGCTCGGGACTCCTGGAGGCGTGAACGGCAGCCCAAGAAAAGTCAGAAACGCATAGATGAGCTGCAGCCGTACCTCGGGCGAAAAGATGGGAAACAGAAAGGGAGAAAGGTCGGAAAAGACGACAATGTGGAAAGGGTCGTCTTCAAGCTCATCGTCTAGATCTGTCGCGCGCCCAGGTCGGGCAAACAACGTTTCAGCTCGCAGCTCGGTCTCGAGCCACCTCTCGTACGGATCCTCGGACTTGTACACCAGTGGATCTCGCGGGACAGAAGGAGGCGATGGCGTATTTGCCGGGGTATTGCGCCAGCCCATAGAGCCAGGCTCACCTATTCTCGGGGCTTCCGAGTCCCAAAATTCTTCAAATGTCAATGTGACCGAGGCGAACCACGCTTCGCGTTGCGATGGATGTGGTTGATGGCGAAGGTGGTCCGGTTTGAAGAATGTACTGTAGAATCATTAGCTCAGCCAAGGCGATTCTTGTCACTTACATTTCCATGAGCGCTTGGAATGCCGCAAGTGCTCTTTCCTGGTATCCTGCCTGCTTCATAAAGAGACACGCCCTCAAGAATAAATACACGAGATTTTCCTCTCTCGCCAACGCATCCCCACCCATCCCATTGTTCAACCTCTCGATACACTCCACGTAAACATCCACAACTTCGTCCACCCCACCACCACTCCCCTCCCCATCGCCTTTCCCAAATCCTTGTCCTTCCCTCCATTCGATATAGCCTAGCCAAAGCTTCATCATACCTTCTTCCAGCCCTGGTCTACGATCGCTGGCTTGGCCGAGCTCCCGGAGAACATTCTTCCATCGCTCAGTGACCTTACGGCCGGGCCAGATCTTTTCGGCGGAACGGATATACGCCAGATGAAGTGAGATAGAGTACCCATTCTCTGGTGTCGCGTTCAGAGCTCGAGAGAGGATAGAGAGTGTCACTTCTGCCTGGGCTTTCGTCGTTGCAAGTCGCGTCGGATCGATGCCCGGGACTCTCTCCGCCTCGGGCGATAGTTGAAGGTGAAGCGTCGAATACTCGATCCAGGCATCTTCGTCTCCCGGTTGCTCCTTCAAACGCCGCTCCATATCTACCGTCTTCTTTCTCACTTCCTGCTCTGCGGTAGCAAAAGATCCGATAGCATCTTCCACCAGCTCATACTCGCCGCCCTTGCCTTCGTCCGGCAAGTCTTGGTGGGTGATACTCCGGTAGCTAGGGAGGTCTGGCTCTTCCAGTCTCTTGGGGCGAGAGTCAAATGCAACAAAGGAAGTATCATAGTCGAGTTGTCGGTCAGAAGATGGGGGAAGGAGGATACGGTAGATGTGGGATGTGGCGGAGCGGATGTGTTTGTTGTACCTAGGGACCTATACATACTGTCAGCTATGCTTACGTGTCCATTGAACTATCTCACATAAGGACGACCTTTCGGGGCAAGCTCGATACCCTTCTGAGTACGATCTCGAGAGTAGACGACGCGTATACCTTCGTTCCAGCCCATCACGCGGTTGTCTGTAACGATCAGTCTCTGACGAGTCTACAAAAGAGACACTCACTTCCATCTCTGTAATACCTCGGAGCAGAATGCGAAGTAGTTGCTCCATACCTAACAATATCTCTGTCTCCAGCAGTATCCAGAAAAAGCGCTTTAGACTGCCATTCATCAGCCAAGATCGCCGTTGGACAAAGGGACTCACAGGATCATACGACTTGTCACTACTGCCGACCTTCTTTCCACCTCCCAAAGTCTCATACCAGGGCGTACCATCGTCATCGTCCTTCAACCACCTCTCCTCACTCTTCTCTCTCTCTTTATTCTTGCTAGTCCTTTCCTCTGGCCGATTGACATCGCCTCGGACAAGAGCCTGAGCTTCCTCGCGTTCCCGTCTCCGGCGCTCCTCCTTCTTTCGCCGTTCTGGTGATTGATCTCGGTGGCCATCCTTGTCATGCCGGTGCCGGTCGCCGCGCCGCCGTTCTCTGCTCCGAGAACGTTCACGCTCACGCTCGCCATGTCGATTTCGTCGCCGCCGGTCAACCCATTCTTCTCGCCCATCTTCCCTATCTTTCCTCTTTCGTCGATCTCTTTTGTCCAGATCTTCTCTTTCATTATCCCTCTTTTGTCTATGGCCATCATCTCTTGAAGACACAGAAGGTCCCGGGAGGTCGGGGAAAGATGAAAAGGTTGGGACATGTTCGGCCTGCGGGTCCTGTCCTACCTTACTGCTGGCAGCAGGGAGGTCGGGGAAAGAGGAGAAGGATGGAGGAGACGCCATCCCTGCCCAAGAGTCGTTCAAGTCGTAAAGATGTGAATGCGTAAGATTCTACGAGGGGATGTTCTTATTGCTATGAGGTGACCTGCCTCCACTTGAGAACGGAACCAAATTTCAGGTCAAGCGCGCCCATCACCTCTATCAGGATGCTTGTTTCTCTTGAACAGCATCTCACATGTCCAGCAGCAACATGTCATTCACCCCCATATCGCCTTCAACACCAGCAGACAACACTGCGGAGCCGTTGGTCGACAAGTCCGAGCTGCCGGCCATCGAGCTCAGCTTTTCCTCGGGCCCTAATGGCGCATGGGACGACAGGGAGCTTATTAATGCTGCCAACTCTGCCATGAAGGAATTTCACGTGAGCATTGGCCATACTCAAGGTATAGTCGCTAAACTGCATATCCAGACGCATCATCCGGGACCGGGAAGCTGGCTTGACAAGGCTACAGCTGCGATGGCTATTGGCAAGCCGTTGCCCGGAGGGAACGATTACGGCACAGCGTGAGTTTCTAGTCCTGTTATCGAGTCTATAGCTCATTGTGCTATGGGATAGATGGTATACAGCTTCGACACCTGTCGTCCAGGATCCCCCTGCAGCCGCAGCCCCTCCAAAGAAGAAGCGCAAAACCAACACCAAAAAGACAATAAACCCATATGACCCTGCTGCTACCGCCTACATTTCCCAGACAAACGGACCAGCTCCCATCTCCGGCCCCTCAAATGCCAACGCCCGAGCTGAGAGTCCTTCCTTCCAACCGCCCTCACCGGGCGGCACGGAAGATGCAGATGCCAAGCGAGCAGAAGAAGATGCTGAGGATGCCGAGTGGGGATATGTGGAAGAAGACTGGGAGGAGGAGGAAGGAGATGGCCAAGAATGGGAAGGAGAAGTTGTGCAGGGTGCTCCTCAGGCCCCGCCGGCTTACGGCGTGCAGTCAGCAGACGGGGTGTCTCGCGAGGAGGCTTTGGGTCATGCTATGACAGCGCAATATTGGGCGGGGTATTGGATGGGTGTTGCTCAAGCAAAGGGTGGAGAAAGCGCAAAGCCGAGAAGAAGAAAGTGCAGGGAAAATGGTAGCGGCGAAAGAGAAGTTGGGGCTACGTCGAGTGAGCAAGCGCCACCAGCAAACATGATCATCTCCCGTCACCAATATGACGGTGTCAATGGTTTGAAGCGTTAGTACAGCCTGCCATGCAGTCTTCACTCAACTATAGTCTACATTCGTCTCGTGTCAATCGCTGATAAACTAAAAGACTACAAGCGTTGAAGCATCCCTCCACCACCGATAGTCACTGCCACTGGGCGGATAAATCAATCCACAACGCTTTGAAAGACGCAACCACGGCGGAGCGGCTTCTTTGTCACCTGGCATGATTGTTGAGGGTTGAGTATAGAGGGTACACACCGGGTTGGAGGAGCGGTGCAAATACAAAAGGGCTGGTAGCATTTTATTCGAATGAATGGACCGAGAATGCGAGAGAGCCATCGAACAGTACTCGTACTCGTATGGGAAACTTCCTTGAATCGAGTCGCAGCGGAAACATTGACTTTGAAATTTGCTTATCCGCGCCACAACATGTTGAGCGATCGTTGTCCTCTTTCCGACCTTACTTCCGCCATTACCCTGAGCATGTACCAGAATGCGGAAAGATGCCTTGGTTTTAGGTATATAAGCAGGCGTGTGAAGCTAAGCAGAAGGAAGATGTTTTCTATCACACATTCAACTCTCACCGGCCGCGACATAAAGTCAACAGTCCACCACCATTATCCCAGACCCCCAGCGCGTCCAGTGCCAAGCATTCACCAGCCCATCATGTTGTCTCCTACCTCGATACTTACTCTTATGGAAAAGATGGTCGCAAAGGCATCAATCGACAGCAAGTCTTTTCATTTCAGTGGCGATGGCTGCTGACACCATTGAGCGCAGAGGTCAAGTCGTCACCACCCCTTGCCACGTACGTTTGCAACCCCCTCATGTGGGGTGCAGCGGACTGTCTTAAGGTCCGCACCTCCACCGGCGAGCCCCCGAAAGCCCTCTTCATGTCGCGCATCGGTATCGAGAATGAGGACGCCTATGGCACTCCCTCTATTTCCGCCTACCTGGAAGCGCATGTTGATGTCTTCAGCCCGCATCCCGACGGAAATGGAGAGCAGATCAAATATTTCCTTTCTGTCATTCGAAAGAGAGTGGCTATCTACATTGCGCAGCGCAATGGCAGCCGTGGGATCGCCCGTGGCAAGGTCAACAAAGAACTCCGCAAAGGCAACCGTTTCCTGATTACTGTCATTAAGGAGGTACTGGGCGCGTCCAGCAAGGACTTTGTCCATATAGAAGCCTCTGTCGAGGACGAAGAAACGACTACACCTATCTTCAAGAGCTCACGACCTTCTCCAAGGAGCGTCAGGGAGGACAGCATGCTATCTGTTGATGAGGTCAAGGTACCCTTGCACAGGCCCTCGTGCGAGCCTCTCATCTAGCTCTGAAGATGTCCCACTGTTGTCCAAGAGTTTCAGGGGGGATAAGAACTTGGGCGTACAAGCTGTATAGCATGACCGGACAGGACTCGAAATCAGCTGCTTCTGACCAGGTAGCGTAATTTGTTTATTGCATCGTATGCCTTTCGAGCGTATCTGGTCGCGCATGCAAGGGCATTTGATCCTGGGACCGCAGTTCCAGATCGTCATATACATTGTAGTGGCCCACAGCCAATCTAAAAGCCTATCCAAAGACCTTGCCCAGAGTGTTTTTGACTGCCCCACCAACGAGCTGCCCCCCGATACCGCCCATCCCAAAGCCGAACAAGTTGCCTGAAGCAATCCCGCTCGCCCACCGTTTCTGCGCATCTCGGTCGGCGTAAGTGAAGCCGACCAAATTGGAGAGATTGAAAACCAGGGCGAGAGCGACTATGGGCAGGAAGCTGAGGGTCGCTGTCAGCTCTGGGGTGAATCGAGGAAGCGCAAGGGACACACGAGACGCTGAATTTGAGGAGTGACACGATGAAAAGGGCCAGCCATCCTAAGGGGTACGCGTAAAGCGCGATCTAAAAGGTTGTCAGTTTATATTCGTACTACCAGGGAGAGCTCCATACCCAAAACATTCTAGAGATGAGGTCAGCTTCTATCGAGAAACTACGCATGATTACGAAACGACTCACTTGGCGTCCACAGGGTTCGCTGGTCTCGATGGCTATAGGGTGCAAAGTAAGCTCACAATTTGTACAAAGCAGAGATGAGGGCCTCACGTCACGGCACTCAAACACCCAGGAGCTTTCGCCTTCCTCGTCGACTTCATTCCAGTACCTCAGTCCCACAAGCGTTCTTCCTGCCACATTCTACACGTCTGTTAGTCAGATCGCGTATATCAGACACCAAGATCAGAAGCGTACCCTGGTATTCCAGAAATCTAGTGACAAGAGCACTACGACCATCACAATCTGCTGTGGGCGTCAGCTACGACTCTCGCACTGCCATCAAACATACACTCAAGACGTAATTATCGGTGACTGCATGATTGTCAGCTTCAATCATGTACCTTTTGAAATGAATGAGCTCACAGAGACCACAAAGGACATAAACGGCAATAGCAGCACTCCTGAACAGAAACAGAACGGCCAAAGCCATAGGATGGCTCGACTGTTTCAGGATACCCCTCTGCATCCTCGTTAACTCTTCATCTAAGCTTGGCTACAGATGACTCACGATCCCTCCTTCTTCGGCACTTCCCAGGCTGGTCTGTACTCCTCCAGCTTGAGTCCCCGGTACAAGGACGACCCGCTCAGCCGGCGGACGTGCTGTTGATGAGGACGAGCCGATGTTGCCCTTGGGGACAGAGGGGGCGGTGTCGTCGTCGGGTTCGATGCTGCCGGAAAGAAGGGGCGCCGAGAAGGACATCAGGATAGCACTGTTGGTATAGAGGACAGTTGACTTGTCTGCGTGCTGGACGCGTCGTGCAAGTGGAGGTGGTTTCCGGTGGCACCCCACTTAAATTTCCTCCTGCATCATCATTTCCTTGCATCTCTTCCTGGGGGTGAATCTGTGGG
The DNA here is from genome assembly GCA_006352305.1 of Cryptococcus floricola. Lineage (NCBI taxonomy): Eukaryota > Fungi > Basidiomycota > Tremellomycetes > Tremellales > Cryptococcaceae > Cryptococcus > Cryptococcus floricola. Next base: position 975,400 of record RRZH01000007.1, on the reverse strand, counting down.
ATATATGCGTAGTGCCGAGAGGAATGCTTCTCTACGTATTCTTTTTGCCCATCGGTTCAAAGTGATAACATGCAAAATCAGGTTCGATGTTTCAGCTGTTACAGTAGAGTGTAGACTAAGCAGTAGAGTGTAGACTAAGCTACTACTGTAAGGCGAGGTCGGGAACGACCGTGCTTGGAACTATGGAATCGGAAGCTGCCGGATATCTCCCAGACTACCACGCGACCAACAAAGCGAAATGGGGCGACTGTAAATTGACAACTGGTAACGGAACAGCGATCAGCGATACAGATTGATGCATATATCCGCCGACAGATAATGACGAGTCGACGACGGACGTCGAGGTACTTGTATCGTACTAGTGATACTGAGAACGGGTCGACGACCCGTCAGGCATATATCACTGCCTCTTGAGTACATCTGGAGCTTGACAGTAGATGTAGAGTTGGCTAGGCATGCTCGTATGTATAGTCGATACCGGAGGGTGACAGGTCGGGCTGGCGCGCAAAAGAGCTCATTTGACACTTGGGCAAATCAGACTTCTTTGGCCCCGCGAAGCTCCTTCAAAGCTTTGATTCCACCGGCAATCTCCTTGCATTTCCTTTGAAACAGTCAGCCTCTTGGACGGTCTTCTAGATGAATACACTCACGAGCGCAAACGTTCCGTCTGCTTTTTCCTCTCCTCCAGCTCCTTCTCCATCAAAAGCACTAGTGTGGCCTCACTTTGCGCGGCACGTAGCTGATTGCTAGCTACCATCATGTTGGCCGTCAAATTCGTCAAATGTTGTATGTACTTTTGGGGTGCATCAGCGACAGATCCAGTATGGGGCATGATACACTTACCTGATCGCCTTCGTGCGCCCATCCGCTAGCTGACAGTTCATCGGGGGTACGCGCAGTCATTGACAAAGCATCAAGCAGCATCAACAGTGTGTGCAAGAAAGAATGCAAGAGAGGAGGAAGCGATTCGGACGGGGACTCGGAAGGGTCGATGAATGGTGGAAGACCGATATCTTCTGCTGTCGAAATTTTCGGTACAGTCTAATTACGGGAGGCAGTCAGTGCGGATCCACCTGAAAGTCATACAGATGCTAGCTCACCGTGTACATTGACCCAAAGCACATCCATCTTCCGTCTTCATTGATCCAGTCCGCTCTTGGTCTGCCCAGCTTTCCCTCGAGCTCCTGCTTCTCATCTTCCTCGCTCTCGTCCAGCATTCGCTCCACAGGCGCAGAGTACACTTGTATAGCCCCACCCTCATCCTTTGCGATACCACTTCCCTGCTCCCCAGTAGATGTGGAAGCTGAGGGTGCGAGGAAAGACGAGTCGCCGGTGAGGGCGCGATATCTATCCAGGGCCTCTTCGGTAAATGCCTGGAAGTAGGGGGGCGGTGGGGGGAAGAGGGTGTTTGTTATGGGAAGGCCGGCTTCTTGTGCCATCTTGGAAAGCGTTGTGAGTGATATTTCTCGTGCAATTCACCACAACAGCAACTGAAGCGCGACAAATTCGCACGGTTCGCAAAAGCAGGGCTACCACGGCCGCCGGTCGAAATCCACTCTATACATATGCATACTAGACATGAGGCTTGATAGAGAGTGCGCTATGCTGTGAGTGCACTATGTCTGATGAACGAAATGCAACTTCAATCCCGAAGCGATCCCAAGACCACATCAAGACCTCTCAAGACCGGCAACGCCTCCCCGCTCGAAATGCACTCTACCATCAGTTCGCCCATCTCTTGCCAATACTGCTCTAGCCAGATTCCACTTGTATGGACTGTACTACTCAAGAATAATAATCCAGCACTGACGCTTGTTGAATTTGCGTCCCTCGCAGCATCCCTGCTCTTCAGCGCGTACCTCAACTCGCTCATGATCAGTCCAGGCAAATCAGGGATCAAGCTTGGAATGGAATGCGGTTGAAGGATGCCGAGACACGACATGGTCTCGAGGACAAGAGACCGGTCGTCGGTGGCTTTGAGGGAAGTCGAGAGACTGGCGGAGAGGATTTCGGCGAGGAGAGTGTTGATGGACGTTTGGTTCAAGGGGCCGTGGCGATCGCGAACTTCGGCGATGCGTGATAGATGGGCAACTTTGGAAGGGTAGTTGAGGGTCTCGCGGTTGATGGCTGCTTTAGAGTCCTATCATCTTGGTCAGCAATATTGACGATGACGGGTGAAAAGCTCACTCTACTGATGACCGGGTTTCTCTCGACTGTCCCCAAATGACCATATATGCCACTGACCAGCGCCTTCAAGTCATTATCCAAAGTCTTGCCTCTCCCTCCACCAAACCTTGCATGTACCTTGATTAGCAGCTCATAAACATCCAGCCCCTCTTTAGGTACGCTCAAAAGGCTTGATATAGCGTTCAACGCGGCGTGCTGGCACTCTTTGGGAATCTCTTGCGTCTTTTCGAGAAGTTCTTGGGCAAGCTGCGATTGTTGGGCGGAAGTGTAGGTCTCGAAGCGAGCGAGGTTGGAAAGACCTTGGAAGATGAGGGAGAGCGTTGGGGGTTCGCAAGGACGATGGAGGCCGGTCATGATCAGTTCCTTGACAGGGCCGACGTACTTTTTGTGAAGACTGGGCGGAAGTGCAGGACTGGGCCGCGGTCAGTCTTGTGAATCAGCAGAGAGCTGACTTACAGAAGGTTGCTGATGATACAAGCCTCAATGATGGCCTTTGTCGGATCGACGCTATGCAGAAAGTCAATCAAGCTGAGACTCTGTCGTATATGGCTCCAAGCCAGCGGTTGTACGATCGCCTTGTGAGCTGTCGTCAGATGCGCCAAAAGTTTAGCGGCAATGATCTGGATGGAGGGCTCCAGAGATTGATGGAGGGCTAGGAGAATCATCGAGCAGGAGCTTTCGTCGAGCATACTGGCCAGAGCGGGGTTGGAGAGGACAGAAAGGGCGGTATGAACGATATATGGATCTAGGACAAAAGTCAGCAAATTATCAGGGTTTAGTGGGGTGTCTCACCGTCAGCCAACAATAGCTGGGCTACTTTAAACGTGAGACTTCGCATGACTGAGGGTGTAGCGATGATTGGGTTTGTCGATAGCTGAAGAGCGGCAACGACGACCGGCTGCCCACTGTCTTCTTCCAGACTCCACAATACTAGCTTTTGGGCTTTTGCGGCCAGGTCACGATCTGGTAGACATCAGTTTGGGCCTGGATGGATAGATATTCACATACCGCGTAGAGGAAATACGTTCAGCGCATCCAACACGCTCGCCCTTCTCGACCCTCTCCCCTCAATATCCCCTTCTTCCGCCCCTCCCTTCTCCGTGAGCAGATCATCGATGATATCCGTCAACGTTTGTATGATCCTCTTGGCAAGGTTCGGCAAGAAAGTCGCAATCATCTCCAAAAGCTCGACGTCTGCGAGGAGGATATGATGGGGCGATCGGAGGTAGTGAATCATGATATCAAGCGTTGTTGGGCCTTGTGAGGCTAGGAGACACGCCAGGAGCCTTTGGGCTGCTTTTTGGCTGCAGGGGATGTTAGCTTTGTCCATGGAGCCACAAGATTCACCTACACGGCCGGTTTCTCTTCTCTGTCTAGCACTCCCAAGGCCATCTCTCCGATCTCGTCCAAGAACGGCTCAAACCTGTCCAACACAACGCTGGCCATCTGACCGAGCCCCTTGAGCCCCTCGGCCCTCAGACTGTTTTTCGTACCCAGCATAAAGTGGATGCTCATCGTAAACCATTCAGAGTCGACAAAGAGAGAAGTTTCCCAGGTCGCCAGAAGGGGGAGGGCGGAGCAGAGTGAGGCTTGTGATGCGGGTGAGAGGCGGGGACCGAGGGGGAGGAGAAGAGTGAATATGGGGATGGAGCGCATGGTTTGGGGGTACCGGTGGGCGAGGTCGTTTCGTAGCATCTGTGCTCTTGTCAGCTCTGTTTGGCGGTTGGGGATATAAGGTACCATAGGCATATGTTCTATCAAGAAACAAGTCCAGAAGACTCCCTCTTCCGCCTTGTGCGCCTTCTGACAGAGATGCAGACTCGCGACAAAGATCGTATGGGTTGCTTGCAAGATCATTCGGCAGGATGATACTTTTTCGGAAGGAGAATAGATCTTGAGAGCGCGTATGAGAGCCTCTTGGGGTACCGATTTGTCCTGCACAAAGTCAGCTCGAGTACGATGATGTTGGATTGGGACTTGCATCGCTGCCAAAAGCTGCCATTTGCACCTGCTGAAGGAGCTCTGGAAGGTGGCTCTCGAATAGAGTTGGGCTTGAGCGCTCGACACCGAGGATGATACACAGTGCCAAGTTGGCTGCTGTATTGTCGCCTCTTAGAAGCCTTGTGAACGTGTCAGCTGCAATGCCTCGGTACGAAGGACGTACAAGTTTTCTATGGCCAACGTAACAGCTTCAGCCGTCAGGGAAGACATTGCCATCGCTTGACCTGATCGAGTCAGTCCTCGTTCAGCCGTCCAAGAGTGATATTACATACCATACAGAAAAGCGGCAGCCTGGCCTCTCTGGTCGACCTTTTGCTGGTCAAAGATGATACTCTCCAGCGTTTCACAGGCGTACGCATGGACGTCGGTCAAACCTTTAAGCGCTGGCGCATATAGATCCAGAGTGTCTATGACTTTTGCTGCAGCGATTGTCAGATGAGCTCAAGACGGGGAGTGGACAAGATTCACCAAATATCTTCAAGGCTCTTGTCAAAGACTCGTCGCTTTTTTCTGCAAGGCACTCGTCTATTTTGGCCCGCTGCTGGAGCCACTCGTTGGAGAAACGTACACCTCCTAGGGATTGCTAGAGTGAGCGTCAGCAGGGACTTTGGCCAGAAAGCGGAAGCCCGAGATACCTCGGCAGCCTGCTGATCAAGGATGGCGGGCAGGTGATTGAGAGCCCTGTGTGAACCTCAGCCTAGCTCTTGATCCCAGTGCAAGGCCCACTCACTCGTCAGAGTCCATGAAAAAGTCGTACAGGTCTCTGATAAAGCTCGTCATGGTGTCAAGCCAATGGAGTTGGTTAGTAAAGATAGATCAGCTCTCTCGCTCCCGAGATTGAGATACGCCCATACATGCGCCCGCATCTATATCCCGTCCCATCGACTCTGCTGGCGCGCTCTTTTGAGTCTGGGGACAAAGGACTGGAGAGGACGAAACTGAAATAAGGAAGGCGCGAGTGGCGGCGTGCAAGATGAATCCGGTCGCCGGCCACGTGAGTTCCCGCCCATGGCCTCTTTCTTTCACATCCCACTCCATTCCCCCTCGCATGTTCTCCTGGTACGACACACTCACCTCCGCCCCAGTCATCATCGCGACCACCCTCGGCGTGTCTCTTGCTGCTGTCCTTGCTACACAGATCAAAGGCCCCCAGACCCTCGCCCAGGCTCAGACCCAGGTCCAGGAAGTCAAGGCTAGTGTCAACGCTGCTGACGTGAAAGGCAAAGCTGCCCAGGCTGTGAGTGGGAGACGCTATATGCATACTGGGCGCTGATGAGATCCAGGGTGCATCCGTAATGTCTGCTCCCTCTACCGACCTCGCGCCTCCCAAGGTAAGTGTCCCGCACCGGATAGCCATGCATGTGCCAACAGACGCTTCTAGGACGACCCCATCACGCTCGCCGAGCTCGCCAAGCATGACGGGTCTGACCCCTCGAAGCCCATCTATCTCGCGATCAAGGGCAAAGTATTCGACGTGACTGCCAAGAGGGAGATGTATGGACCGGGGCGGGGATACAACGTGTTTGCGGGCAAGGACGGGTCGAAGGGGCTGGGTGAGTATGGATGTGGGATGTGGCAGGGTGGCAGGGCTGATGTGTGGGTTAGGGATGTCGTCGCTGGACCCTGTTGACGCTGTGGCGGACTTTTCTGGGCTGAACTCTACGCAGATGAACACGCTGGACCAGTGGGAGGCGTTTTTCACGAAGCGGTACAACATCGTCGGACGGGTGGAGAGTAGTTAGTGGATGCACCCGGTGAAGCGTCAAAGGAGGGCACACGGGCCATGTGCTGCGTTCCTTTACCCTTTGTCGTTTCTTTGTTACAAAAACAGACATCTCTTGACTCTCTATTACATCTCCATCGCCATGTCCAACGCCCAGTTCTACGGCGGCCAGCAGCAGATGCAGCAGTACCCTCCCCCCGGAGGCGACTACTACGCCAAGTAAGCATCCCTCACCGCCTCAAGTCTCACTGCTCACCAAAACACAGCCAACAGGGACCCCCCGTGAGCACGCCCGCCCAGCGAACCCCCACTGTCACTGACACCCCTCACAGCCCATGCACAATCAATACGTCCCTCAGCAGATGGACTACAACCAGGGGCCTCCTCCCCAGCAACAGAACGACAAGGGCAACGGCGGCGGCGGTGCCGGTACAGCTGCCGCCTGCTGTGGGCTCGGTGCTTGTTGCTGTTGCTGCCTAGAGTGCTGCGCCTGTGCCGAGTGCTGTGATGCCGTAGTTGACTGAGAGGAGACGGCGGCCATGTCGGTGGTTTACAGAATACATACCGAGGAGGATACCGTATGCAAATACAAAGACTACCCCGTCCATGTTACAACCTGCACGTCAGGTCACGTCTCGCACGCTCGCTCGCTCGCTCGCTGTTCAAGCCTCCTCCTCTCCGCTACCCTCGTCCTCGGACGCCATCTCGTCAACCTCGTCCCCTTCTTCTCCGCCCTCTGCCATCTCCACGTCCTCGTCACCACCAGCCTTTGAAGCAGCAGATTTTCGGGGACCACGCCCACGACCAGGTCCGGGAGGCTTCTTGTTGGCCTTGGCCTTGGCTTGGTGATTTCGGTAGGCTACGTCAACATTAGCCGTGCATGCCTCTCGACCAGGGGGCTGGGCAGATGGCGTACCAGCAAGCTCTTGCTCCATTATCGGCACCAGCGCATCCGCAGGTCCAAAGTCCATCTCCGTAATAGCTTTGATCACATCCGCTGCCGTGACAGTCTTTCCACTCCTGGATGTTGCTTGGTCGTGCGCACTGTGACAAGTGTCAGATTCTTTTTCGATGTGAATAGCCAACGCAGAGGAAACAGCTCTGATAGACGACTCACGCAGCAGCTACAGCAATGTTAGTAAAGCCTGCCATCTTTGTTCAAATCCGACTTACTCAGATAGCTGATGAACAATGTCGATCCCCTGAGGAGCGCCAACACCACATCCTGCTGCATCTTTACATTATCCGGAATCTGCGACAGACATTAGCTCTCATGCTCCCTCCCCGTGCCTCCTTTCGTAAATCCACGGGCGCAGACCGTATCCACTCACAGATCCCTTGGCAAGTTTAGTCAAGGTCGTCTTTGGCAGCTCAAAGTCCTGGATCCCGAGCGAGTTGGCCTTCATCTGCTGCGACGCTGGAGTCGGCGTGGCGTCCGCGGCAGGCTTGGGGGGGTGTAGAGTAGATCCTTTGGGGGGCATTGTGGCGCTGCGGTGGAATTGGAGTGGGCGTGGGACGTGGGAGGCGGAGAGAAAGAGGTAAAAGACGCGAAGATTCGGATATGTGATGGAGAGAACATGAAGAACGCGTCAAGAATTTTGGTCCCGCTGGGAGGAGCGTCAAGACGCTGTAACGAAAGAAGAGCGTCGTTGAGCATGCATCTTTTCTCTGGCCTTTGCACATTAGGTGAGTGATCTGCTATGCTCAGAGTCTGTTTTGATTGTTGATTGCTTAGAGACAGATACAGAGGGCGACAATCCACTCCTCTTCCGCGTTTACTCTCGACAAATCAAAGCGATGTACATTCGTGCCCAACAGCTACAGACAGGTACTAGCAACGGCCTCTACTGGACGGAGCGGCCGGACTCATACAACACTACTGAACTCTGGTGATATCTACCAGACCAAGCTTGATTCTCACGACCTAGTACCTATTCATCGACTCACAAATGGGAATGTTGGTATTCCCACGCGCGAACGTTTGGGCACCAGTGTCGGGGTGTTTTCGAGGAGTCCAGGTTCACGCCCAGGATGTATTTCAGGGCGGTAACCTTGAAGCCGGAGAGAAGAGGGAGGGGTGGCCCGAGTCCCCAAGGGCAACCCAACGCGCAACGCGCAAGTAAGAGACGCGTCGGAGAGCTCTACCAAAAGCATCGGGTATGCTGGTAGGTTGTCAGCATCTGTAAGAGCGCGCAAGGACAAAACTTAGTTACCTCTAGGGCAAGGCTCCATGATGAGAGCGCTGACTATGAGGTTGAGGAGGTTTACGAGGTATACAGCGAGTAATCTTGGCGCCAGTGTTCTCAAGGCAATCTTGGGGATTGTCTCGATCCGGGCCGGGGCTAGCTCCCGCCGAGCGTGGGGGTCCCAGCAAAAGCCCCCGAAGACTTTGTCAGATAGAAGTCATCGCCACGGTACACAATTCGTCTCCCAGGTACCAATCACCATCTTGAGTGGATTCAATTCAACAGTAGCCTCCACTGCATGCTGCGTGTGCCAGCCGGACTCCCCGAGGCCCAGCCCCGCCTCTCCGACAATGCCTGCAGAGATATTCCAGTACTGGTACCGCCTGTGAGTACTCGCGGGCGTACACTGCCCAAGTGGTTCATGCTGACGTGTCTCGAGTCTGTTTCAGCGCGAGCCGGCACTCCACGAGAATCCGCGAGGAGCATCGCGCAAGAAGCAATCGGAAGAGGGATGTTGGTGAAGGAGGCTGGTTTCGAGGAGGTGGGATTCGAGGAGAGGGGTATGAAGGGGGGGGGTTTCGAGGGTATGGATTGGGAGGGTAGATTCGGAGGGGTGGGGCTTGAAGGAGGGGTGGGGATTGAGGGAGAGGGTGCGCTTCAGGAAAGACGTGATCTCACCATCCTTGTAGACAGGCCGTGGCGCTTGGGCTTGGAGCAAAAGCGGCCAGATAAGGATGGCTTGTGTCTGGAGTCTTTGACCACCTCCTAAGCGGTCTCGTCAGCATACTAAACTCATTGAAAGGGGATTGCTGAAACTCACCAAGGACCTTTTGTTGACAGCTTCCTGACCCCGAGCCGAACGAAACCTCCCCAACTTGTCCACCTCCCCAGCTTGTCTGCTTTCGCAAATTCGTGAACGAACTTGGTGGACTCGCGGATGGGGTTGGAGGCGTTCGCTCCTTCGTAGGTGGGGGGGGGCGGGGGAGAGGTTGACCGTCGGGCAAGTCGTGATGGTGCCGAGGTTGGCGCACCAAAAGGACCCCATGAGGCTGACCCTCATGTCGAGGAGGGCCTTGGACACTGATGCCCAGGTGTCGGGCATTGCGGGGTCGCTCCACAGGACACCGAGCACCACCGGCTTGTAGGCACCGGCGGGGGGCAGCGCGGATAGCGTTGTTGAAATCGGTTTCCTGGCCACTTCTGCAAGTCAGATCAGATCAGACAAGACATGTTGATGACGAAAACTCACCCCCTGAAGAGACTCATATGGTTCTGTGCTCTCCTCTCCACCCCAAATCTGACCCCGCCCATCGTCGACCGCCCCACATACACCTTGTGCTCCCAGCGCCTGGGGTCGGTAGACTCGGCGATGTATCGCGCAATCATTGGGATGTTGCGCCCCTTTTCATCGATCATTTGTAGCTGATTATATATGCATGGCGGTGATTCTCATCATGCTTAGTATGTATGGAAAGACAACGCACGCTGTTTTGACTCCGCGTAATATCTGGTTGAGTGATGCGCCTTCACTGCCACATTTGCCTCCACCTCCCGAGTCCACACACCGTCTCCAAGCAGACATACTTACGACCCCGAAATTGTATCTCTCTCTTTCTTTTACATCTCTATCTCTCATCATGATATACAGTGATACCATCCCAGCCTGAAAATGCCTGCGGATATATCCCAGTGCTGGTGCAGCCGGTGAGTTCTGGCGCGCGTACTACACTGCCGAAGTAGTTCAGGCTGACGCGACGTCGCTCAGCACGAGCCAGTACTTGACTAGAACAAGCTTACTCTTCCTGTCCTTGACTCTCTGGTTAATGGCACGCTTCTTCCTGATCTTCTCCTTCTCCTTCTCCTTCATGTCGGCAAAGACCCTATTGGCCTTGCGCTTGGCTCTGGGGGGAGGAGGAGGTGAGAAATTTGACTACTTGAAGGAGGGTCTGGATTTCTACGAGACGTGGGTGGTAAGCTTGAACGTCTTTGATGCCCACTTGGCTGTGCTGATACCAACGTAGCGATACGTCTTACCGGCCAAGCACCAAGCCCACCTCCAGCCACCTCCTCGTCCCCCCAGAGCAAAGCGCAAGGCCAACAGGGTCGTTGCCGACTTGACCGAGAAGGAGAAGGAGACGATCAGGAAGAAGCGTGCCATTAACCAGAGAGTCAAGGACAGGAAGAGTAAGATTACACTGAGCAATGATAATCAAAGCTGAATCCACTCTAGGTGGGATGAAGGGGGAGCATCTGGCGCTGCGGAAGGCTGGGGGCACCATCAACCCCAACTCCAAGCAACAGAATGCACGGAAGACGGGCAGCCAGTGGCGGTACGTCTACAAAGACGCCACTATTGCTCTCTGGAAGAAGAAGGGCCGAGAGGAGAAGAAGCCGGGTTTTGTCTTGGAAAACTTGGTTTCCGAGGTAAGCATCATGTTTTATGACTTTACCCAGCTCATCATTTTCTCCAGATGGCGCAAAAGCTCCTCCCTCGCTTCCGAGATGCAAGGGCTCGAGATATTGGCAGTTCCATTGAAATTGTCAAGCTTAATGCTACCGAGCCGACGGTGAGTTCTTGTCGAAAGTATCTTGTGGCTTTGCTGAAGCATTGGCCAGTATGTCGCCCTCCTCGAGGAGGTTGAGATACTTCTCGCCACAGAGCCCTCGCCCTCCCCAGCATCCTCCCCCGAGCCATCTTCCTCTCCCTCTCGACGCTTCTCTCCTTCGCCCGAGCCTTTGTTGTACAAAGGCAAAGGCAAGGCAAGAGCGGCCACTCCTCTTCCCGAGAGCGAGAACAGCTCCTTCATGGAGCTACTTGCAGAAGACGATGACGAAGGCTGGCAGCCCTACGCCAAGGAAGATTGGCCCCAGGCAGAATCTCCCCGAAGCCAGCCAGAGGCTTCTACTTCTAGGGCTGCTCTTCGCCAGCGCTCTTCGTCCCCCCTCACCCCGCCACCTACATCTCCACTCGTTTCTCTCTCCCGCCCTCTCGCCATCTCCGACCAGGGCAAAGGCAAGGCAAGAGCAGTTGATCCTCGACCTGACGCCAGCTCTGCTCCCGGTCCCCGTCAACCTTCCGCCCCAACCCCGAGGCTTTCACCCTCTCCCTTGTTGACTCTCCCCAGGACCAATAGGGGTCTCCTCAGGAGACAGCTGAGGATCGAGAGTGAGAGTGGAGAGGAGGACGTGTCGGGTGGTGTCGCGGCGCAAGGCACGGTCGAAGAGGGGCCAACCTTCCTTGGCGTAGGGCTGCCAGCTTCCGTCATCGTCTTCTGCGAGCTCGCTCTCGGAAAGAGGATCGACTGCTCTTGCCTTGCCTTTGCCTTTTCCAGCTAACGGCGATGATGTTGGGGAGGGCGAAGGAGGGTAGAAATGGCTGCGGGAGTAGCGAGAGAAGGGGGGATCGTCGACGGGGGCCTCTGGTGCGTCGACGGGGCGCTGTGGGGGCGCATGTCGCTGCCTCTTGATTATGATCTCCAGGTCGTTTGTAAAGGAGCTATGGAGCCACCGTTGCATTGTACATAAGCTGCAAATACTGTTCCATTGGGGCTGGAATGGTGACCTTTTGCAGCGGTTAAGAGGTCCAAGTGATCGAGTGTTCCTTTGCAGTTGCATTCTTTACAGAGTAGTACGCGCGCGAGAACTCACGGGCGGTAACAGTACTGGGATATCTCGCCAGGCATTGTTGGAGGGGCGGGGCTGGTATCATTGTTAAGCATAAGAATGAAAGATGAAGATGTAAAAGAAAGAGAGAGTTACAATTTCGGGGGCGTAATCATGTCTGCTTCGTTGGAGACGGTGTGTGCAAATATGGCAGTGGAGGCGCATCACACGGCGGGCACGTCTTTGACGTCTATCACTCAACGGGTGTTGATACTCCGAGAAACTCGCAGTGAGTCACTGGTGGTAGCTGAAAGGCTGCAGTATGCTGATATTGGATTGCTACATGTAGACTTTGCCAGACTTTGCATGGACGTCAAGCTCTGATGAATACCAACCTAGACATCTACCCGTCTCTGTGCGCGATTGCAGGGGCAGATTAGTGGCTTATACTAGGGTGAAATGGGAGGAGTGTTTGTATATGCATAAGAACAGGACCGAGAAAAAATAGATTGTATGTACAATGGGTGGAGGAGATCACGAGATGACTGAATATATAAAAACAAGATGAAACCAAAAGCCCGATGAGTCTACCTATGAAAAATGTCCGGATTGTCCTTGAAAAAGATTCTATGGATACACAATTGTATTATATACGAGACCACAAATGTTCTGGATGATTTTGATGCTAAAAGATGGAGGAGAGGCCTGTGGAAGGTGCTGGAGGAGATCGAGGGCTTAGCGATCAGGCCCGAAAGCAGTGATGTCTGTACCAGAACAAAGCTGTGTAGGACCATCAGCTTGTGTACTATGACCCGCCAGCGGCGTCACTCACATCAGACCAGGTAGAGGGCAGAGTCATCTGTTGGATGGCATCAGGCTGCACGACAACGGCAGCCATCTTGGTTTCCATCAGCGTCCAGAGTATATCCTAGTCTAGGCTTGACTCACTTTTCCGACAGCAAGATGCCAATCGATGTGGCAATGCAAAGGCCAGACACCAGGGTTGTCTGACGTGATCCTCAAGAGAACCCAAGCGTCACGCTGAACCCAAACGGTATCCTTCCTCAAAGGATTGTCCAACGATAGACTTTGGGAGTCGACGTCATCCGCGGACAAAGAACCGCTGCCACGAGCAAGGATCTTGAAACAATTGCCGTGCAGGTGGTATGGGTGGTCGATAGCAGAGTCCAGATTGTTGATGATGATGTTGACGGCGCCTTCGTCGTCAAATGTGATGGTGGGAATGAGACTGGTATTGATGGAGCCTCCGCCGTGTACAACCGAGAGGAGAGGGTTATAGATCTGGTTTTGGTAGGTGACATTGTTGAAAGCCTGCTTCCAATCAACACAGCCATGGACCGCAGAAGAGGTGACTTACAAATCCAAAGAAAGACTCGCCGTTGACGTTGGTGAAGCTGCCGAATTCGCTGGACAAGACCTCAGTCGAAAGCGCAGAGCTAGATGCGGACTCGCTCGATCGAGGGCTGTACAAAATGGTCAGCCGCGATGCTGCTACCGGGAGCAGATGGAACATACGTGAGGGTATACTCGACATCAAGGGGTGTACATTCATCGTCACCAGTAGCAAGGTCACTCCTGTTGAAGACGTCAGCGAGCATACTTTCACCCGAACATGTATGCTTACCAAGCGCTGGAGGTTGGCTCGGACGTTGTCAAGTTACCGCTACTACCCGTGTACCTTAGGATTGCCTTGCCAACCTGCTCGGTGGTAGTGCCGCAGTAGGTGGCAGTGGTGGCCCTAATCCAGAAGGCATCGCCCTCCGATCCTTCAGTGGTGTTGACAAGAACCGAGAATCGCTCAGCAGGGGCAACGGGGACCTCGTGCAGAGTAGGGCCGTAGATGTCGGTACCATCGGCCTCGATCACTTCCAGATCGTGATCGTCAACGGACATGCGCATCATGGCATGGGAGGCGACATTGATGAAGCGGAGTCGGACGGTGGAGTTGACAGGCACTTGGATTTCGGCAGGGGAAGGAATGTCGGATGAAGAAGAGTAGCTTCCCTGGTGGAGAGTCAGAAGAGAAGGCGGTACGAAACGAGACTCACGATACCGTTGATCAAAGTTGAGTCGCCTTGAGGAGGAGCGAAAGACTAGTGCAGGCATGTCAGACTCTTACACATACATATGAAGGAGAGTATACTTACGTCGTCGTAACCCGAGGTGCTCAGTAGGCCGTCGACGATGGTTTCAGATTGGTCATGCCTGTGAACGCTGCGGTGAGCTCAAACATCTCTAAACCTCCAAGTATGACACGCACATCCAGTCGGTGACGAATACGACCCTATCCTCGTCGTAGTCTGTTCCCCTCGCCAGAGCTTCATCAGGAGAGTGAACAACAATACTATAGCATCGTGAGCATTCCTCCCGCCGCCGAGCACAACATTTGATAGAAGAAGAAGAACTCACGGGCCCCAGAGACCATCAGCCATGCTAACGCTATAGTGCGAGTGATACCAGTAAGTGCCCCATTGGTCATTGATCACAAATTCGTAGGTGTAGCTGCTGCTTGCTGGGATGGGACACTGCAGACGTGTCAGCGGGGCTGGAAGAGCAGGTAAGAAATTACACACCTGAGAGATGCCAGGTACACCGTCCATGTGAGGAGTAGAGGCTTGAAATAGGCCGTGCCAGTCTACAAAGGATAATTAGCATCGCACTCTTGTAACACCTGGGCATGTTGGCTTACGAATAGATTGGCCCTCATCGAGTGAGTTGGTGACAGTCACCTTGATAGTGTCACCAGTATTGGCCTCGATCAAGGGGCCGGGAAACTCTCCGTTGATGGTATAGACCTCTCTCTCATAGCCATCAGGACTGGCAGTGGCGGTAGCAATCTCCCAAGTGTACTCTCGAGTAGTTGCTGTGGCAGAGATCTCGAAGTCATCCGACAGGACATAAGAAGTAGTGTTGGTAGTGACGGTGGAGGTAGCGCGACGGGAGAGATCTTCAGCCTTCGGAGGGCTATAGCAGGGCGTCTTAATTATTCGGCCAAATGTGGAGGTAAGAATGGTATCTCACGACTGAATTGCGGCACCACACGCTGTAGATGCTCCACCGAACAGTGCTAAAAGTGAAAGAAAGTGAAGACGCATGGTAGCGAAAGTTGGTTTGTCAAAGAGAGCTATTCAATCTTTGGCTATGGTCAGCAAGAAGCGCTTGTCTGAGCAACCGAAAGACCCACAAGAATGACGTTTTGGTGAGAACCGAACAGAGAGAGGAGAAGGAGGGAAAGGGTGGCTTGGGGGTGATAGATGTGAAGATGATCCAGCAAAGAGAGAGCTGGATGGGGAAGAGGCTGATGGATGAGTTTTCGTACTGGGGAAAAGGCCTCACATGGTTCTCGTGGTCTCTTATATATCTGGAAAAGCGAATGAACTGGAAGTCCTCAGGAAAAACAGCTCTCTCGGAAGCTATACAGGTCTAGCTACGCTCGAGTCTGCGGCAGCACCATCGCAACACTGGCTGCACGCAGTAACTGCACGCTGGCAACAAAAACACCTTTGTCCAGGGGCTCGAGCCACTCAGGTACATCAGGATCAAATGGGGAATGGGGAAAAAATACAACGCTGTTGCTGACAATAGAAACCTCCGCGGCAGGGCTTGTGTTCGGTGCGCAGGCAGCAGAGAAGCATACGGTATCATGGAGAGAACTGATACGTTATATCACCAAAGCTTTCGACTGCGATATTCGTCACATAGGAAGGCAGAGCGCAGATAGATAGCGAAAATGATGCTCAGTTACCCGTTACCGGCAGGGAAATATGCTGCTACCTCGGCGACCCGATCCATACAATGATGTGCAGCGGCGGGGAGGAGTGCATGATGGGATGATAGAGACATGTATGAAGTATGAAGTTCCCCATGTAGCATAGAGACAGTGAGCCCATGATGACTCACTCCAATGCTGACAGGCTGTGGCCCTAAGTGACTGCGTGGGACTTGGAAAAGACAATGGCTGGTACGTCCGGTGTCGCGCCCATGGCTTGGTTTCTTCGCATCCTCTTCGCCTCAAGGATCATGATCTGGCGGGCTCTCATTTACACACGCTGCGGCACAGCAAAGGGAGCCGAATGCAGAAGAGGACTGCATGGCTAGTAGTATTGGCAGATATCACAGACCCCAATCGTCCAAATATACAGTACCACTAAGAAATCCGATGCCAAGAAGCATTACCGTATCAGCGGTGAGTCACCGTCTCTGCTGTGCCTGATCGATGCCCTGTGGCCTGCTGCTATAGTCGCGCGTGCTTTATCGAGCTATGTGCGAGCCTTTGCTACAAGCCACAAGCCACAGATCACAGGCCCACAGGCCCCCAAGCCCCAGGCGCAGTGCCTTTATCTGATATCAGACTAATGAAGAAAAAGAAGTGTAGGCATGCAACGAAGGATCCTCAAGATACGCTAGACGCTAGCCAAGAGCAACGCTCCTGTGCTTTACACTCGCCCTGCATGACATGAACATGTGAGCGTCCGCAACACGGAGAACGGCAACGGTGCCGTTTTTTAGCATACATACAGAATACACAGTTTGCCGGCCCTCCTGAATCCGCTGGATCCGCAGCGTAGCGTTTGGTAGAAGGTGTGGGGCAATGCGGACATGCGCTGGTTCCTTGAACAGCACATGGGACTGAGATTCCGAAAAGCACATACGCATGGCACTCAGCTGCGAGATGAAAAGGAGATAAACAGCGTAGCCAGCCGACGGCCATGAAGCGCGCAGTCGTCTATGTATGTCATGTTGAGCGACGAATGGCTGTGCGTGCATTGCTGTTGCGGCTTGCGCGCGTCGTCGTGGGACGTCGGTTGCAGATAACGTTTCGGTTGTTCACCTTATTGTCCTTGTTTTCAGGCCTGAGGTTTGGCTTCAGTATGTTAGAGTTTGCGTGCAGCCGGTGCCGACCAATCCGGAATCGGGAAGTCTCGTAGATAACATGAGTGAACGACTGACCGCGGTAAATCTGCGCCGGGCTCAACCATCAACTTACGCGTTGCGCACGAGATCCGATATCAATTCAGCAGAATATCAATAACGAGACCTTCATGACTTTCATCGTCCTCCATGTCACACGAGGCACCCCCGAATATCCGTAGTCACTCTCAACAGCGCCCTCTGATCCTGATTAATGCAATATGATCCCGATCCATTCCTCATACTTTTGCTTACCATGCGTGACCTTGTTTATGCTTCTTCCCGCTTCTCTTGTCGGGAGTCTTGCATATGATGACTTTTGAGCGTTACCTGTTCATGATGTCCATCCCCTCCTGCGCATCGAGTATGTCGGGTCAAAGAGGTGGAGGTTGCCCAGGGTAGGTATAGCGGTGATATTGGCAAAGAGAAGCCTGCGTTCATTGCTTGTGGGACTGCGAGCGAGCTTTGCCAGCCTCGCACAGCTCTTTCAGATGTCAAGGAGCGACGTGAATACCGTTGTATGGGTCCTGGAAGATGTAGAGCATGCTGGTGTTGTCCTGCTTTTCCTGCAAAGCATAGTGCCGACTCTGTCGAGTCTCAGCATTCGGCTTTGGGTATCTAGTGCGAAGCTGCGAAAAGGTAGATCTCTTAATCCATGATCTGCCTTGTCTCTGGATTGCCGTCGTCCATCCGGGATGTGTATTCGGGGCAATGGGGCTTGGGGCCGAAGAGGGTTCCTCATAGGCCTCGCAGCCCCTTCTGACGATCAAAACGATCAGCATGCAGATCCACGGGCATGGCAGAATCGGTGCAGGTAGTGTGGTACTAGTGAGTTACGCAGCATGGCAGCTTGTTGCGATTAACGCATGAAGACCTGCACTAGGCTTACAGTATGTAGTATCCGTCCATACCTCGAAGCAAGCATCGCCGGAGAGTGCCTCCTTTGAATGGCACTAGATGGACAAGTTCGAGAGTAAGGGACCAGCGCACAACTCGAGAGATAGTCGGAAAGATGACTGGGGAGCTACGTAGTAAATAGCGTCAGCGGTATGTTTGATAAGGCGGCAGCTTGGATAATAGTATATCGTCGCTGATAGGGTGGCTGTCGGACATTGTTCTGTTGCGGCATGTTGAGCTCAGAGCGAAAGTTACAGGCTTGCAAGGGCGGGTCGTAAGTGTGACAACACCTCCAGCACTGTGCACAGGTACATTGAGATACCTGCATGACTGCATTGACAAAAGGCTCAGCCGAGCAACACCTCATAGACGATACTATCCCGCTGTCAGCCCGCGAGAATCTCTGAGGATCGGTAAGACTCACACTACAACATTCACAACGATCAAAGGTACTAAACATGATGTCAGTAATGTTCAAGCAGAGCATCATACACTGCGGCTCTTGCAGTGATTCAAAAGATACTTACTCCGCATCAAAGTCCTCGTCGCGGATATCAGATTGACCAGCTTGGCCTTGACGCCCGGCCCTTCCCCACTCCCCCCTCCGCCGAAGCTTGTCGCGGATCCGGGAGCGTCATAGAGATGGGGTGTGGGAGAGTGTCCAAAGCCTTGGTTGGCGGCAGCATGGGAGCGGGTAGACCAACCGACTGTGAACAAGTGGAGATTGTCAGCGCCAAGTGGGCTGTGAGCAAGAGGCGTACGCACTGCGAGCCAAGAAACGTTCTTCGTTGAGGATGGCGATGGCATTTGTAAAGAGGAGCCCGATGTAGAGGAGACTGCCAAAGTAACCCCAGACCATTGTGGATCGTTTGTTGTGACGAGACACGCCGTGGGCCGAGTGAAAGAGGAGAAGACGCGCCGCGGCGGACATGGCCGTTCCCACGTGGCTGTGGTTTGCCACCGAGCGGGGTCTCCAGCCACAACGTCATCATGCCCTCAAATGTCCATCTGTTTCTGCAACTGCAACTCCACAAGCTACATCCACATACAATGGCCTCTTCTCTGCCTCAGGTGAGTGCCGTCTATGGGCCAGTATCCTTGCTCACACGCTTCTAGTACTACAACATCTTGGTATGTTCCGTCACGACCCCCTCGCGCGCCCTTACTGACAGTCTATAGGGCGTCAATCCCACAGCGACTGCGTGAGACACTTTCCATAAGTATCAACACCACCTGACTTGCAACAGCGATGAAATCCGAACAGCCTACAAGAAGGCGTCTCTGAGAAGCCACCCCGACAGACTACCTCAGACAGCCACACCCCAGGAAAAACGTACAGCCACAGAACGATTCGTGCGCGACCCCTCTTACTGCCCATCTCATGCTAACAACTTTTCAGCAAATTCTCTCTGACGCTTACTATGTGCTCTCCGACCCCGGTCGTCGGGCTGAGTACGACGCCCTCTTCCGCTCTCGCCCTCAGAACGCCTTTACCGAAGAGGACGCGACCGACTTTGAACAAGAACAAGCTTCAGGCAACTTTTTCCAAAACTTTTCGTCATTCTTCCAGAACGCTACTGGCGCTACTGGTGGATCGTCATCTGCTGGCGAAAAGGCTGGCGCTGGCGCCAGACCGGACGCGAACAATGTCTTTGGAGACGTCTTTGAAGAAATGCTCGCTCCGGAAGTCGCCCACGTCAGGCCCTGGTGGTCCTGGGTCGGCGGTGCTTCAGGTGCCAGCCTGGGCTATATCGTCGCCAATGTGCCCGGTGCTGTGGCTGGTGGTGAGTCGCGGGTTTCTCTCAAGATTGGAGGCAGTATCAGTATCGGAGGAAGGAGACGCTGAAGCGTGCCACTTGTTTTTGTGAGTTAGGTTTTGCGGGAAACAGGCTCGGAGCTGTAAGAGATGCCAAGGGCAGGCCCGTTGGAGAGGTGTTTAAAGATCTTGGAGGCGCGCAAAAGGCCGAGGTGAGTACATTTACATCGTTGAGGGTTATCTGACTCTGGTCAGATTCTCAAAGCGCTCGCATTCAAAGTGTTGGGGAGTATGGGATAGATTCAGCTGTAGATAGTATTGTCAAATAGATTCGTGGGTGGTTTGTATCCGAGTGTAACAATGCATGCTCTATTATTCTAAGGACTCTCGTCAATGGTCAACTTGACCCTCCCGTCGACAATCTCTACCGAGATCCTATTCCAGGTCAGCAGAGAGCGGTTCATACGATTGAAGACTCACTTGGAAAGGTCAGTTACGATCCAGGTAGCGCCCAGACCCTCCAGCTGCTCCCTGGTGTGAGAAGTACAAGTGGCAATAACCTTTGATCCAGCAGCGACTCCGCTCTTCACACCAGATGGGGCATCTTCCACGACAAAGCCTGCAGACCCATCAGTTGCCTGGCCAGTCTTCCACGAAACACTTACAGTCCGTCACATCCACGTCAAGAGCCTTGGCCCCAGCATAGTAAGGCTCGGGGAAAGGTTTCCCTTTGGTAACATCGTCCCCAGTGATCACCTTTGGTGCTGAGGGAATGCCAGCGGTAGGCAGCGCCGCAGAAGCATATATGCTAGTCGCCGACGTGACGATGGCCCACACGGGGATAGGAGAAGTGTTGAGCTGGTTGAGGAGATCGATGACGTTGGGGAGGGGAACGAGGCCATCTTTTCCCGCTGCTTGAAGCTCCTTGGCTTCGTGGACAATCATGCCTTCAAAGAGCTCTGTCGCTTTCTGTGCGCCGTGTCAGCCGGGGGATACGAAAAGAGAGAGACATGACGTGCGCGGAGCTCGTCAGCGTCGGTGATGTTACACCACTTCCTCATGTTGTCCACGGTCCTGACGCCATGAGAGGTACGGAGCACCTCGTGGAGGTCAAGGTCGTACTCTTTGGCAAAGTACTGCCACGTCGCCTCGACAGCGGGGGTCGAGTCTGAACGGTCTGAGCATGGTCCAGGTGCGTTGGTAGGGACATACCGAGAAGGGTGCCGTCCATGTCGAAGAGGAATGCCCTCGCGTCGGCTTGTGATATGGCGGACATGGTTGTTATGTACAGAGATGGGAGAGGAGAGAGGAGACTGTTGGCCTTTATAGCGCGCAGGGAGAACGGCTAAATGCTGCTGAACGGTATCTTATCAGCCAGCGGCGCAGACCGCCATCCCTCCTCCGTATATATACTCCTGATCTCGCCTCGCTGGGGCTGTACATCGCTGGGTATGGGGCTGCAATGTCAGGGTCCAGTGCATGCATCGGATGGCTTGGGATGCACCTTGTATGGTTCCCTTATCAGACGGGTAATTCCACGTCACCCCTCCGGCTGCCGCGACGCCTAAAGAAAGTGAATTGACAGAAATCTCCTCAACACATAAGAACATAAGAGGAGCAACCCCCGCCCTCCTGCTCACCATTCCACCCCTCGCCCACCTCGCACACGCTCTACGCCCCCTCACAAGAACACCCGTCTCCCCACTCGCCCGCACCATGGCCGCCAACGTCAACGCCAGTGCCCCTCCTGCCCCCGTCGTGTCCATGGAGAAGGTCCGTACACTCTCTATCCAGCTTCCCGTCTGACCTTGGCCTGCAGACCGACAAGAGGGACTACCTCATCGCGCTTGAGAAGAGTGCCCAGTCCGAATGGGCTGACCAAAAGGTCTTTGAGACCAACCCTCCACCTCTCCCCAAAGGCATCAGCTCGTACGCCGACTTTTTCGCCTCTGGCAAGTCTATGGAAGACCTCCAAAAAGAGTACCCCAAATGGTTCGGTACATTCCCCTACGCCTACATGAACGGTTCCCTCCATCTTGGTCACGCTTTCACTATCAGCAAAGTCGAGTTTGCCGCTGGTTTCGAGAGGATGAGGGGAAAGAGGGTCCTGTTCCCTGTTGCGTACCACGCCACTGGTATGCCCATCAAGGTGTGTCTCTATGAACAGTTGTCGAGTGCTGGCTAACAAAACTAGTCTGCCTCTGACAAACTCATCCGCGAAATGGAACTTTTCGGTCAAGACTTTGCTGGATACGAGGCTGAGCCTGAGGAAACCGACGCCCCCGTCACCGCCAAGGGCGAGTCTTCTGACCCCTCCAAGGGAAAGAAGGGAAAGCTTCAGGCCAAGTCCACCGGTCTCACCTACCAATTCCAAATCCTCGAGCTTATCGGTGTGCCCCGAGAAGAGCTCAAGCAATTCGCCGAGCCCCTCCACTGGCTCAACTACTTTCCTCCCATCGCCAAGACCGACTTGACCGGTGCTGGTGCCCGAGTCGACTGGAGAAGACAATTCATCACCACCCCTGCAAACCCTTACTACGACTCATTTGTCCGATGGCAGATGAACAAGCTTCACAAACAAGAGCGAGTCAAGTTTGGCAAGCGATACACAATCTACTCTCCCAAGGACGGCCAGCCCTGTATGGACCACGACCGTTCTAGTGGTGAGGCTGTCAACCCCCAAGAGTACACTGCCGTCAAGATGGAGGTCCTCGGGTGGGGTCCTTATGCCTCTGACGACTTTAAAAAATCTGTCGAGGGCAAAAAGGTCCACATGGTCGCTGCTACTCTTCGTCCCGAGACCATGTACGGCCAGACCAACTGCTACGTTGGTGTCAACATCAAGTATGGTCTCTACGAGGCCAACGACAACGAGCTCTTCCTCGTCACTGACCGCGCGGCCCGAAACATGGCTTTCCAGGGTATCTTTGACCGACCCAGGGGTGTCTACACCAAGGTCGCCGAGATCACTGGTGAGGACTTGCTCGGTACCAAGATTACTCCTCCCTTCGGTCTCGTCAAGGAAGTCTACGTTCTCCCTATGGAGGGTGTCCTTCCCACCAAGGGTACCGGTGTTGTCACCTCTGTTCCTTCCGACTCTCCCGACGACTGGAGAGCCCTCATGGATCTCAGGAAGAAGGCCGAGATGTACAAGATCAAGCCCGAATGGGCGGCTGTCGACCCCATCGCCGTACTTACCACCCCCAAGTACGGTGACATGGCTGCCGAGACTCTTTGTACGCAGCTCAAGATCCAATCCCAGCGTGACAAGGACAAGCTCGCTGAAGCCAAGGCCGAGACCTACAAAGAGGGCTTTTACAACGGAAAGATGCTCGTTGGTGAATTCAAGGGCCTGTCGGTGCAGGAGGCCAAGCCCAGGGTCAGGCAGCAGATGCTTGATGCTGGTTTGGCCGTGGCTTATGCCGAGCCCGAGAGCGAGGTCATCTCTCGAAGTGCCGATGTCTGTGTTGTCGCGCTGATCGACCAATGGTATCTCGACTACGGAGAGCCCGTCTGGAAGTCTGCCGCCGAAAAGTAAGTCATCTGTAACGTTAGACAGAGCTGTGTGGCTAACAGTATGAAGGCTCCTTGACCAGCTCAACACCTACCAGGGTGAGACCCGAAACAACTTCAAGTCTGTCCTTGACTGGCTCAACCAGTGGGCTTGCGCCCGATCCTACGGTCTCGGTTCCAAGCTCCCTTGGGACCCCGTGTGGCTCGTCGAGTCTCTGTCCGACTCTACTGTGTACATGTCCTACTACACCGTCGCCAACCTTCTTCACGAGGACTACTTTGGCAAGACCCCCGGTCCCCTTGGTATCACCCCCGAACAGATGACTGACGAGGTCTGGGAACACATCCTCGGCGACGGTCAACTCCCCGCCGATAGTCCTCTCGATGCCGAAAAGGCCGCCGAGCTCAAGTACAGCTTCAACTACTTTTACCCTCTCGACGTCCGATCCTCCGGCAAGGACCTTATTCCCAACCACTTGACTTTCTGGGTCTACTGCCACGCTGCGCTCTTCCCCGAGAAGCACTGGCCCAAGGCGGTTAGGGCCAACGGTCACTTGATGCTTAACGGAAAGAAGATGTCCAAGTCTACCGGAAACTTCTTGACCATGGCCGAGGCTACCAAGAAGTACGGTGCGGATGCTATGAGGCTGACTCTTGCCGATGCTGGTGACGATATTTCGGACGCCAAGTGAGTGCATCCACCAAATGTGGTCGTCTACTAATCCGATGTAGCTTTGAGGAGACCGTCGCCAACGCTGCCATTCTCCGACTCCACACTTGCTCCACCTGGGCCGAGGAGATGAAGTCGACCAAGGACCAGCTCAGGACTGGCGAGTTCAACGACTTTGATCGTGGCTTCCAGGCCGAGATGGACGCTCTAATCACCGAGGCTTATGGTGCTTTCGAACAGTGAGTATCGCCTCCTTCTCTTGATCTTTTGCTGATGACTGGTAGGATGGAGTTCAAGCACGCTCTCAAGTCTGGTCTTTACGACTTTGAAAACGCCCGTAACTGGTACCGAATGGTCTCCGACCCTGCCAACGGCGGTAGCGGCATGCACAAGGACCTCGTCTTCACCTGGCTCCGCAACCACGCTCTCCTCATCACACCCTTCACCCCCCACTACTCCGAGTTCCTCTGGAAGAACGTCCTCGGCGAGCAAACCTCCGTCCAGACTGCTCTGTACCCCGAACCCTCTGGCCCCATTAACCGATCTGTTCTCGAGCAGACTGATTACCTCCGAGGTGTTGTTGACACCATCCGAGGTGCCGAGGCGCAGGCTGCCAAGAGGAAGGGCAAGAAGGCTGCGGCGACAGCGGTTTACGACCCCACAAAGACAAAGGACGTGAGGATCTTTGTTGCCAAAGAGTTCCCTCAATGGCAAGACACCGCGGTGGAGATCATGAAGAACGAGGCCTGGGACGGCGAGAAGATTGACGATGCCAAGCTGAGGCAAGGTCTTGACAAGGCTGGTTTGATGAAGGACAAGAAGGCCATGCCTTTCTGCCAGGCTTTCAAGGTGCGTGTCGCAATGCATCGCTTGCATGTATCCACTAACCGAACGTGCAGCGTAAATTGATCGCCACTGGTCCCTCCGCTTTCAACCGAACCCTTCCCTTCGACGAGCTCCACACCCTCAAGATGCTTGCTCCCCTCATCAAGTCTTCTCTCCGATTCGAGAATGTTGATGTTGTCAGCGTCGATGACGCGAGGGCTTTGATCGAGAAGGAAGGCGAGAAGGAAGGATGGTTCAAGGAGAGGGTCGAGAGCAGTGAGCCCGGGGTACCCGGAGTACAGTTCTGGAATGTCAGTGTGTAGATATAGATATCAGGTTATATATGCTTGCATGTGAAGTCATTAGTTTGGTCGTATATGACGCGATCATGCTCCTATGGCTTCTTCGCTGATTGCCCGAGAATTTTGACACCTGATCTACCCACATAGCTCAATCCACTCCAGATGGTAGTTCCTGCTACGGCCCATCTGCAAGTTGTCAGTGCGCATGACCGCTTTCGTTCGTCTCAGTACTTACTGAAGTGCTTGCAAAGGTAACGAAATGTCCATAGAAAGGAGTGGGGAGACCGTCGTCACACCCATGAGGACTAGTTGCAGGAGCGTGTTAATCTTGTACGGTCAGCGCACATTATATCTTTGGACCAGACAGGCTCGCCTTGCTGATCTGGGTCGGTGTCACTTGAGCCGATGGTATGGAAAAGTCAAAGTACCGCTGGAGTGTGCGCTTTATGACTGTCAGGCTCAGGCTCGAAGAGTGGAAAGACCACTCACGGGAGGAGGCAGGGAGATGAATCGAAAGTAGAAGGCTGAGATAGAAAGACCGACATCTCGACCGACGATGAGGATTGCAAGAGGGACTGGAGATAATGAGCAGAGGAAAAGTCGAAGGTCTGGAGTGACTTACTCGGAAGCAGACCAGCATAAGCTAGAGTTCCGACCAAGGTTGTCATCAAGGCCTTGTCTGCGGCGGGGTCCAGTATAGAGCCCAGGACCGAAAAGCTGTTATACCGCCTGGCCAGCCATCCGTCTAGCTACATCATGCGTCAGCTCCCTGAAATGAAGCTGGAATATATTGCACCATACCCAGTCTGTCACACCACTTGCAAAAAGTATACCAGTCGCGAGCGCATAATCGCCTTGCACAATCTCATAACCCAATAACGGACATGCCAGCAACCTTGCAAGTGTGAGGGCGTTCGGTATTGTGTAGGGAGATTCGTGGAGATCTTTCTGAGCTGCAGGCGACGATGGTACAGGGGGCTGTAGAGTGTCAACTGTGTAGTTTCATACGACTTTGCTACTCACAGTCGACGGTGTAGAAGTAGCCGCCTTCTCCTTGCCCTCGGGCTTTTCAGTCGACATATATCTCCTGGATCCCATGATTTGCCTTTCCAATCGTCTCTGGATCCTCCTTGCTCCCCCGCATTGCCCCCTTGGGACTTCAGCCCCTGGTGTGACCATAGACAACAGTCGCCGGGGTCCGGCACTGCAGCGGGCGCTCTGCGGGCGCCCAAGCAGCGCGCGTACGGCTGAGCGGTCGAGGGTGAGCAGAACGGCTCTCGGGGTGGCTGACGCGAGCATTGTGTTGAGTGATAAGTGTGGCACTATCCAACTCAACGAACAGTGAGCCGGCCTTTTCCAAGCGTCATGCCGGAGATGTCCACCCTCCGTTGCCCCACGTCGGCGGATGCCGCTTGTTGCGTCCGCCGTCAGCCGCGACCTCTCGCTTACGGCCGTGAGCGTCCGTGCATGACAGCGCCAGAGTTTGGTTCCGTCCCAGCCTGCCACTGCTGACGATGGTTTCCTTTTGACGCTCTGGATTGCCTCAGCCATGCACTCCCTACCAGCCACTGAGAGCCTCGGTTATCAGCAGGTGAGCTGCTACTGACATTCGCCGGCATCAGCTGCAAATGCCTTACCGGCCCACGGCTCCACCGTTCTTTGACAAATCGCACATGCATGTACACTCTAGTACTGCAAACTTTCGAGTCTCGACCGAGGATATATAAGAGAGCTCGAGCAAGACGATCTACCCCATAACACATTACTCACCCTTCTGTCGTCCCCCTCATTGCCCTGAGCATCACTTGCCACACAGCGCCTTCCACCGTCCTATACCACAACACCTGTCATCCGCCATGCTGGAGCCCGTAGAAGCCGAATTTGCCAAACCCCCCATCTACAACGATGCACAAGAGGAGGCCTTTCAATCTGAAGAGACCGAGGAGCCGAACGCTATCACCTATGCCGCCAACAACCTTACCCGGGTCGAGACTAGGGAAGGTCGCCAAGCCAGTCCCACCCATTCTCAGAGCTCCACGCTCCAGAATAACGGAGTGGCTGCCAAGCTTGACGATCCCGAGAAGGGTGGCTATCAAAAAACAGCAGACAGCAAAATCCTTGTAACATTTGACGTCGGGGAAGATCCCAAGGAATGGACAAAGTTCCACAAGTGGCAAGTTGTTCAATTCCGACCATTTGCCAAATTACTAACGCACATTCAGGCTTGCCACTATTACGGCTTCAACCCTATGCTTGACTGTGGCCCTCGGAAGCGCCATGCCAACAGGGGATCTCCCTGGTGCGGCAGAGGGTCTTCATGTATCCGATGAAGTAATCTACTTGACTATCACGCTTTTCGTGGCCGGCTTTGGTATCGGCCCTCTCTTCTTTGCTCCTCGTATGTATCAACAGCCTCAAGCTTTTATCATGCTGACTTTGCATCAGTGAGTGAACTTTACGGCCGGCAGCCGGTGTACATGGTCTCAATAATCTTCTACTTTCTCTTTACTCTTCCTTCATGTCTCGCCAAAAACGTCGCCACTACATTGGCCGGCAGAATGATTGCTGGTATTGCCTCGTCAGCCCCTTTCACCAACGTCGGTGGCACTATTGCGGATGTCTGGGATGTTCAAGACCGCGGCATTCCCATGGCCGTCTATAGTTCAACATTGTTGTGAGTACTTACCCTCTGCACATGTCTCTCGCCCTACTGACAAGAAGCAGTATGGGACCATGTCTCGGTCCCCTCTTCGGAGGATGGATCGCTCTCAAGACAGGTACTTGGCGATGGATCTACTGGGTCCTCTTCATTACCATCGGCGCCAGCTGCATTCTTTGTCTCTTCAACCCCGAGACTCTCGCCCCCGTCCTTCTTCGAAAGAAAGCCAAGAAGCTCAACAAGCAGCACAACACCGACGCCTACACAACCGAAGCCGACCTCCACAGACCGTCATTCGGGACTGCCATCAAAGCTGCTTTGATTAGACCGTTCGCAATGATGATTGAGCCTATCATCATCCTCTTTACATTCTACCTTTCGTTCGTTTATGCTCTGTTGTACGCCACCTTCTTTGCCTTCCCTATCGCATTCGAAGAGATTCGAGGGTGGAATATGGGCATGACTGGCGTCTCGTTCGTCTCGATCATTGCAAGTTTCATCTTCCTGTTACGAACCGAAGCTGACTCGTTGCCACAGATCGGCATCTTCCTCGCGAATATTCTCATAATGCCTCTGCAAGAGAGACTTTATCGAAAGTACACGGCCAGACACGGTGCATCTCCCGAAGGTCGTCTCTACACCATGATGATAGGAGCCACGTACGTACTCTCTTGTCGCATATAGCCTTCACTGACCTGCTTTCTTAGCGTTCTCCCTCCAGCTCTTTTCATCCTGGCATTCACCTCCTACCCGGGCGTCAGCTGGGTCGGCCCTTGTATCTGTGGTATCATGTTTGGCTTTGCTATGGTCTCCATCTACATCTCCGGAAACTCGTACATTGTTGACTCCTATTCCAATGTCGCCGCTTCTGCCATTTCTTCAAAGAACATGATCAGATCTTTCGTTGGCGCTTCTGTGCCACTGTGGATCACCCAGCTCTTCGTAAGCTTTTACGGCAACTATCTCATCGAAGCTGACCGGTATCGCAGCACAACTTGGGGTTCCAATACGCTGGTCTTTTCCTCGCCTTGGTTTCCGTGGTTCTCATGCCCATCCCCTTCTTCTTCTTCTGGAAGGGTGCTTGGGTGCGATCAAAGTCCGATAAGGCGAACAAATAATCCTCTTTCCAATCTCGTACATTATGCAGCTGTATACGAATGTGCAAAAGAAGGCAGCTTGGACAGAAAAGAGAGCATCTATACGTACAACACTACCTATGATTACAGAACACTTTCAAGATACACATATTATAGAGTACAGTTCCTCTCTAATCATCATCGTCAGATTCGTCGTCCTCTTGGCCTTTGTGCGAGTGTTTGAACAGTTCTGTTGAATCATGTCAGCGCGGGAAAGAACGGAGACTGGAGTACATACTCATGATGTCGTCCATCGTGAGCTTCATGAGTCCCTTGCCTGCTTGGCCCGAGAGCGCTGCGTTGGCCAATTCCCGTTTGTTGTTTTGGAGAGCGAGAATACCTATAGCACCTGATGAGCAACAATGCTTCCAGTGGCGACTAACACGTACGATCCTCCACTGTCTCCTCAATAGTCAATTTGTAGATGTTCACGTCACGCTTCTGTCCGAGGCTTGGTGCCAGTCAGTCTATGTCAAATAGGCATGCGCACGACTCACCGATGAGCACGATCAAAGGCTTGATCCTCAAGACTACATAAGCTGTGAGTATTGAAATCAAGCTCTGGATTATCTACACTCACGCAGGATTCCACCACAGGTCCATTAGGACCACGTTGTTACAACATGTCAAGTTCAGACCCGTGCTACCAGCCTTGAAAGAGATGAGGATGACCTTGACAACAGGGTCGTTCTTGATAGCTTGGAGGGACTGTTGACGCTTTTCGTTCCTCATCGACCCGTCGTCTACGCAAAGTCAGCATCGACCACCGCGAGATGGGAAACGGACTGACACCTGACAAACGCAATCTTGTGCTTTTTCAAGAAGGGCTCCACCAGGTTCAGAAAGCTTGTAAACTGGGAGAACACAATAGTCTTTTCTTGCCCGCCGCTCTTCTCGTCGATCTCGGACAAAAGCTTGAGCAAGGTTCGGATCTTGGCGCTGTCAGGCGGAAGGTTGGATGATTTGTCACGAGCCCAGACGCGTTCTGTGAGACCTATGCACCCGGCGCAATGAGTGGCAGTCTGGTCTTGCAGCCTACAAAACGTCAACATTGTCTGAGAACTTTGATATATGGTACTCACTTGACAAAACAAATGGCACAAGTCTTGCCTTTAGCAACGCCGAGCCCACCGAGCATGTCAGCCAGCTCATCCGCCTCGTCTTTGACAGGCGCAGCTTTGGCAACATCATCAGCCTCGAGCGCCTCGTCCATATCCAAAGAGTTGGTGACCAGTGAGGGGTGAACACACGCCTGTCGGAGACGTAAAAGCAACGTCAAGACGGAGGTGTAGTTGGCAGTAGCGCTGCCGCTCTTGACAAACTGTGACTTGTCAGATCTCGCAATGACAATATGTTATGCGTACCTTGTTGAACGTGATACTGGTCTTCTTCTCCAAAGCTTCGTAAAAGGCGCGCTCATCCTCGTCAAACGGACATGGCATCACCTGTACCGTTCGGCCCGGAAGGTTGAGGATCTTTTTGCCGTCTGCGAGATGATTAGCGGTGAGCATGATGAATCATTTTGACTCGCCGATTTCGGCGTCCTTGGTACGGCGCAGCATGATAGCCTTGAGGACGACATGGAGACGCTTCATTGCAATCTTGGTACGACCTTCCTTGACGAGCGAAGAGATACGAATTCTAAACTCTTGCCAATCGTCCAGAGGCTTTGCACGAAGGAATTGGAAGAGAGTGAACAGTTCCTCGACATTGTTCTGGATGGGGGTACTGATATTGCATTAGTAATGTATGGCAGCGAACGAAGACTCACCCTGTCAGACACCATCTGTACTTGGCTCGGAGAGCGACGGCGGCCTTTGCTTGTTTGGTGTTTCTGTTCTTGATGTTTTGGGCCTCGTCTGGGTACACATCAGTATTCGCATCAGTGTCGACGAAAGCACTCACCGACGACGATCCTCAACCACTTTACTTGGAACAGAGCACTCATAGTCGCCTTCTTTTTCGCGGCCTTCTTCCTCCCTTTCGGCGCCACATCATCAGAGTCGGAATCCAGCTGGTCATCCAGTCGCGACTGCATCTCCTTTTCGTAGATGCCGAATTCCGAGGAGACGGTAGCAAAAGTGGTGATAACGACATCGTAGCCCTCGAGGGTCTTGCCCAATTTTGTCCGGCTGGACGTATGGTGGGTGGTGACTTTGAGGACTCCGGGAGAGGTCTTGGTGTTGCACTCGGTAGCCCATTGTTCCATGACTGCAAGAGGACAAATGATGCTATGCTGTGTCAGGGCTTGTTGCCGTACGTCCAGGCTACTCACAGAGTACCACCCTTGTATCCGGCCTTCTTCTCTGCGGGGGTAGGCTTGCCTTCCACAATCCTGGCCAACGTCTGGACCGTCTTGCCCAGACCCATGTCCTATGGCTGATCAGCTGGTGCTCTCGAGGAGGGTTGGACTCACG
Source organism: Cryptococcus floricola (assembly GCA_006352305.1). Taxonomy (NCBI): domain Eukaryota; kingdom Fungi; phylum Basidiomycota; class Tremellomycetes; order Tremellales; family Cryptococcaceae; genus Cryptococcus; species Cryptococcus floricola. The sequence continues at coordinate 944,593 of RRZH01000007.1, read as the reverse complement.
TCTGCAAGGATCCCTCCGTATTTACGCCCGCTCTCTCGCTGCCTCATCCACTTGACACCCCTCACTTGATGGGGCATCAATTTCATGCCCTTTGCGAAACCCTCAATTTTGTCGTCCCCTTCCTGTACTCCATCGTCTCCCATCTCATCCTCTCCATCACCAATGGCCCCGCTCAAGAGCTCTGCCATGTGCTTCTCTGCGTCGCCATTGTACCGGACCATGTCGTCGGCAGTGATACTAGCGCCGGCAATGTCAAAGTTTTCGCGGGGAACGTCGTCCTCTACGGGAGCTCTGCTCGTCGGAGCAAGGGGAGCCCTAGCATTGGGCACTGTGCCAGGATTGACACCCCCAGGCTGTACCCAACCCGGCCATCCATTGACATAACCCTTCGTCGAACCAAATGCAGGCTGGCTCGCCGGCTGGCTGAAGGTCTGCTTGATCTGAGACTGGGATTTTTGAAAAGCATTCGGAGTGGCGGGCTTGATATAGTTGGAGTAGGGATCGCGCAACTTTGAAGTTTTGGATTTTTGGGAGAGGGACGACCCGAAAGAGTCAAAGTCGTATCCTCTGGAAGACTGGCTGGCGGAAACGTTGGCCCTGTTGGAGACATCGGAGAGGGTATTGCCACCGATATAGACTACCGAGGAAGCGGGGGAGTAGTTGGGTCCGCTGTGGGTGTACTGCTTCCTGGTGGGCTCTCCACGAGCATCGGAAGGGGTGTCTGCTGTGAGATCTACGACGGGCGTTCTTGGGGTGGCGGCCTCGTGGATCTCGATGGATTCCATCATGTCGGGTTGCAGCGTTCAGGTGGACAGAGAAGGGGTCAATCTATCGTGTAGCGTTTGTTGACATCCTCCGGGATCAAATCGGCTGCCTCCACCGCCGCATACACAATGTCTGGAAAGCAACGTCTTGCATGGAATTGGTATTACAGTATACAGAGCAGTCCGCCAATTAGACGATGGATACAATTACACTAAGAGAACAGAGTTGATGCAGCCATCGTTCTCGGGGTTGTTTGTGATCTGCGCATACTCTGGTAGGGCATTAGCGATATTCGCCCAACTGATAGATTGACGACTCACTTGACCAGACCACCTTACCACCAGTTGTCACCATACCCAATTCACTGACATTGACCTCGACGATGGTACCCTTGGTGAGTACACCGAGAGATGTGTAGAGAGGAGATTGGGGGTTCTTCTTGACACCAAGGATGGGGAGTTGGAAAGTGGTTTTGAGCTCGGGGTGAGTGACGTTGGCTTTGGTCATTCGCTGCAGGGCGTCAGAATATCCCTAAAGTGCATGATTGTACTTACAAGACCAGTGGGCCTGATGAACCTCTCCAGCTTTACGGGCTTTCTGGTAAAGCCCTCTCCAACGAAAGTAGCCTTGTTGACCATTCTCTTCCAGCTCTTGCTCTTGCTCTTTCCAGTCTTGATGACCTTGAACATCTCCTCTTCGGCAATACCCCTGACCTTGGGAAGAGGCACGCTGTACTTGGCGGCACGGTCCTTTCTGCGGTCTTTGACTGCTGAAGAAAGAGCTTTGGCGTCCTACACGATAGTCAGCATCGCCCAAAAGAGGTCTGAAGCGCTCACCTTTTGTCCATCCCTATCCAACAAGAATGCAGGCAAAGCGCCCTCCTTGACAGCCCCATCGTCCTTTTGCTTTACATTCCTCTCGTCGTGCGCCTTCAAAGTCTTCTTCATCTGCACCTTCTCGGAATGTCGGCGGGCGTGGAGAAGCTTGGCTCGGTGACCAAAGATCTTTTGAGCATCCTGAGAGTTCTTGTGTGCCTCACGGGCAGTCCTCTTACGCCTAAAAGATATCAGAAAGAGTCGTGGTATAAACGAACGACGTACTGGCGCTCCTCGTGATCCATACGACGACCATGTCGCTTACGGTGCTCTTCCATATACTCGTTCTGCGGCTATATCCAGGGGTCAGTGGGTGGACACACAGTAGCTGCCAGTACCTACCATATTGATTTGTCTTGGTGTATGTGGTGAAGAGAGCTTGAGCGGCAATGATAGAAGATGGGGCGCGCGCAAAATTTCTGGTTCCGTTCTTCTGTAACATTTAATTTTTTTTTCGGCACTCCGCTATACAGTCAGTCGACAGCCACCATGGGACTCTCGGAACGGAAAGTAAAGCGTGAGTGTGCTCTTGAAAGGCGGAACAGGACTGATGCATTGAAAAGAGCGGATCGGGCTTGACCCTCGGAACCTCAATTGGTCCGAGAACAAGGACCGCTTCTCGTACAAGCACATGAAGGCGCTCGGATGGGAAGACAATACTGGTCTGGGCTCCTCCATGGTCGGCAATGCCAACAATATTGCTGTAGCGAGAAAGGACGACAATGGCGGTATCGGTATGGCTAGAGCGAGGAAGGAAGGGGGCGATATGGCTGCTGGTGCCGGGCAGGCCGGAGCAGGGTTGGAAGATGTGTTGAGGCGATTGGCAGGAGGCGCCAGCCCTTCCCCTGCGCCTGCTTCACCCAAGGTAGAGGAAGAGAGACCAAAGGTGATCCGGAACAAGATGGCGTGAGTCGTACTATATACATGCGCATCAAACTGACAGTAGCAGTTCACGACAACGACACCTCATGGCCAAGAAGGCTGCTTCTCAATCACCACAAGCCCTCGCCGAAATCCTCGGTATCCCCGTCTCTGCCCTTCCTGCCTCTGCCCTTGCCTCCCCTTCCACCTCTGCCTCTTCCACTCCCAAGCCCGAGCCCGAGGTCAAAGTCGAGCTGGATGACGGCAAGACGGACGAGATGGTAACGACCTCCACTCTCTCTGTATCCGACTACTTTCGTCAAAAGATGAGAGAAAAGATGGCCGCTCGTCAAGCTGCTTCGGGTGCCTCTGCGCCTGCCGAGCTCCCGGTGCACTCGCTCGAGTCGCTCGCTTCTCTCCCAGAGCCCAAGGCCGTCGGCGGGACCGCGTGGGAAGGGCAAAAGATGCAGTTTGAAGAGGTGAAGGAAGAGTTCAACCCCTCTGAAGCCACTGCCGAGATACCGAGAGAGGACGCGGAGAATGAGAGAAAGAGACAACGAAAGGAGGAGAAACGGTTGGAAAAGTTGAGGAAGGAAGCTGTGGAGAGGGATGATGCGGCGGGGAGAAAAGGCAAGAAGGTCAAGCAAGAAGTCAAGGAAGAGGTACAAGAGTTGGAGAATGACCCCCTTCACCAAGCCCACGAACAGCTGGAAAAGTTTGAGCACGCTGGCGAGGACGTCAAACCGGTGATCAAGGAAGATAAGGAGGAGAAGCGGAAGAGGAAGGAGGAGAAGAGGAGAGAAAAAGAGGAGAAGAGAAGAGAAAAGGAGGGCAAGAAACGAAAGCGAGAAGATGGCGAGGAGAAGAAGAGCAAGAAGGGCAGGGAGTGAGCGCATATAGCATTGAGCATTGGCATATTCTGTTGTTAGATATCTTGCATAGTATTTTGGGTCTTTATGTACAACTCTCATGGTACCGGGGCTGTCTCGTGTGAACGATTACAGAGCTGCTGGCCACAAGAGCACGTCGAGGGCAGGCAGGCTGTGTGGGGAAGTGGCTTGCTTCTGGGGTGCATACATGCTGCGAGCCAAGGATGTCCCCAGAGACGCCTGCTACCTTGCCTGCTGCCACTGTCCTGCTCTGCTCCCCTCACGCTGCCTGCCCTCTGCGCTGCCTCCGCGAACAATTTTCCCCGCCTCCACACCAAAAATCTCCCGGCGTGCCTGGTGCGAGCTCGGCGGCCAGAAAAGCGGCGACCCCCGCGCCTTGTGCCACGGGGTATATCGCCGCGTATCACCGCGAAAACGAAACTGCAGTAAAGAGCACGGCCGGGGACGCATTTCTTTCTCTTTCCTCACCAGAGTTTTCTCTACTTTCCTTCTATCACAAAACAAGTGAGTCCCCTCTCCCCCCCCTCCCCCTCCCCTCCCCTTCCATCCCCCACCCCGCCTAGCCTGTGCGCCGACTTGCCCCGGGTGGCGGCTTATCGGGTGGCGCGATAAGGAGTGGAGCCATGGGAATCACTCTCTTGTCGTTTCTTCTCTTCCTCTGCCTCCCTGCACTTACCAAGCATTCGCACCGCCTCACTCTCTTCCATCGCATACCTCTCCCGTTCCATCGCTGACAATCTTTCAGAAAATCATCCACAATGGGTAAAGAGAAGGGTCACGTTAACGTCGTCGTCATTGGTCACGTCGACTCCGGCAAGTCCACCACCACCGGTCACTTGATCTACAAGTGTGGCGGTATCGACAAGCGAACTATCGAGAAGTTCGAGAAGGAGGCTGCCGAGCTCGGTAAATGTGAGTGAAAATTTTCACCTCCCTCCAGCGCAAGGCTGATCCTTTTCACAGCTTCCTTCAAGTACGCTTGGGTTCTTGACAAGCTCAAGGCCGAGCGAGAGCGAGGTATCACCATCGACATTGCCCTCTGGAAGTTCGAGACTCCCAAGTACAACGTCACCGTCATTGACGCCCCCGGTCACCGAGACTTCATCAAGAACATGATTACCGGTACCTCCCAGGCCGACTGTGCCATCCTCATCATTGCCACCGGTATCGGAGAGTTCGAGGCTGGTATCTCCAAGGATGGTCAGACCCGAGAGCACGCCCTCCTTGCCTTCACCCTCGGTGTCAGGCAGCTCATTGTCGCCTGTAACAAGATGGACACCTGCAAGTGGTCCGAGGACCGATTCAACGAGATTGTCAAGGAGACCACCACCTTCATCAAGAAGGTCGGTTACAACCCCAAGTCTGTCCCCTTCGTCCCCATCTCTGGTTGGCACGGTGACAACATGTTGGAGGAGACTACCAAGTGAGCATCATTCTCTTCCGTCATTCTCTCTCGCTGACACCTCTTGCAGCATGGGCTGGTACAAGGGATGGACCAAGGAGACCAAGGCTGGTGTCTCCAAGGGTAAGACCCTCCTCGAGGCCATCGACGCCATCGAGCCCCCTGTCCGACCCACCGACAAGGCTCTCCGACTTCCCCTCCAGGATGTCTACAAGATCGGTGGTATTGGCACGGTGCCCGTCGGTCGTGTTGAGACCGGTATCATCAAGGCTGGTATGGTCGTCACCTTCGCCCCCACCAACGTGACCACTGAAGTCAAGTCCGTCGAGATGCGTGAGTACTTTTCATTTTGAAAATTTTCATTGCTGACCTGTATGCAGACCACGAGCAAATTCCCGAGGGTCTTCCCGGAGACAACGTTGGTTTCAACGTCAAGAACGTTTCCATCAAGGACATCCGACGAGGTAACGTCTGTGGTGACTCCAAGACCGACCCCCCCAAGGAGGCCGCTTCTTTCAACGCCCAGGTCATTGTCCTCAACCACCCCGGTCAGATCGGTGCCGGTTACACCCCCGTCTTGGACTGCCACACCGCCCACATTGCCTGCAAGTTTGCTGAGCTCGTCGAGAAGATTGACCGACGTGCGTATACTCTTCTTTGTTCTATTCATCACTGACATCCGGCTCAGGAACGGGCAAGGTCATGGAAGCGGCTCCTAAATTCGTCAAGTCTGGTGACGCCGCCATCGTCAAGCTCGTCTCCCAGAAGCCCCTCTGTGTTGAGGCCTACTCCGACTACCCCCCTCTTGGTCGATTCGCTGTCCGAGACATGCGACAGACTGTTGCCGTCGGTGTCATCAAGTCCGTCGAGAAGTCTGATGGCAAGGCTGGTAAAGTGACCAAGGAAAGCATTCTCCCTCCTCCGCACATGTACAAGCAAACTGACACCCATTCAGGCCGCCGAGAAGGCTCAGAAGAAGAAGTAATCTTTTACTTTGGACTTTGTATATTCCTCCGTACTTGGCATGCAAGCGCTTCGCTGTTGATAATTTGAACAATCATTTGGCCGCGAGATTGTCTTGTTGTTGCAGTCCCTTAGACATAAACAGTAGTAGAACGCGCGGAAGGTGACAAGACGCGTCTGCCTCCACGGGCACACTGTCCTTGTCTCGGAAAAGCGTGCCCTTCTTTCCCGGGAGATCCACCATCCCCCCACGGATATCTCTTTTCTCCTCTCTTCTTTATCTTCTTTCTCCTTTCAACACAGACTTTCGACACCTTTCCACCCAGAGCACGCTCATCAAGAAACTACAAGTGAGTTAAACGACCCGAATCGTTCAAGGAGGCATGCGGCGTGCGTTGTCTTTCCATACATACTAAACATGATGAGAATCACTGCCATGCATATATAATCAGCTACAAATAATACAACGAATCGATGAAAAGGGGCCCAACATCCCAATGATTGCGCGATACATACAACAATATTATGAGAAGGGGGCAGCTTCGGGGTCCACATCTGGCGCATGAGCGATAGCTGGGGCTGATCCAAGATTCTCCAGTCCCAAAGTGTTATCCGTCCCTTCAAGTGCCGCCTCTCCATTCAAAGCTGCCACGCATCCAATTCCCTCCTCTTTCGTCTTGTATGCCACCCCGACAGCCACTTCAGCTCTATCGCCGGTCAACGAAGCAGGGCCCGCTGACCCAAGGATGATGTCGCCGACAAAGCTACTCATCATGCCCGAGACGCATCTGGTGAGCCAGCCGAGACGTTTGGCAAATGGGACGACAGCTTCAACGGCATCTCTCAGGTCGACTTTGTCGCGGATATATGTGGCTTTGCCTACAGGGCACATCAGCCAAAGGTTCAGTGATAAGCTATTGATACTCACCGACTTCGTTCAGTTCAACAAAAGTAGTCACTGGCAACTCCCAATGTAGAACCACTTCAAGTTCATTCAGTACCGCCGTCGCCAACCTGCTCGTGAAACTCGGGCTTGGCAGTGATGGTAGCGAGTTGGGAGTTGCGATGGGAGAAGGGGTTTCGAGAAGGGGTGTCGATGTGTGGGATCCTGGCATGCGGCGGACAAGGGAAGGTAAGAATTGAAGAGATATGATTTGATCCACCATAGCTAGGTGGTATCCATCTGGGAGTCGTGAGCAATGTCATTGACTAGCAGTGGTTGCGTACCATAGCATTCCATCTCGCCTATATCCCGGCAATCTGCCCTCACTTCCCAGAGTCGCCACCAACCCTCGGCCTCTGTTGGACATTCGGGCTCGGGTAGTCCCAGCCAAGCCTCCTCCAAACCAAAGTCGTTCTTGGCCATGTCGCTCGGCTTTGCATTATTGTCGACTCTTTCTATACCGGCTGCTCGCTTCATCAAGGCCGAGGTGGCGTTGCGAGCATGCAGAACAAGAGATGTCGGTGTGAGGGAAGGGAGATAGAGGGTCGAGCATAGATGGAGCAGCGCAAAGTGTGACAAGAGGGACGATCGCGAAGACACTCGTGATAGAGGAGTGTCATAGACTAGCGTCATCAGTATCATCGGCAGACATGAGATATAAGCAACGTACCACAGTCTCCTTCAAAGCACTCGCTCAACAGATTCCGTACTTGTTGAACCTTGTCGTCCCAGGCTCGATCTTCCGTCCCATCTTGGCCCAAATATAGAATCTTGTGGATCTCCATGACAGCGTCCAGGCATTCTGCCTGAGATACCAAGACGGACTCTGCTGGGGACGCATCAAACCTGAGATGAGGTGCTGAACCGTGCGTCCCCTGGAAGCCAAAGTCTGAGGACAAGGTGCGAAAGCGCTTGAGAGATTCTGTAGAGTCCCCTGCCCTGCTGTGGTCACCGAGCATGACACCTGATGCTAGTCGTGGGTGGGAGGGGGAGGGGGAGGGGGCGTGGGCGAGGAAGAACTGTGGCATGGCGGGGTGAGATGAGATGTTGTTTGTGCAGGCGTCCATTCGCCCCATGAGACTCCCGGTGACTCACCACTTTTGTCGAGCGCGGGTAATCCGGCCACTTTGGTTCCGCCGGCTTTTATGACAAGCGAGTCGGACGCTGACTCTTCTCTTGCCCATTTCTATCTCCATCACTTCATTCACATTCTCTCCCTATTCACAATGAGTGAGTCCAGTACCACCCCATGCCCCCCACGCTGCCCTCTGCGCAGGGCTACTAGGCGCTGCGCTGACCACTCACCACAGGCTTTACCAACTTCTGGGCTGGCGTTCCTCAGGGGTACGTTCGCAATGAGCAGAGCCGGGACAACCAAAGCTGACATGCATGTAGTCCCCCCGACCCCATTCTCGGTATGTCTACGGCTTGATCGCCCACTCTCAACACTCCGTATTACTCCGGCCCGGAAGGCGACGGTCAGCTGACGTGTGGTATCCAGGTGTCAGCGACGCTTTCAAGAAGGACACTTCTCCCCAGAAGGTCAACCTTGGTGTCGGTGCGTACTACTGTGCCACTGTAGGAGTGTGGAACTGACTGGGTGTCCTTCGCAATGCGTCATTCTACTCCATTCACGCAATCACATTTCTCCTGCTCCGGTATCGCCCCAACTTGTCTCACCTTTGTGGGCCTTATCAACGATTCTATTCGTGTCCTTATCTATCTACCTTATCCTTTGACCCACAGGTGCCTACGTGAGTTTCTGCATGTTCGCTAGAAACTCCCATGCTCATGTTGTATAGCGTGACGAGGACGGCAAGCCTTACATTCTCGAGTCTGTATTGAAAGCCGAGGACATCTTGCACAAGCAGAGATTGGACAAGGAGTACCTTCCTATCACTGTGAGTGTATAAACTTGTCATGGAGACGTTGCTCATGTTCCTAGGGCGCTGCCGAATTCACCAAGCTTGCCTCTGAGCTTGCCTATGGCAAGGACTCTAAGCCTCTTAAAGAGGGCCGCGTACGTTGCACAAGTCTCAGACCCGCAGGCTCTAATCCGTACTCCATAGCTCGCCGTCACCCAGTCCATCTCTGGTACTGGCGCCCTCCGAATTGCCACCGGCTTCCTCTCGAGCTACTACTCGGGTCCCAAGGTCATTTACCTCCCCAACCCCACTTGGGGTAACCACATCCCTCTTGCCGAGTCTGTCGGTCTCAAGGTAGAAAAGTACAGATACTTTGACAAGAAGACTGTGGGGTTGGACTTTGAGGGTATGAAGGAGGACATCAAGGTGCGTGGACGTGGTAGTGCTTTGGGGGCGATTGGCTAATGCTTTGTAGAACGCTCCTGAGGGCGCCATCATTCTCTTGCACGCTTGTGCCCAGAACCCCACTGGTATCGACCCTACGCAAGAGCAGTGGAAGGAACTGAGCGAGATCGTCAAGTCCAAAAAGCACCTTGCGCTCTTCGACATGGTAGGTCCAGCGGTATCCGACATACTCCTTACTGATTCGTGCTATAGGCCTACCAAGGATTTGCCTCTGGTGACATTATCCGAGACGCCTTTGCCGTTCGATACTTTGTCGAGCAGGGCCACCAGATCCTTCTCTGCCAGTCTTTCGCCAAGAACTTGGGTCTCTATGCTGAGCGAGCTGGTACTTTCTCCTTGATCGTGTCTGATGCCGACGAAAAGGAGCGCGTCCTTTCTCAGATCAAGCGTGTCATCCGACCTCTCTACTCGTCACCCCCCGTCCACGGTGCCCAGCTGGTGTCTACTATCCTTGGAACCCCCGAGCTGTACGAGGAGTGGTTGACCGAGGTCAAGAAGATGGCCGACAGGATCATCTCGATGCGAGACAAGCTTTACGACCTCCTTGTCAAGCTTGAAACCCCCGGAAGCTGGACTCATATCAAGTCTCAGATCGGTAAGTCGCTCGGCGTATGAAGCTCTCCGTGCTGATACGGCCCCCAGGCATGTTCTCCTTTACCGGTCTCACACCGGAGCAAGTGACCGACTTGGCTGACTATGCTCATGTCTACTTGACCAAGGATGGTCGCATCTCTATGGCCGGATTGAACGACCACAACATCCAGTACTTTGCCGAGAGCATGAGCAAGGCGGTCAAGGGAGAGTTGAAGTCTAAATCTGCACTCTAGAGTGGTGTCTGAAGAGGAGATGGTTAGAAGCATGTATCGATCTTGATATCGTCGTTCATTGACACCTTCCAATGGCTTTTATACACGCATACTTCTGGCTGTCTGACGCTGGTGTGGTCCCATCTCGCAACGCTTCCTGCACCATGACGGAAAGTCTTGACGTTGACGGCTACGCGAAGACTCCTGAAACAGTTCACACTTTGTGTCCATTCTTACCGCAAGTATATATATATGTGGAACATTTGGCTCAAGAGCTGGTCATTCACAGGGGACTGCTTCATCATGACATACTGGCGGCAGATGGGGAGAGAAGCCTGTAGCGGCCAAGCTCCGTCTTGATCTCGCGAGCGGGTCGAAAGACATTGAACATTGCTGTGCATGTGTCAGCGTGAATGCTCGAGGCGGTTTGGATAGCTGACTCTGAACGGTGCCATCGACGACAGGCGTGTACTCGGTAGAAAAGCCGAGCAAAGAATGAGGAATGGCTGGTCTGGCTTGGAGATTCATGTGGGAGATTCATGTGAGAGACTTATCATCCTCCATCGCTATTACATGACGAGTGGAGGGGCACAACGTAGCTACACGCATCGCAACCGTCTCTCCTGACTTTCGGTCCCGGCCTGGTGCCCCCGACGGTCTCTGAGAGAGGCCGAGGCCGAGAGACTTGGCCGTTGTTCGAGGGCCTGTGCTCTAGCCCGGCACACTCTGCCGTGCATAGCGCCCACCAGCCGGCGTCACAACCCACAAGACCAAGTGCGCTCTGTACTACTGGACGGTTGCGATTGTGTGGTTCCCTTCGCCACGCCCGGGGAAACGCGGGAATAGCCACGTGGCAGTTTGACCGCTTGGCAAGCCTTCTCTTTGTTCCCCAATTCGCATCTCCATCTTGCTTTTGCCTCTCTATCTTCTCGTGCTCTTTTCAAATCCCTTACAGCTACTAGCATTGTCAACACAGGGCACCTCGCCCGACAGGGTCTACAATCCCGCAAGTATACAGTGAGTCTTCTTTTCATATTCTTGGCTCTATCTATTTTTCGTCCCCCATTTCTTCTGCGCTTTAAATGATTAGAAAAGCAGACGCTACTGGCTTGGCCACTCCCACGCCGGATGGAGAACCTTCGGGTGATCGTTTTCGGTGTGGTGCAGCGGGCCGGTCATTACTCTGTGCGTTTCTCTGCACATGCACCACCCTCTGATACTGCGCTTTTTACCCTTTACTTTTTTATAACAAGCATCGGGGCCGAAAGCTGACTTGAGTCAACAGCTAGGATCAAGATGTCTCGATACGATGTCGACGTCGGACCCGACTCGCCGACAAATACGACACGCTCTCGCCGCTCTTCCTTGCATTCGATTGCTAGTCGGCGTTTCAACCCACGTCGCCAATCATCAATCGCCATGCCCGACCCCGGAGAAATGGATGCTGCCTTTGACGCTCCTACTGCCGACGACGGCGAGGACGAAGGTGAGACCCACGGTTTGTTAAGTAGTTCGCAACATAGAGGGGGAGTGCCCGGTGATTATGATTTTGAGCGGGACTATGTGAGTCGGAGTTCTCTTGATGCATGCACATATATCCTCGTACACTTGGCTCCGCAGTCTCAGCACATGCTGACTTGCATGGCACATAGACATTACCACCCGAATCGCCGCCTCCATTCCAACCATATTCTTCTCATCACCCAGCACCGGGCAACTCTCATGGCATCGTTCCAACGACAGCGCCTGCTCGTCCTATTCCTGCTCGACACTTTTTGGGTGGTATCCTCCCCACTTCATTCTTGCCACGCCAACAAGAGGCCGGGTCGTCGCAGAGGACCGTCGGCGGAGGGATGAGCGGAGTGTTTGATAATCTGGCGGCAAGGCCAGATAGGGAGCGAGCCGCCGAAGGAGAATTGGATTACATTCCGGAGGACGAGTCGAAAGATGCGCCCCCTGTAAGTCGCTCGAAGACTGTGGGGACCATTCTGACCGTACACGTAGTCGTATCAGAATGCTCTTCGCGATGCGGTACCTCCGTACTGGGACACCACTGTCGTCCTTCCCTCCTCCAACTCGCCTTTCGGCCCTCTTTCTAGTTCTGTCAGCGGTGACGAAGTTTTAATTGATGGAATGGGCAGTGGCAGCTTCCTTGGGTTTGCCTGGAATTGCAAGTCACTCTGCAATGTCTTTTATCAAAACTGACGACAATTATAGTGGTCGTCTCTGTATCGTTCCAATTTGTCGGTTTCCTCCTCACATACGTTCTTCATACCACACACGCTGCCAAATACGGCTCTCGAGCGGGTCTCGGTCTTACCTTGATTCAAGTCGGGCTCAATATCCGTGCCAAGGCTGTCGAGCTTATCGACCAGAACCGTTTCCCGGCGCCTGTTTCGGACGACCCGTCAGATCCGCCCAGCGGGGGGCAGAGCTTGTCAGACGAGGAAATTGCAGAAAATGCCATCGAGGCTATCTGGGGTCCTGGCGCTTCTCCCTGGCCGGCCGTGTTCCGAGAGCCAAATGCGCCCGAGGGATCGCCCGGTACCATCGTCCACAACACCCATGAGGCGGAACAATGGGCTATGGCCCACAACCGTACCCTCACTCAAATGCTCGACCTTCCTTCAGCCGCCGACGTCGGCAAAGCCAACGAGTACTTTAGCTTTTTGCTCATGAGTGTCGGTTGGTTTATCGTTTTGACGTCGGTCGGTGGCTGGTGGCGAGTCAAGAGATTTGAGCGGGGACTTCGGAGAGCACAGAGGGAAAGCGAAGAGGCTCAGGCGGAGGCTGCTGCTGGCCGAGGTGAAGGGGCTGAGGGAGAGAATAATTTGGAGACTGTAACCACTTCCACCTCACCCCGCGAACCCTCCCCTAACGAGCTTGCCTACTACACCGCGCCCTTTACTCAAGCTTTCAGCGGTGCGAGGCATATCCGCGACGGCTTCTTAGGCTTGCACGGCAGTCGCATCGACACGCGTGACGAGCCGGATGCTCCGCCGGAGGATGGCCAAGTACGAACAGGATGGATGCGATTCGCAAGGGGGAGAAGAGGGCAGGGCCATACGGCAGTGCCACAAGACGACGAGGATGAGCACGAGCTGCTGGATGCCCAAGGGTTTGGCCTGGGGCCGATGGCGTATGATGCGGGAGAAGCTCCGGGGGCGGAGCACCGGCGCCAGAGAGGTCTCTGGGGCTAGTCTTGTATGTCAGATGCGGCGAAGGGTCTCAAAGGACAATGTAGATAGGTAGAGAAGATGGTCCGAAAAGAGTGCTTGGATATAATTGTAATCTACGTTCATACCTTGATTTCTGATCTTTGTGGTTGTAAGATTTGTAGATCAATTGTGCAAACAGACGATGAAGCGTTATTCTGTGAACCCAATTGCAACAGAGCAGTGTACAAACTGTATCATGACTGGCATACATCGCAGCATGTTTTATTCCGTACTTCTTCTTTGCAACGAACCCCGAACCCCGTGTGAAATGATAAGATAGAGAAGATTAAGGAGCGTCGTTGAAGCCCATGTCGACAACACATCGGATACAGTCACCCTTCTGTTCGAGTTGTCAGCAATTACAAGACTTTCAGTTGTCAATGTACTCACGTGCATGTCTTCAAAGCCCTTGTTGATGCCGTCCAAAGATTGCTCGTGGGTAACAAACTCGTTGACCCAGAGCTTGCCCTCAAGGTAGTCTGAGTTTCATCAGCACAAGCCCACCCAATTGATGATAGACTTACCGTCCACGATACCGGGCAACTCGGTCCTACCCTTCACACCGCCGAACGCAGATCCCTTCCATGTCCTACCAGTCACAAGCTGGAAAGGCCTGGTGGCAATCTCGGCACCGGCAGGTGCGACACCAATGACGTTGCAGACACCCCAACCCTTGTGGCATGATTCGAGGGCAGCACGCATGACGCCCACGTTACCGGTAGCGTCGAAAGTGTAGTCGAAACCGCCATCGGTGATCTCGACGAGGTGCTCGGCCAGGGACTTGCCTTCAGGGAGCTCTTTGGGGTTGACAAAGTCGGCTGAGGAGGAGTCAGTGAGTGGGGCTTGGGGAATGCAAGAAACGTACTGGCACCAAACTTCTTGGCCCACTCTTCCTTCTTGGGGTTGGTGTCGATGGCAAAGATCTTCTTGGCATTCTTCGCCCTGGCGCCTTGGATGATACTGAGACCGACACAGCCGATACCGAAGACCGCGACATTGTCGGCACCCTCGATGCCATCAGACTTGGTCGCAGCACCGTAACCGGTGGTGATACCGCATCCGAGGAGACAAGAAGTCTTGAGGGGAGCCTTCTCGTTGATGGAGACGACAGAGAATTTAGAGACGACGGTGTACTGGGAGAAGGTGGAGCAGCCCATCTAAATCAAAATGTCAGGAGACGTCAACCAGTGAGAAGGGTGGACGTACAAAGTGCAAAAGCTCCTTGCCCTTGCACTTGAATCGGCTGGTGCCGTCGGGCATGACACCCTTACCCTGGGTAGCTCGAACCCGGCCACAAAGGTTGGTCTTGCCAGACTTGCAGAACTTGCATTCTCGGCATTCTGGTGAATCAGTCAGCTCCGTCAATGTCCGCCCGCCTCGCTGCGTTGCACGATCTCGGATGATGGCACATCCAGTATCTGACCGCACACCTAGAGCTCCTTCAAGACTAGCGATTGCAGAGCATACCACTTCCCCTCAAATTGCCACCCGCCTGTCACCGTCACCCCTTCGCCTCGCTCCAATGAAATTCAACTCACCAGCAGTGTAGAGGGGGACCACATGGTCGCCGACCTTGACGTTGTCTACACCCTTACCGACTGACTCTACGATACCACCACCCTCGTGTCCGAGCACGACCGGGAAGGCACCCTCGGGGTCAACACCAGACAGGGTGTATGCGTCGCTGTCCGATGTTAACATTTTTCTCTTGAAAACAAGCAGCATTCGACACTCACGTGTGGCAGAGACCGGTGCTACCAAGACTGTTAGCTCGGAATATCCGTCGCAACGAACACGACATACTAGAGGATCTTGATTCTGACCTCATCGTCCTGAGGGGGAGCAACCTCGATGTCCTCGATGGAGAGGGGCTTGGCGGCTTCCCAGGCGACGGCGGCCTTGCAGGTGATGGTCTTTCCTTCGGTGGACATTGCTGGTGGTTTGCAGGAGATGGATTGAGAATAGAAAGAAAGAAAGAGGAGATGGAAATTGAGCCGTGTCCCCGCGGGTTCTTATCGGCACCTCGGCGGGACGGCGGCGCGGCTGCGTTCAAGTCGGCGAGGGCCGGGCTCCAGATGTTGGAAGCCGACAGATATCACAGTCTACCGCCTCTTGGTTCTACTATCTTGAACACAGGATTGCTTTCGTAACGTCACAGAGAAGACGGGCGTGATAAGATAAGATCAAGTACCTGAGAGTGCGACCAATCGGGCATCGAGAGGACTTTTCGGTCGTGGTGACGCTCTCTGTAACCGAAAGATACGCGAGTCACTGGACACCTCGATAGATGCTTTTCAATGAAGAATGTAGTAGTCGCCATGGCTTCCTATATGACAAAGTCGTGCAGCCTCGTTAGCAGAAGAGGTGCGGGAGCCCTCGATGAGCTCGATCCAATATCATGATTGTCACTTCAGACGGACCGACTTTTGCATAGTAGGTAATGTAAAATGTTTGAGGTATACTGCAGGTGAAAATCTGTAGAGACACAAACTTTGTAGGCAAAGCTAGTGCTTTGAATAGGGGGATGATTCGGAGGCGGCCGCTGAGGGCTCTGGATTACAACAGGAAAAGAGATGGCTACAGATCACGAATATTACGAAGAGCTGAGGTCGACAAGAATTGTGATGATACCCAACACGATCTCGATACCACTGTGCCCTTGTCAGCATCCGTTTTTATCTCCAGCCCGGATAGACTTACATAAGGAAGATGACAATAGCCTCCAGATGCTCGCCGTGGCTAGAGTTGACACTCTCCTTCAACAGCTTGAGCATATCCTGCAGCACATCGACACGGGCGTTCAACAGATCGACACGCTGCCCGATTTCGAGGTATGAGCGGGCAGCGTTGTACAGCGGTTCCAAGTCGGGGAAAGTCCAGAAGAACTCGGGAGAATCGAGGATGGAGCCGACGAGGTTGATGTTGATACGGAGGATAAAGAGGTAGCCGATCTGTTTCATGATTTCGCTCCTTGGCATCTGCAGTGCATGAGTATAGAAACCGCAAGAAAGAATGAAAACATACGCCGATTTTGCCAGTCTCAGAAAGGACCTTGGGAATATCCTGGTTCTGTTCGATAGTGGCGCTGATGAGCTCTTCAAAGAGCGAGATCTTGACAGACTGAGAGAGGGCATGGGAGAGGGAGAGTTTAGTCCTGAGCATAAAGTCAGTTGGCCGGTCCAGTCCAAAGTCAAGTTGCCTACATGTAGGATGAGCCTTTTCGCAATGTAATGACATCGTTGTAGATTCTAAGGACAGGCTTAGCGACAAATTCCAAGTCTGGGAGGACAACTCACCGAGAATAGTCGGCATAGTAGAAATTCAGATCCTCCATTTCCACATCCTCCGTTGACAATCTCTCAATCTCAAACCTCTTACTATAGCTTCGTCAGCCTTTTGCACACTTGTAGAATAAGTAACTCACATGCTCGCCAAAAATCTCTTTTCTTCCTTTTCCGTCATACCCCAGATGACGACGCAGCCATATTCAAACAGGAATACATCAGGTATCCACTCGTCCTCAAAGTCATCGTCTTCTTCTCTCTCGCTGTCTTCCACGTCCCCGCCATTAGAGACCCCAGAAGTATTGTCCGACTTGGTCCTGCCGCCTCCAGGTCTCTTTGAAAAGCCAGGTCGACGCTTGAGCTCTGAGGACGTCGAATTGCTTCTACTAGGACTCGACGAGCGCTTAGGCGCGTAACCATCACCCAGATTGAGCAAGTCGCCCTCCGGGATATGCCCTGCGCCGTGGGCAGGTTTGAGACGGGGCGAGTTTCGGTGGGCTGGGGCGTACGGGGAAGGCGTTGGGGGCGGGAGGTACGGCGTGTGGAGACATTCAGTGTCAAACATTCTAGGGTGGCAGCGATGGTATGCGGGGCGGGAAGACAGATAGGCCTGCATAGCTGGGAGGTTGTACGTGCTGATTATCTCGTCAGCAGATCTCGCTTGATAGCTATGAGGACGTACGCTGCGGTGCAATAGGCGGTCACTCGCGGGAGCTTTGCCTTCTCGCTCTTGGTGAGCCTCTGAGCATCTCGTCGAGCGGTACCCTTGGGGATCTGGGAGAGGGGGGTATAGAACTGTTGCCCATAGGTTAGCCATAGTCTTGCGCACATGACGAGATACGCACCTCCACGCCCTCGCCCTCGTCCTTGTCGCCCAAAGCGCGTTGAGCGTCTTCTTCATCTTCATCTTCCTCTGGGATGGTAGAGTTCTCGGGCTGCGTTGGGAGTACCTTGAGTTCTGGGACATGTCAGGAGCGCTCTGTGGGGGATACGGGGGGACGTACTGCTTCCGAGCTTGGAAGTTCTATGGGACACTGTCAGCGGGCCCTGAAGCAGAATAGGTTGCTCACCTCATGGGCTGCCTCTGCTCGCGCTTTGGCTGGGGCGGGTTTGAGTACGGGAGGGGGAGTGCGCTGGCGGGTTTGGGGGGCATCGTGGCAGGCAGTGGGCGATGACGACAAAAATCATGCAAGAGAAGGATGCGTTTAGCTGGGACCTTAATTACGATTACTGTAAGATGTAATTTGAGGTCCACTCTTCCCTTTCATTTCGTGTGCTTCGACGTTCCCTAAGCCCCCATGAGCAACCGGAACCCAAGTGCAAACTACCAGCAGGGCGGGCAGCCCCCTCTGCCGGGACAGACTGCGTACGCACAGACACCAGAGCAGGCGGCCGCTCATGCCGCTGCGTGGGCAGCCTACTACCAGGTATGCCCGTCAAGAAGAGGCTGGATTTGCGCTGACTTGTGTCAGTCCCAGGGCATGACTGCTCCTCAGGCGCATAGCGCACCAACAACCCCCGCGCAGGCTCCTTCAGCTGGTGCTCCCGCCGCTCAGAATCCCTACGCAAACTATGGATATGGTGCAGGCGCTCAGCATAACAAACCACAGCCACCTGCCGCTGGTCCTTCCCAGCAATCGTATAGACCACCGGCAAGCAACCAGGCGTTCGCCACGGCCTCTACTCAGCCTTCTCTGGGGTACCCACAGCAACAGGCATATCCTGTTCAGCCACAGTATCCTCAGGCAGGGTACCAGCCCGGTCGACCGCCCTACCAACAACCTGCTCCGCCAGCTCAGCAGCCGTATGCTTGGCAGGCTGGACAGCAACCTCAGATACAGCCTGGACAGCCGGCCTACCGCCCCCCTGCCCAACCTCAGCAACCTTACACCGGCTATGCGGCCCAGCCGGCAGGACCTTACTACCCTCCGGCTCAGCCTCAACCTGCCCCTTATACGCCTCCCCAGCCCTCTGTACAGTCGCCTTATCGCCCGCCAATGGGCGGCCCCAATATGTCGTCACCCATGCAATCGCAGCCCACGCAATTTCGCCCCCCTGCACTGCTAGGCAACCAAGGCAGACCGCCTCGCCCACCCATGAGCAACCAGCCTGGTGGAGGAGGAGGCGGAGGATTCCCGCCTGCAAAGAGACCGAGGTTTGATGGACCAGGCGGGGGAGGAAACAAGATGACCCAAGGCCGGCCGCCCAACAACGGACCACAGGGTCCCCCGATAGGCCAACGCAATGTAAGTCGTCCCAACCTCCCCATCAACCGGCCGCCTATCCATCTCGGCGCCGGTCCTCCACTTGCTTCGGGCCCTGGTGGTCCAAGTGGAGTGTTTGCGCCTCCCTCTGGTCCTGGTCAGCCGAAAGCTGGGCCGATGCGAGGCAACGACAGTCGAAGAGGCAGAGGTGGTATGATGAATGCTCCTCGGGGTCCAGCAACGATGCGTCGCCCCGACGGTTCTTTTGCGCCTTCAGCTTTCTCCAAGGGTGTCGCCCCAGGTGCTGGGAAGAATGTGTTTGACAAGCGGGGTAACAAAAAGCTTGGTGGGGCTGTACAGGGGAAGGATACGGTCAAGGCGACGATGACTGATTGGAGGATTGTGGGTATCGAGATGAAAGGGCTGGGATGGGCTTGGGGAATCGTCGACGGGCAGAAGGCCGAGGCCGAGAGCGAGGTCAAAGTGGAAGGGCAAGAGCCTGTTGTAAACACGAATGGCGAGGCTCAGGCCAAGGTCGAGCTCACAGAAGCCGAGCCTGCCAAACCTATTGAAAGCGCCTCTGCTCTTATTTCTGCTGTTGAATCCTCAGAATTCGCTCCTGTCAAATCTGAGCCTTCATTGGAACCTCAGACAGAAACCTCTCTGGCCTCCAAGGCCGAAAGCGAGGCCGCCATAGCAGCGGCCGTTGCGGAAGAGAGCGAAAAGGAAAAACGCGGCGAAAAACGCAAAGCAAAGAGTCCTGATACTGGTGTGTTGATTTTTGTATTGCTTTCATGTCTTTCTTTGTCTATATATCGGACCAAGTAACGCTATCAGATATGATGGCTGACATTGTCTATAGAAGATGGAGACGAACACCACTCAGCTAAGCGCTCAGTCCCCTTCAAACCGACGACTCCTGTTACCGCAGATCTTGCTCTTCCTCCCTCTGCATCGGCTGCCACCACTCCTCAGCAGGTTTCGCAATCTACACGTGAATCTCCCGTAAAGACCACAGAAGATAGCGCGAAAGATCTCCTTGCCAAATACGAAAACAACTCCAACAGACTCAGGATCTACTTCGAATCGCCCCCCGAACTCGACCGAGCGCCCAAGGTCAAGAAGACGCCTGTCAAGGCCAAGGAGGGTCAGGAAGGGAGGGGTAACAAGAGATTCAGGAGCGTCAGTGTTTCTGCCTCTGTGATCGAGGAGAAGGAAGGAGATGAGGCACTGGGTGAGGAGGAGCTCAGTGTGGAGGCTGCAGTGCCAGCTCAGGAGCAAAATGAGACCGAGCAGGGTGACGATCAAGCACAAGAAGACGTCGATCATAGCTTGGGATTGGGCGAGAACGTCCTTGCCACTTCCAATGTCAATGATACTGCAAATGGCTCTGCAGCCGTCGCCACTCCCGATATCCACAACACGGCAGATCTCCAGGCATCAGAGGAGCAGCCTATAGCAGAGCTGCTGCCAGAACATTTCGAGTATCCTGCTCCTCTTGCGGAGGAAACTCATGCAAAGGTCGAGGCCAAGGAGGAAGTGGGTGATGGTGATGTGTCCATGCGGACGGAAAAGGGCGATGGTCTCGCAGATTCCACAGCTGTAGAATCATTGCAGGCGGAGATGGTCGAAGGATCTTTGCCTGGCACGTCTGGCGTGAATGGAGACTCAATGACACCAGGACCTGTCGAGAAATCTGCTGCTGATGCTGCCGAGTCTATCGAATCCCAGAACGAGGGCAAGAGCAAGACAAACGATGAGGTGGAGCAATCCGCCGATGACAAAGAGCACGGCATTGATGAAGAGGATCAAGCAGCCAAAGACGCCAAAGACGTATCTGAAGCAGCCGTCGCCGCAGCCGCCTTGGCCGAGTCTGCCACCAATGCCGCGTCAGCCTATAAATCCCGTGCCCGTCGACACTCTTCCGTCTCCACATCCTCACACGCTCCTGCCGAGAGACATCCTAAATCCGCCAACGCAGCGAGCCCAGGGGTCAGCTGGAATAGATTGTCGGTCGTGTGGGAACAATCGACGAGGAGGTTATGTTTTGATGCGGAGGTGGTAGAGAAGGTAAGGATATGGAGGCAGGAGGGAAAAATCGAGGTGGAGTTGAAGGAGGGTGAGAAGGAGGAGAAAGCGCAAGAGACGACGGAAGAAAGGAGGGAAAAGGAGCCAGAAGGAAAGACGGAAGAAGGATCAAAATATAGTATAAGGGGAAACAAGAATGACCTCAAAGAGGATAACAAGGAGGGTGTAAAAGAAAGTGCGGGCGAGTGGCAGGGTTTGCCGAAAGGGATAATGGTGAGTTCTGCCATACTCAACAAGAGATACCACTAATGATGATGTAGATGGAATTGTACAGCCCGTCAGAGCAACGCTTCCTACCATACACCTCGCCTTCTGATGACCCCTCCGTTCCACCCCTTCACCTCATATCGTCCACCCTCGCAAACACCAACTCTCCTGTCGTTGTGACTGTACACCTCAATACAAAAAATGCGCTGAGCGAGCCAAAGTGGTTAAAGTCCAATCAGGCGGACGCTTGGTTGTTCGAGCAGTTTGAGAGCAAAAAGGGCGTTGATGCAGGGTGGCGGGGCAAATTGGAGGTCATGGACCCGGATCCTGTGAGTGGGAATGAACATGTGCAAGGATAAGAACACTGACGCATATCCAGGCGCCTACGCTGCCAGGTATACTGGACGGCTGGGCTAGCAGCTGCACTCTAGGCACCCCTTCCTCTCGTCGCGCGTTCACATCCTTCCTCTCGTCCTCTCCGGATGATCTTCTTGAGATCCTCCTTCGCCTTGGGCGTGGCGACCGTAATCACACCCTCGGGTCATCGTCTTCGCCATCTTTCGGCCCTCTCGCCACCCTCATTCGCCCCGACTCGCCTTTTGCCAACCATCAGACTCACGTCAGTCTGGCCATTTTGGCCATGTATAGGCTAACGACGGACATGGCGGAGAAGGCAGGGGAGAAGAAGGAGGCGGTGGAGGAGAAGGTGGGAGATATCATTAGGAGCTTGCCGGGTGCTTTGGTCGCCAAGTCGTTGGATGGCTTGTTCAGAGAATGGCAGGGGTGAATGCGGTGATCTCTATTCGGTCTGTGATAGAAAGGCCTCACAATGTTGAACTAGCATCAGATCTTGCACATGTAGATATATATTTATGCCAACCTGCGCCGAGGTCTCTCGTCAACCGAGGGCATGTTGTGCGGTATTGCTGTAAACTATCCATGTTCGCAATCTGAAGATTGATGTTCTTATCACCCAACACTGACGTGGATTTGTGCGCCAGGACGGAAGCAGAATGTCGCGTCGCGTCGAGGATGGCTCCCTGAATTTGCTCCTGAATCGCCCATCTCTCTTTTCTCTTCTCTTCCTCTCGTCATCCACCATGTCCTCCCCCAACAACCCACGGTCGTCCTCTCCCCTCAACTTCCCCTCCTCTTCTGTAGCGGGTACTCCCAGGGCCGCCCGCGTCCAGCAAGTCGCTGGCAGCGACGCCCGTCAGTGTCTTCCCCTCAGCGCGTCGAGCAACAGCTAATGTTCTCCTATGCAGCCGCCCGGTCGTCATCCCCTCTTCACTTTCCTACATCTTCTCCTCGTTACCAGCCTGGATCAGGTGCTGGGCGCCAGACGCCTACTGCGTCCCGACTAAGAAGTGAGGTTCCCAGCTCTGCTGGCGTCAGAAGGATTCGGGATGAGACCCCTCTCTTCTTCCCGCCATCCGGAGGCTCCACACCTCGCCGAGCCCGTCGAGGAGATATCCATTCTTCTTTCCCTCACTCGTCCCCGTCTCTCGCTCGACGAACTGCTACCATCCCCGCCAGCTCTGTCCGCGGTTCGTCTCCGAACTTTGATGGTCCTCGCACGCCCCGAGCCGGATCAGCTGCCCCTACTCTTTCTGCTGCTGCTGGATCTCAGGCAGATGATGAGGCTGATGATGTTGACGGTATGGTCAAGTTCATCTGGGGTACGACCATCTCCCTGCAAGAAAGTATGAACCTCTTTCGAGACTTCTTACGCGGCTTCAAGCCCAAATACCGGGCGGTTTTCAACACCGAACAAGCTCGCCAAATTGAACGGGAGGGAGGCTTGGCCCCTCCTCCTATGACTCTCTATGACAATCTGTCGGCTGAGCGAGCAGAATCTCCTCTTTACGAGACCTATTTGGGGCGTCTGCGCGAGACCGGTGAGACCAACCTCAACCTCGACGCTCTGAACCTTCTTGCCTACAACCCAAGCAAAAAGCTTTACCACCAACTTATCAATTACCCTCAGGAAGTGATCCCGATCATGGATCAAGTCTTGAGGGATGTGATGATTGAACTGGGCCACGAGTACCTGGAGAGGGCGCAGACCCAATATGCCGAAGGTACCATGACCCAATTGCAATTGGGTCTCATCACGGATGAGCTCAAGGATGTGGATTCTCGAGTCTATAAAGTCAGGCCTTTTGGTGGAGAAAAGACTGTCAACATGCGAGATTTGAACCCGGGAGGTGAGCAGAGAATTGCACTTGCTTTATTGTACTGATGATCATCAGATACGGACAAATTGGTGACAATCAAGGGTCTGGTCATCAGGGCCACTCCTGTCATTCCCGATATGACTACCGCGTTCTTCCGCTGCCTCATCTGTCAGCACACTGTTCAGGCTGATATCGATCGAGGGCGTATCCAGGAGCCCGATGCCTGTCCTCGAGATGTTTGTGGTTCCAGGGGCACCATGTCTCTCATTCACAACCGATCCGAGTTCACCGACAAGCAAGTCATCCGTCTGCAAGAGACCCCAGATGCTGTTCCCGATGGTCAGACTCCGCACACCGTGTCCCTCTGTGTGTACGATGAATTGGTGGATCTGGTCAAGCCTGGTGATCGAGTCATCATCACCGGTATCTTCCGTTCCGTCCCTGTTCGTGTCAACCCCAGACAGCGAAGCATCAAGTCCCTCTACAAGACTTACCTCGATGTCGTTCACGTCAAGCGCACCAACGTTGCCCGTATGGGTTTCGACCCCACAACCCGGGGAGGTGAAGGCAGGCCCCCGGGAGTCGGCGTCGGTGGGGAGGATGATGAGGAAGAGCTACTCGCTCGAAATGATACTGACGAGGCTATGGACCAGGACGGGTTCGGGGCACCCATTCAGTCTGCCTCTGCAGAAATGGAGCAAAAACTCGTCGAGCTTTCTATCCACCCAGACCTCTACAACATCTTGGCCTCTTCCCTTGCCCCCTCTATCTATGAGCTCGAGGATGTCAAGAAGGGCATTCTCCTGCAACTCTTCGGTGGTACGAATAAGTCTATCGCCAAAGGTGGTGGTGGGGGTGGTCCGAGGTACAGAGGCGATATCAACATCTTGATGGTCGGTGATCCCGGTACGAGTAAATCTCAGATCTTGCAATACGTGCACAAGATTGCTCCCCGAGGTGTCTACACTTCCGGTAAGGGCTCATCGGCCGTTGGTTTGACGGCCTATGTCACACGCGACCCAGACTCCAAGCAGCTGGTTCTGGAAAGGCAAGTGCCATCTCTGAATGAGAGAGTAAAACTGACAATGTATCTAGTGGTGCTTTGGTTCTCTCCGATGGAGGTGTCTGCTGTATCGATGAGTTTGACAAGATGAGTGACGCAACGCGAAGTGTTTTGCACGAAGTCATGGAACAGCAAACGGTGTCCATCGCCAAGGCTGGTATCATCACCACCCTCAATGCGCGTACATCTATTCTCGCTGCTGCCAACCCTATCAACTCTAGATACGACCCTAAACTTCCTATTCCCGCCAACATCGACCTGCCTCCTACTTTGATTTCCAGGTTCGACTTGTTGTACTTGGTCCTTGATAAGATCGACGAGATCAATGACAGGAAGTTAGCCAAGCATTTGGTCGGCTTGTATCTGTCGGATGAGGAAGAGCGACCTCAGGATAACATCATTGTGAGTGTGATAGACAACAGTCTCGGTCAGTGCTGACATTGAACAGCCCCTCGATACTGTTGCGGCATACATTACCTACGCCCGATCCAAGAGCCAACCTGTCCTCACAGAGGCAGCCGGTGCTGCCCTCGTGCAAGCCTACGTGGACATGCGCAAGGCTGGTATGGACTCGCGGACCCAGGAGAAGCGCATCACTGCCACCACTAGACAGTTGGAGAGCATGATTAGGCTGAGTGAAGCGCATGCCCGAATGAGGCTGAGCGAGGAGGTAGAGCTGGAAGATGTGCTCGAGGCGCAAAGGCTGATCAAGAGTGCTTTGAGGGAAAGTGCTGTGAGTCATATTCATGTACGAGACGGAGGATACTGAGCTGACATCCATTAGACCGACCCCCTGACTGGACAGATTGACCTCGATCTCATCAACACCGGCGCCGGTCAGACTATGCGTCGAGCTCGGGCCGACCTCAAGCGTGAGATTATCAAGATTGTCGTTGAAAAGGCGCGATCAACAGGTATTCGCTGGGCGGCAGTCATCGATGAGCTCGACAAGCAAAGCAACGTGCCTGTCGATCACGCTCAGTTTGCAGAGATCGTGAAAGAGCTGGAGGAGGAGCAGACTGTGAAGGTTTCTGGTGAACGGGACAGGAGGGTCATTAGGAGTCTGGGTGTCTAATATATGGCTGTTGCTTCTCTTTGGGTCCTATCTCTGCTATTTCTTGTTTAGATCATTTGTCATTTCGGCCGTGATAGCCTCGTCATGAAGAACTTGTATGTCTGCAGCGCGATGAGCCGGAATCGTCATGCCTTCGGTTCTCTGCTTCTAATCACGCTGAACCGGGCTTCCACGTCACGGCTTGTGGTTTGGCGCCGCTGTTGTGGCGGCGGCCGTCAGGATGTCTGTCTCGTCTCGCTGACGACGAAGCGGGGGCATAGTACAGCAGGGCACCAACCATGGCCTATCCCACCCAGCCCCCACGGCCCAGCATCGACAGCGTCGTAGCCAGCAGCGACGACCTCGACGACGCAGACACCGTACGCCCACCCCCGACACCTGATCCAGGCTGACCTGCTGTAGGCCGAAAGCATCGAGAACAAGCTCGCTATCGAGCGCAGGGTCCAATATGGTGCAGAGAAGATGCTCGATGTGAGCCTCTACACTGTACCGGGGGCGATGTCTGACAGTGATACAGGTCATTGAGAAAAAGGGCGGCTCGGACAGCGGAGATCAAGCAAAAGTCAAAGCAAACATCACGTCGCAGCTGGAAGCTGCCAACCTCCATATCAAAGCTTTGGAGACCAGACTGGAGAAACTTCGAGGTGCGCAGAGCTTGCACTGGTTGACTGCATCTAATCAGCCTGCAGGTACCCCACAACGAGCCCGACGTCGCCAACAGCCACGCTTGAATGGATATCCATCCTCAAACTCCCTGAATCCTCTATCCTCCTCCATATCGTCCTCGGCTCTTGCTTCAGCGCAGCGTCCCCGTGCTGTCAGACAACATTCCAACCTGACCCCCAATAGGGAACGCGAAGACTCTTCTCCTGGTGGTTATTTCACGCAAACGACCCCATCTCGCGGTCTCCCGAGCCATCCTACCTCGTCGACGTTGGCGAGCTCGAGTGGAAGTGCGAGTGCGAGTAGGCCTCGAAGTCGTAGCGCAGGAGAGGATGCATTATGGGGCGATGAGTCGTCTTGGGGTCAAAGCTCGGGGAGGTTGGTGGAGGATGAGACCACTGCTGTACTACTTGACAGCTTTAGAATGTTGTTGATACGTTTGAGGGAGATAGGGAGGAGTAAGGGAAAGGAGAAGGAGAAAGAAGGGCTGGATGAGAGTTGTGCGGTGCTCATCAAACTGGGCGACCTTTTGAAACGCTCTGAAGCGTTGAGACGGAGTGTTGAGGTGGAAGATACGATTCAGCAGTAAGTTTAGTTATACCTGGCATCTGCAGTACTCACACGATCGTAGCGTTCTCCCTTCTCTATGCGACACTTCCACCACTAAACGCCGTGCGGCCGGTTACCGCGTACTGCGCTACATCCTCACTCGTCGCTCTTGGGCCAACATGCTATCCTCCGGCCTCGAATGGCTCCTCATCCGCACCTTCACCCGTGACGCTAAGGCTGTACATGAAAGAGAACAAGCCCTCCGCCTGGTGCGAGATGCCATGGTAATGCCTGTCATACTACCAGAACCTGAAAGAATGGACTCGTCGCCGATGAGGACAAGATCGCATTCACGATCGAGTCAGGCGAGAGAGGGGTTTTACGGGGGCATGGGACCGCTGGTCGAGGAGGGGCCTTTCACCAAAGTATCGGGCGACAAGGTGCCACTGACGGATGGGCTGGTGCGGGCTATAGTGAGCGTGGCGGAGAATCCGGACGATGCCATGCGGACTGTGTGCATGGAGACGCTGGTCGAGATTGGTGTGTACTTTCTTAGCGATTTCGAACCTGGAATCTGACTCGTTTGATAGGCCTACTTGATCTGAGATGCCTGGTAAGATCCCAGGCTTTCCGCACAGTCCTCCTCACCTTCAAAGACGGTCCCATGGAGCTTGGGCCAGCCATCACGGGTCTCCTCGTGCACCTTATCAACAGCCCCTCTACGCGGCAGCTGCTGTTACCTGGCTCGGATCTTGAGGCAGTACTCGTAGGATTGACAGAAGCATACGGCAAAATTCCTACAAGACTGCATAATAAGCATTTGGAGAGTTTGCAGCAGTGCGTAGCGAATATCACAGTGTTGCTCGGATCCTGGCCTGGTGAGTCGTGATTTGGAGGGAGTGGTATCAGACTAACTGAGTTTCAAAGGTCTCATATACATGTGCCATGATGATCGGAGAGCAATCAAAAGCTTGATCAGCTCCCTGCATGTGCCGAATGCTGAAATGCGAGTGAGTGCAACCATACAGGAAGCCCATTATAGAGAGCGCTGATGTGTATCTGCAGGATGCTCTAATCAACCTTTTTTTCCAAGCTCTTCGCATAAAGATGCCGAAACATATGGACGCCTTCCTGGATGGGAAGCGACTCACCGGTATTTCGGTCGATCTATGCACGCGGTGCTCTCAGGAACTGATGACTAGCAGTTTACAACCGTACGCAAGAGGCTACGAGCCAACAGCTCTTGGACGGTGCCAACGAAGAAGAAGAGGCCCGTACTCTTACACTTGTCGACCACTTTGTGGCGATGTTGCTCACGATCTGTATCGAATCTGGGCTTCTTGCGGTGAGCTTTATAATTTATGAAATTTGTTTGTACTAGCTTTTCGCTAATCTGGACGTTTCAGGCTCTGATAGCGGTTATCGAAGAAGGGAACTCGACATTGAACCGAAAAGCAACCCTGCTGCTAGGCGAGGTGCTACAGATGGCCAACAGGGTACTGCCCATGCAATTTGCAGCTCAACTTCAGGCAAGACGACTTCCAATGGTGCCATTGACCATCCAGCTGACGTTTTATTTAGTCTTTACCTCAACTGTTTGCCGAAGCAACAGACTTTGCCAATCCGAGCGAGCGCATAGCAGCTTTATCGGCACTCTCATCCATCGACAGCCTTACCCGTAACCAGACGAGAGCAGTCAAGCGAGCCGCGGCAGATAAGACCACGTGAGTCTGTTTCACGCGGGATGCCAGCACATATGCTGACGATTTTGCAGAGTGTCGTCGTTACAGCAAGATTCGCTCATGAGAGGACAGAGGCAGGTTCAACAGGTCAAGCTTCGGCTGGGCTTGCAAATCGAAGACAAACAATTCCAGCAAATGATTGTTGATTCCGGAGTGAGCCTTGATAGCAGCAAAACCTATTCACCAATGCTCATGTATGAGGACAGCTATTGCTCCATCGCGAGCACACAAAATGGAATTATGAAGTCATCATGGACCTGATTGAAGGCCCTTTGATGAACCCCAAAAGAATGGACGAAGCCATCCGGGCAACCAAGTTTATCAGGCGACTGCTCTCTTTCTTCCATCCGTACAACAATCGTTTTTCCACCGTCAAACGCACCAGAGTGAGCTATGTATTTCCCTGTCAAGTGGGTCGATTCTGACGTATCGTAGCCAAATTACAAATGGGTCAAGCTGGGTTGTTCTCTGATTTCTACAATGTTGAGCACCCCGGAAGGGCTCAGATACCTGATGGAAGACAAGCTATTGAGGCAACTTCTTGATTGCTTCAACGAGCTCGATCAGGTGGGTCATTGGTCAAGAATGTCTGGTATACGGTCTTACTTAGATGCGTTCAGTATGTTGGCCAGCCTACAGCTCAACCACTCTTTTCTAAGGACAGGATTGAGAACACCTTGACGTATGGGTACTTCGAGATGATAGGGACCATGAGCAAGCACTGGGACGGTATGCGGTACGTTTGCCTGCCGTCATCGAAAGACCTCGCTGAACATGTAATCGCAGACTGATGGAGAAATTCAAGTTTTTCACCTGTTTCTATCACCTGAGTGAGCAGCGGAGCCGTGACGACATTATCAGGATCATCATCGAGTGTTTCGACTACACTCTGTGAGCTCCACGATCCCTTGCCCTCGAAAGATCAGACTGACTTGTCTACAGTGATGGCCATCCGAGAATTGTCCTATCAAAAGCTCTCACATCTTCCTACATGGAAACTCGTCTCTATGCCACCCATCACCTTGGCCGCCTCTTGCACGAGCATCCCTTTCTGATGGATTGGGGTCTCCAGTTGATGATCACTCAGCTGTATGACACAAGCATGGAGGTTTGCGATGTGGCGGTCATGTATTTGGAAGAGGCCTGTACTGAGTCACAGTGCTTGGAGAAGGTTGTCGCGCTGAGGCCCACTCTCGAGCATTTGGGAGACGTTGGACATCCGTTGTTTATGCGGTGTGTCTGGTTTCCTCTGTCGTGTGGATGGTAGTACTGACACTGCGAATTTTAAGGTTTGTATCGACCAGTGTTGGTTTCCAGTACCTCAGCCAGGCTCAATATATCGAGCGAGAGCTTGACAGCTGGCTTACTGTGAGTTGCCTTGAAGCTTTCATTATCATGCTAATGTGCATGCAGGAGCGTAATATATTGTATGTCATCGAAGCCGAAACATTCGTCTCGAAGACCATCCGCCCCTGGTCAAGTGATCTGGTGGAAGACTACTGGTAAGCCCTACCGCGTCTGCTTCACACTCTACTAACGTGATTTCTCAAGGGAGTATGATGGTCTCGCCCCCACGCACTTTTTGGGCGAGCTCACGAAGACTCCTGACGGCTGCGAGTTGCTCAAGAGTCGTGGTATCGTGGCAGAGTTTGCTGAGATCGTCAGGCTACATGGGATGGAAGACGATGATGCGTCCGTCCTGAGAGATTTGAAAAGTGCCCTGTGGGCATTGGTATGTTGATAGCATACGCGTGCTGGCTGAAAAAGCTGATCTTTGGCTCAGGGAAACATCGGCTCTACTGAAGGTGGTCTACCATTTTTGGAGGACGAAGAGATCATCGAAGACATAGTCGAAGTCGCTGAGCACTCTGCGGTGCTGACTATTCGAGGGTCAGTCAGCTCTCCAAGCCCAATTGTTCACTTCCTAACGCCTGAATTGTGACAGGACTTGCTTCTTTGCCATTGGTTTGATCTCTTCCACTCGTATGGGGGCGGAGATCCTTGAAGAATTTGGCTGGATCGCAACCCGCACTCCTCTAGGGCATACAACAGGGCTCTGTCTGCCCAACGACGTGTCCCGCTTCGTGAATGTATGGCATATCTCGAAACTTCTCATCCGGTGGTGGAGCTGACTGCGATTATAGATCGATCCCTGGACTCCTCCAGACTTGCGCGAAGCGCCCCTCCCTTTACCGAAGCTTCACGGCGTCGAAAAAGAGATCATCATCTCTATATCGAAATTGTCCAACTACGTGCTCGCGGCTGGAGCCATGAACAATCTGAAACGCATTCGGACGCGGCACCCTAGATATTTTTCGTCGGTCACCTTGTTCCACCGCGCCCTTCAGACAATATCGACCAATCACTTCCAAGCGCCAGTCAGACGCTTCATACTGGAACTGTTTGAGGTCAAGCTCGACGAACATGCACTGATACAGCTGGCCGGCCTGGAGATGAATATCTGGAGGACAAGGGAGGGTGAACGCGCCCAAACCATTGCGTTTGAAGAGCATGGTAATGGAACCCCTCCCGAGGAATACTTGGGAAGCGAAGCGGAGTCCGAAGAGTTCAAGGAAAGGCAAGGGCGGCGTCGCTCCGCGAGCTTGCCTGGCCAATTCCTCAGACCCTCGTCCCGCACTGATAACGCGGGAGGGCGGGCACGTGGTATTACCATCAGCGACGTCGAACGACAGAGAGTCGAGGATGCGCAGGCCGCAAGGACGTCTGTTCCATCTCAAAAGTCAGAGAGAATGTCGGTCGACAATGTTGACGATCAGCTGAAGGAGAAGAAGGTCGGCTGGGTAGAGGCGGCTGGGTCTCTAGAGGAAGTGCATAGAGATCATGAGAGAGCAGCGCCACTTCTGCTAGCCCCTAAAATACATATTGAGACGGATAGGATTGGCAGTGTAAGTGCCAGGGTCGACGGAGAGACGGAGGCGACGAAAAACAGCACCGTGGATGGCCAAAATAAAGCCAAGCAGCACGTGCGCGGTTTCTCGGTGGTGCCAGCAGACCTGGTGGGAAGGCCTTCATCTGTCGTCTCATGACATGTACATATTTCATCAAGAATGAATATAGTGACAATCATACCTGCAAATCGATGATGACGCTTATCATGATTGATGAGAACGCACCCCGCTGCTGAGGGATGCTACAAGTGTTACATGCATGCGTCATGCTCGAAACAGCGAATCGATAAACAGGTGTGATATCAATCCATTGTGAGGGGATATGTCCACGAAGCACAAGAGAATACAACTTGACAGGGACTCAGAGCGAAGAAATTCCGTATACACATTTAGTCATCCAAAGGGTCACTGCGAGCTACATGTCGGTGAGCAAATCAGTAGCCAAAGATGACGATAAGGGGCAACCTACAGGCATAATCGACGTCCTCGTCATCATCCACCACAAAACTTCCAAACTCATACTCATTTTCACTGCTCCTCCCCTGACCTGCGTCTTCATCATCTGTGATGTAGACAGGCTTTTTGGCCTTGCTCATAAATTGCTGCTTATCCTGCGCGAAGTCTCTTCTGAAAGCTAACCCATGACCTCGGGCCTGTGTGCCTAGGCCGGCCCGATACATGGCCTGTTGATTGTATCCTTTCTGCGCTTGAGTAGGAGCGAAATCATTGGCAAATCTCAAGTCAGAAGAAGACGCCACCGAAGACGCTGAATGCTCAGAGGTGTCACCTGAGTCAGAGCCAGAGAGGTCCACTTCGTTCTCAATCTGAAAGTGGTGAGCAGTGTCCTTGACAATTCATCGCGCCACTTACGAATGCCCCCCTAGGCCCCTTGTTCTTCTTTTTCACCCGCTTCCCTCGCGCGTTATGGTCGGTACGCCTGCGATTAGGGTTCTGCCTGGAGGACGCCTCAGCAGCTGGGGGACTCGATTCGGGCTCATCCACGTATACTCTTCGCTTCAGCCTTCCGGCTCCTCTCCTTCCACCAACATTTACCATAGGCGACGAGTCAGGATCTTCTACAATAGTTCTACTGGGACCCGATATGCTCGCCAGTGTTCCAGGACGAGGAGCAGAGACAG
Source organism: Cryptococcus floricola (assembly GCA_006352305.1). NCBI lineage: Eukaryota > Fungi > Basidiomycota > Tremellomycetes > Tremellales > Cryptococcaceae > Cryptococcus > Cryptococcus floricola. The sequence goes on along the minus strand of RRZH01000007.1, from coordinate 912,440 downwards.
GAGAGCTGGCGTCGTCAGATGAGGGTAAGACTAGCCTTTTCCTGGAAAGACCAACCCCTAGCCGGCGTACCGGAAATTGAGTCGCCATCATCCCCAAAGGAGTGCTTGTGCCCGAAGGATCACCGAAGGGGGAGGAGAGGCCATCTGTCGGCTTGGTGGTCGAAGGTACCGGTGGAGGAGGCATTTCGACTTTACCAGCAGGAGTGCGATGGACTCGAGGGGGCGAAGAAGGCTGCCAGTCGCTAAGGACGTCAGGAAGGAAGGAATCGTTGGCAGAATCCCTTGGGGCCGGCGCCACCACCGATCGCGTTGGCAAAGAAGCAGACTCAGAATCATCGTCCAGATCCCAAGAAAGATCGATGGGGTCGATCTGGCTGAATCCAGCAGCAGCAGCAGTGCCGGGCGACAGCTTATTTCTATTCGTGCCCAATGTCCTACCAGCACTGGCTGGAGATGAAGATGGAACCATGACCTGATCGTCGTCGCCATACTTGGTTCTTTTCTTTGGAGAAGGTGAGAGGCTCTTTGCAGGAGATGATGGGTCCCGCCTTCGTAGTCCCGCTGGGCGAAAGAAATCTAGGTCCTCGACCTTTGTAGATATCGGGGGAACTTTGATGCTGGGGAATGATTCACTGGAGTTGCAGCTTCTCTTGAAAGGTGCCTTCGGGGGTGGGGAAAGAGCTTCAATACCTGAATCAGACCCAATGTCAGGTACGGTGGCCTGGGGAGTACGACCCGCGAGGGCTGCACAAATAACCTGCTGTCTGCGCGCCTTAGCCGCATCGGCTTCACCTTCCTTATTTTGCGGTTCCGGGAGATCCGCGGGTCTCGGTAGCGATAGATCGGAGTCTGAAGTACGCCCCTTCTTAGCATGCCTGGAATCTGCTCGTTTGACAGGTGCCGCTTTTCGCTTCAATCCCGTTGGCTCCTTGCCCTTTTCTGAATACCTAGATTCAGCAAAGAGAGCTTCTAGAGTTTGGTCATCGATATCGTCTTCAGAGGCGGAGCGGATAGGAGAAGGAGCCCGGGCCACCTTTCGGGGCTTCACTGGGTTCTTGGCCTTTGACTTTTTGAGGACAGGACCTTCGTTTTCGTCATCGGACTCCGGCCGCATAGCAATGGCATTCACCGCTTGTAACAGACTTTTGCCCTTCAGAAGGTCTTTGACAGACTTGAATCCCGTAGCGCCGTCGGGCACCTCATCCTTCATCAAGTTTTGTCGCTTTCCCTTGGTGCCCTTGGCAGAAGCCTTCTTTGCCTCCTTCTCGGCGTCCATCATCGCTTTTTTGAACACTTGGTCGTCCGGGTTCCACTCATCGATCGCCATCTCCTGCTCCTTACAGCCCGGAAGCTGTCGATCGGGCAAAAGAGGCTCCACGTCTTCGAATAGTTCTAGATTGCGCGAGTGCAAGATCTCTTCTTGGATATCCCGATGAGTCTGTTGGGCGGTATCCCAGTTGCAGTCTTCGCGATTTTCCGACATCAAGACATGGACATGGCCGTCTCGTTTTCGACCGGTACGACCGATGCGTTGGAGCTGAGAAGTGTGTGAGCACCGGACCCGGGTGACAAAACGTTACTCACAAGCTTGATGGACGTTCGCGGCATGTCGTAAAGGACAACGAAATCAACCTCACCAATATCCAGGCCTTCCTCGCCAATGGCTGTGGCGACGAGGACGTTGAATTTTCCTTCTTTGAAGTCGGAAATAGCCTTGAACATGGTCAGCGGGATGTAAGCAGCGTCAAGATGTATCGCATACCTTCTTCTGCTCCTTCTGGTTGAACCCTTTGTCGCCGTCTCGATCGCTTTGGCCGACAAACTTCGTCGCTTTCAATAAAGGCGCGTTCTCATTCAACATGTCCTGAATTACCACGTCAGCTTGTATCACAACTTTGAGGTTGAATCGCACTCACGACAATCTCCAAGACACACGGCCGGAAACTACAAAAGACCATGGCTCGAGTGTCGTTCTTTTGGCCAAGAGTCGTTTCCTCCTCCTCCGCTTGGGCAAAATGGGCCATCAGCTTCGAGAAAGATTAGTATTATGCAACAGAACTCGAAAGAGCATCACGCACCAGTTCCAGGGTCTTTGCCATTTTGGGATGTCTATCGGTCGCGCTTTTGCCATTGCGGCCGATCTTTATCGAGTTCAATTCTTCGTTGACATCCCTTTGCAGTCTCTGAGCGGCAAAGTTGTTGGCGAGACTGTTGGCTCCGCCGTTGGTATTGGTCTTCTTTCCTGTTGACGATTTACCAGTGAGGATTTCGCCGAGATTGGTAGCAAACATGCCAAGTGAGAATTCCAACTACAAGCTGTCAGTTGGCTCCTTGTCAGGACACATACTCACAAGATACTGCATAGCCCTCGCCATCTTCTCCACCTGACCCAAAGGTCCATATACCCACTGCATTCCTTGCTGCCTACGCTTGGCGAATTCTGCTCTTTTGGCGGTGATGGCAAACGGTCGTAGACGCTTGACATCGAGAGCGTTTGCAGTGAGGACCTCTTTGTCGACTAATTTCTTGACAATCGGCTATACACAAGTCAGCTAGGGATTTAGGCAACGACGATGTCGACGAACAACCATGAGTTCTCCTAGACGATCCCGAAAATCCACTATCGTATCCGACATGGAGATGATGTGTCGTTCGATGTGCTTTAGAGGATAAGTGCCGGTTGCCATTTCAACATCGGTACTCACTTTGGTGTTCATGTATTTCCTGATCTCGGGTGCTTCTGCTTCACGGATCTCTATCCTCGATATATGAAGCGCATCAACCACATTCTGCACCTTCTCAACATCTGCCCCGGGCGTCGCAGTCAATGCCAGGACTCGAAAGTAGGGATGATGGGCAGTGATAAGAGACAGGATCGTAGTGTATGCAAAGTTTCCGGTAGCTTTGTGAGCTTCATCTACGGCAGTCTGTGAGCAGATACACAGACACGAAAATATAGAACTAACCGAACACGACCAATACGATGTCTTTGGGATCTACGATCCCGTTCTTGAGATCGTTTTCCACCGTCTGTGGTGTACAGTAGAAGACCCTTCGTTGTTCCCACTGAAGTGGGTTAGCAAAGTACTAGATCTTTGCAGAGAGACTCACCAGGTGCTCTCGGACTTTTTTAGTCCCGCTTTGCCCCGTCATGACAGCAGCATCTTTGCTCGGGATACCGCAAGACATTTGACACGCTTCAATCTGTTGTGCGACAAGGGGTTTAGTAGGCGCCAAGAATAGTATTTTGCCAGTAGGAAACCACCGGTAATCTGCATGGCGTCAGACAATAGCAACGAGGGGATGGCGGAGATGGCATGACATACAATTCAACATGACCACGCCAGCAACAAACGTCTTTCCCAAGCCTGTTGGTAACGCCACTAAAGTATTGTCCATGAAGCAATTTCTGATGATCTCGAATTGATAATCTCGTTTTGACCGATTGGTTGGGTATATGTACTCCTTGATGCTCAAACTATTCGGTAGATGTTTTTGAGGGCCGTAGGGTTTGGCTAGGGAGCACGTCAGCTCCCATAAGCTCCATTGCCTGTTGTATATTCTCACTAGGGTCGAAATTGGACTTTGGTGGTGGTGCAAGCATGCCCCCCATATCTTCCTCGTCTTCCTCGTCGGCATATGCATCCTCCTCGTCCTCGTCCCATCCCATTACATCCTCGCTATCTCTCGCCTTTGCCTTTCCTTTGCCTTTTGCCTTCTTCCTCATGTCATTCCCGCCAGGGAGTGCAATAAGTCTTCTGCCGGTCTTGGCAAAAGCAGTGCGGTCCCATCTCTTTCCTTCAGTGTATTTCGGAGAAGAGCGCCAATTTAGATGTGTTTGGAACATGCCATCCTGTCGATTGGCTTGGCTCGGGCCTGATGTCGTTCGATTGTTGGACGTAGATGGTCGAGAGGGGGCGCTTGTATTGCGCTTGAATGCGGAATTGGCCGAGTTGGCCGACACGTAGGAAGGCTCTGCGTTGGTCAAGTTTGAGCTGGCTTCGTCCACTACAGCCGCCAGAGCGTCCTCCGGAATTGCCCATGCGCCATAATCATCAGAAGACGGGTCATCAGCATCTCTTGTTGTCTGTAAACGAGACTGTCCCCCCACAGCGGCTTTCCTCGCTGGCCCAGTCTTGAGGCCGGGCGCAGAGTATGTTCTCTGCACGCCGTTCGCGTTGGTGCCTTTCCCGCTGGCAGTGGCTTCACTTAGTGAAGCTGCTCTTGCTATCCCATTCGATTGTCTCGAGCTTCCCGGTTTCGAGACCGTTATAGGTGCGGGAGGGTGGGGAGCTTGTATTGATTTTGCCGCTATCGTATCGACCTGACGGAGAAAGGAGTCGTCCAAGAAGAGGTCGTCATCGCCAAAGTAGTCATCGTCGGACATGTCAAGAGGGGAAGAAGAAGGGGGTGACTGGGGGCGGGCTATAGCAAGACGGGGCGAGAGAGAAGGAAGAGCGAGGTGGCAAAAGTGAGTGGAATGTTGAATGCGACGCGTTGAGAGTAGTTGACGTGTTTTGATTTTAACGACGATGTGTTGTAATTACGCGTTCAGAGAGATGCGGGGCTCCACTGTGCCTCCACCGGCTCGGGCTGGCTTATCAGTATCTTGACCTGACTCGGGATATACAACTTACAAGGGACTTGTGCATACTGGAACACTGAGGACGTGAATGTGTATAGCCACCCATGTCTCAACTCGACAGCTCACCGCCCCACAACCCAGAGGCCCACCAGTGTCAGTCCTATCCCATCCCTCTTCTTCCCTGCCCCTGCTGACGGCGCATCTGAAGTCTTCTTCTACGGTACACTGTGTGCACCTCAAGTTCTCGCCAGAGTCCTTGGCCATGAATGCGAAAATCTCGCCTTCCAGGATGCTCTTCTACCGGTCAGTCGCTCCTTGCACCACCGCTATCAAGTGCTCATCATCTCCGCAGGGATACACGAGGCATCGCGTCAAGGGAGAAGCATACCCGGCCGTAATTGAGCATGATGGCTCCACCCAGACATCTGATACCGAGTCAGTCCACATGATCACCTATGATCCAAATTAGCTGTCTGACGATACCGAGAAGCGAGCAATCCGACGCTTCCAGCACCCGAGGAACACTGGTCCACGGCTTGACCAACGCCGATGCACATGCACTCGACCTATTCGAGGACGATGTAAGTGGCTTCTTATCTACTTTGATCGGTGGTTCAGTGCTGATGTATAGATGATCCAGGAGTATACCCGCAAACGAGTCCTCGTGCGCGCCCTCACCCATACATACACCGTCGGCAATCTCCCTCCTGCCCTTCGCGACCCCACTTTGAGAGAGGGAGTCGAAGGAGCAGCGCCCAAAGACCAGGAAGATCTTACAGACAGCAAAGTAGCATCTGTTCCGCCTTATTCAGCCGAGATGTCTGAAGCTTCGGTCTACGTTTGGTCGGATCCCCTCAATAGGCTGGAGCCTGAAGTTTGGGAGTAAGCTGCACTCACATCAGTCATATGACAGCGAGCCTCATCTCGGATATAGTTTTCAATCCTTTACCAAGGCCAAGCAAGATGACTGGAACGACCTGCCCGTAGAATGGTATGACTCTGTTGACAAGGGGCGGACTGAGCTTGCCAGCCCCAATTCGGCATCGATCAACGGTGACCAAAATGGCAAAGTTGAAGATGAAGGGAGTGATGAGGGTCTTGTGGGCCGACAGGCAGAGGGGTATGAGGACTTTGGACATAATCTCCTCAAACAATGGGCGTTCAGCGACGGCTGTGAGTACCTTTGCTTTCTTTAGACTATAGGGCGGACTGATGTGGTGCTTCAGACGTCAATCTCAATCATGGCTCCTACGGCTCCCCTCCCTTGCCAGTCATATCTGCTGCAAACAAGCTCAGTACTCAGATTGAATCTAACCCGGACAAGTTCATGAGGCGAGACTGGTTGCCCATCCTGGAAGAAACCCACCGTGCCGTGGCTGGTATCATCGGTGCGCAGGAGAGTGAGGTTGTGATTGTGCCAAACACTACCCATGGTATATTTAACATCGTTGACACCCTCAAATGGGAGCCCGGGGATGTCATAGTCTACTGTACGCCTTTCTTGTGTTTGTGGTGCACTTGCTGACCAGCGCTCATAGACAATACCACATATGGCGCTGTATCCCAGATGCTCAAGTATCTGGCGGATTCAAGAGGAATCACACTCCATCCAGTCAACATAAACTTTCCCGTTCCTCATTCTACCGTCATTGAAGAGACGGCAAAGGTACTTGACCAATACAATGAGATCTCCAAACCTCACTACACCGGGCAGCCCAAGGCGACGGGGAAGGGCGACGGATCCTCTCGAGTAAAGCTTATCGTTGTCGATGCCCTCTCGTCGAACCCTGGGTGAGGAGCCCGTCTTTCTGTTGGCAAACAACGCTGAAAATCCCTTAGCCTGCTGTTTCCCTGGCAAGAGATCGTCCAGGTAGCCAAGAGATATGGTGTTCTTTCTCTTGTGGACGGAGCACATGCCATCGGCCAGATCGAAGTGGACGTCAAAAAAGCAGACTGCGACTTTTTCGTCTCGGTGAGTCGGTTGAGCCGTTACAAATGGCGCCTCTAACCCTTCCACAGAACTGCCACAAATGGCTCATGTCCCGACGAGGTGGTGCGGTGCTGTACGTTCCCACTCGCAACCAATACCTCATCCGGACTTCCATCCCCACCTCCGCCGGATACGAGTCCACCAAGTACCCTACTCCTGGCGTCAACGCCGAATGGGCGTGGGCTACACAATACCGATGGACGGGGACCCAGGATTGGACGCCCTTTTTCTCTATCCTACCTGCCATCGAGTTCCGCAAGAATGTGCTGGGTGGAGAAAAAAGGATCATGGAGTGGTGTCACTCCTTGGCTGTCGCGTAAGCAGTAATTCCGTCTTGTATGTGACGAGTACTAATATTACTCGATAGGGGCTCCAAACGCCTCAAGCACCGTTGGGGTGCCGACGCCGTGATAATGGACACCCCCACACCAACTTTGACTGTAGCCATGTCAAATATCACCCTACCTCACATCCCGCCTCCGACCTCTTTCGCCGACCAAGCTCAACAGGCCAGATTCTTGGAGGACGGAATGTTTGAAGCCAATTGCTTTGCTGCTTGTTACATGCATGCGGGCAAGTGGTGGGTCAGGTTCTCGGCGCAAGTTTGGAATGAGGTGAGTATTCTTCATTGCTCCCCTTTGCGTCACATTCAGAATCTGATCGTCGACGTAGTTGAGCGACTTTGACTACATAGGAGGTGTGTTGGAAGATTTGTGTCTAAAGATCAAGTAAGCTGCCTTGGCAAAGTCCCAAGTTCGGTGCTGACGGATAACAGGAATGGAAAGCATCTCAAACAGGCCGAGGTCGTTGAAGCCACAAAGAACGCGCCAAAGCAACCCGTCCAGGTAGAGTAGGCTTTGTTGTCCCGAGGAAGACGAGTAGATTGATGTCGCGGTCTTGTATCTATCTCGAGTCTTGGTTCCACTTTCGTTGTCTTCTCGGATTCTGCTAGAAAGAAGGAATGCATGTTATACAATAAGCTCGGATAACCTGGCGCAGGTTATTTGGTGTGGTGGATTCTGAGCTTGCCGGGCACGTGGACATAGTTGTTGGCTGTATCCTATAGTCAGCGTGACGTCCCTCGCCAAATCGCCCACATACCATATGTCTTGGGAGGCACCACGACCTTCTTTGGCTCATCAACCTTGTACGGCCATCCCTGCTTCTCAGCAAAATAGATCGCCTCCTCCTTGCTCCTAAAGAACAAGCCTGTTCCCTGCACATAATCCGCCGAGGACGCCCAACCCATCAATCTGTTCTCCCATCTCCCAGCACCCTGCAAGACGTCAAAGTCGACAACCCATCGCTTCGTCTTGCCCTTGGCTGACTGCATGGTGTTTTTTGTGGGACGGTAGATGCGGACGGGACGGTGGAGGAGCTCAACTAGGAGTATGGTTAGTGGTGGGACCATTGTAGCATTACGGCTATGCGCGACGCGCGTCTGCTTGTAGCCTTTCGAGACTTACCAGGGGCACCTGATACAAGATCGGCCTGGATACCGTTGACGCCCTGGTATTCTGTGGGAACAGTGCCGTCCTGGATGGTGGGAACAGTGCCGTCCTGGATGGTGGGCACAGGGGTTGTAGAGGACTCCGGCCTGCTGGCAGAGTTGAAGGCGGGGAGAGAGGCATGGATGGCGCGACGAGTGGCAGAGGGCAGGGGGGAGAGGGGGGCTGCTGCTCTGAGGAGGGGGCGGAGGGAGAGCATGGCGGTGGCGGGGTGTGAGAGAGAGCGATAATAGCCCAGTGCAGATTGGCTGGGAGATGACGGAATCAAATCTCGCCTGCATACGTAAAACCTAGCCCGGTGGTGTCTCAACTCTTCAAGCGCCTCAAGCGATGACAACTATACTACACATCATCCTCGCACACACCCAGGCGTGTACTCGATAGTACAGATGTTTGGGCCATCTGGTACCCGTATACCTCATTGGCATAATAGGAATGCATAGATCGCCATGGAGTGTGTACAATTAAGTGATATCCATGGTATTGACAAGTCAAGAGATTCCAAAAAGATGTATATCATGATCAACTTTACAAGATAACCTAAAGATGAAGAAAAAGCCGGAAGCCGTTGTTATATAATATAGACAGAAAAAAAAGCCCTTGAAAGATATGCGAGACACTTTCTCGCCACCCCACCTCACGTCACTCCACTTAGACATCTATTTATTCATTTATTTATTCGTTCGAACCAGATTGGGCTCAGACCGTGTGGTTGACAGCGGGATAGGAGTTGGTGTCGGACAAGTCCTGTTCCTTCTCCCAGCCGTGCATGTCGTTGACTTCCTCGTCCAAGCTCTCGACGGTAGAGTCGACGAGGGTGGAGGTAGGAGGAGAGATGAGAGAGAGGATCAAGTAGATGCTGCCGGCAATGAAGAATGAGGTAAACCAAGAACCCTTGTCTGTGATGAACATCAGCAAGGCGCAATTGTGCAAGGAAAGAGTAGCGACGCACAAAAGTAGACAAAGTTGCCAATGTAAATGTTGCTGTTGATGGCGTGAATGAGACCGGGAAGGTTCATGGGGATCACGATGAGCAAGGTCAAGAGGGCTCGCCAGTTGATACCAAACTTGTATTGGTAGATACCCTCGTTTTGGTAGAGCATGGGGACGTGGAGGTGAGTCTTTCTCACACACCAGTAGTCAACGACCATGATCGACTACGCAGAGTCAGTCTTCGGTCATTGAGGGACGGACAGTAGAAAGAAGACGTACGACGATAGGGGCAAGAACGATGATGTAGCCAGAAAGGAAGGTGGTGAGGGCTGAATCATGTCAGTCAAGTGGATGAATCATGCCCAGCCCACTTACCCTTAGCTGAAGCCTGGATCTTCCAAGGAGCAGTAGCCCAACCACCGATGATGGAGGTGATGAAAGCACCGCGCTTGATGTTGATCCACTTGGGAGCCAAGAAGGCCAAATCGTTGGAAGTGGCGATGGAGTTGGTGGAGATGTTGGTACCAAGGGTGGCGAAAGCGAAAGCAAAGGCGACAAAGAAGGCACCCGCACGGTTGGTCCAGAGGGCAATGATGGAAGTGGGGTCCCAGTAAAGAGTGCCATAGATGGTTTGTCCAGCAGAGGCAATGACAATACCGATGAACGAGAAGACAAAGTAGACAACGGGGATGAAGAGCATCTGCCAGTAAGAGTCGGAAGTTCGTCGAGCGTATCGCGTCAGATCGGGCTAGAGCCACGTCAGCCATGTCCCCGTGATTGGCAATGCGACTTACAATGTTGATGGCGAGGGTAGTCTTACCAGAGATGGCAACGTTGATACCCGCCAACCAAGCCCAAGACTTGGTGGAACCTGAAAGGGAGGAGCTCTGGGAGAAGATGGGACCGCCACCGCCAGCCTGCTTGACAGCCCAGCCTAAAGTGGCAAAGGCGGCGACGATAGCAAAAATGGACTTGACAAAGAACACCCATCGCATCTTTCGGGGGTGGATCATGACAAGCGGGAACTGGACTGGTGAAGGGGTCAGCGCACGGACAGGGCGAGAGGGCCTGATACGTACTAATCCAGAAGACAAAGTAGGCGATCATCTTGTTGCTCGCAACACCCTGAGAAGTGGGAATGGCATTGGGGTAAGTCTTGAGCTGGGGCCAGATAGCCTCGAGACAGATAAGAGTACAAGAAGCACCGATGAAGGTGTTGATACTGTAACACACAAGGGTCAGTCACCGTGCACAGACCGCCAGTCATGTACGCACCCAAAGTAGAGAAGACCCAACACCAGACGGGAAATGACGGCAAAGTAGGAAAAGTAGAATCCAAGAGATGCACGAGAGGCGATAGAGAAGGGGACATGGTGTCGGGAACCAATCACACCGTTCAGGGTGACAGCAGCAGCGATGATGATGTTTCCGATAGCACTGTGTTGCTAGATCAGCTACTACGAAGACCCTGGTTTCAGCGAGCTGGCTTACATCGCGGCCGAAGCTTCACGCCAACTGAGACCGAGAGCGACGATGGAACCAGCTTGCTGCATGGTACCAACGTTGGCACCATCAGCCAACCACAAGAAGAGGTAGTTGATGCTACATAAGATCATTAATACGGTGTCAATGTATACAGCGGGTGGTGCTTACGCTCGCCAATTTCGCTGCTCGACGGGGACCACATCGACATCGGCGTTACTCCAGCCGTCATGGGTGGCGTAGGAAGCAGGAGGGGTGTCGAGGTGCCAGTAAGAAGAAGAGAACCACTTCTTGGGCTCGGGCTTGCTGAATTTGAACATGATTGAAGACTAAAGGGTGGTAGAAAAGCAGCGATGATCAGCTGCACTCCTAGGCAACGGGGGTTTATGGTGGCTCCAGGCGCAAGGAAAGAAGAGAAGAGGGGCGGAAAGGTGAAGGAGAGACGAGGAGAGATGACGGCAGGTGTAGAAGGAGAGGGCGAGGGAGAGGATCAGGAGGATGATGGGAAGTCGAGAGGTGGGAGAGATCGGATATTTATGTACTCGCGTTGCCTCCTTACGTGAGCAAGCGACAGGACGGAGAGGGGGGTGATGGAGCAGGGCACTCCATCTGTGCACGGTCACCGTTGCTCGTACCTAACGCTGACACAAGGCACACGCAGGGCAACACCGAATTGCACTCCCTGCCGACACAACAGAGCCCGACGTCGCATCAAGGTTACCCGCGCCCACATGAGGACCATGTGGCGCACTCAGCCTCGAGCCTATTGCCACTCGCAGTGGTTGGGCAAGCAACGAGCCCGAAAAGGCAGGTGGCTAGTCATCCTCGTTCTAGCGTAGTGCATACCCACGCTAGAACACGTCGAAACATCCAACATGACTCCTTCCCACCGCAACACCCCCACAACATTCCGATGCCACCAGCGCAGAAACGGCCCCGACTCACTGATTGTCTCAATTACTTTGCACAGTCGCCAGTGTACTTGATGGTTCGGCTTGGAGGGTAATAGTCGTGATGCCGTAAGCTACAGAAGAGGAAAGATGTCGGGGACTGTCAGGGATGAGATGTATATACACAACGACTAGGAACCAGTCAGCGATTGATGCCTGATGGGCCTGATGTCTCCATGCGTTGAGCAGCGATGGGCTGCCATCCAGCGCATCCAGCCTCGGAAATATCCAAATATGGAGGAACGACTGTCTGTGCGCCAGGTCCCAATGGGGCGGATGGGCCAACGACAGGGAGCGAGGCAAGAGCGGCAAGGTGGATATCGGGACACTTACTTTTATGAGCCACCGCGTACTTGTCCAGCGGATCTGACAACGAGACGGGTCGCACTGAGGGGTACAATAGAGGTTGGGGGTCGAAGCTGGGGGCTTTAAAGCCTGCAAAGCCGTTATCAGCACAATGAAGAGCAGCCTGGAGAACAATAGAAAAATGTCGCCGTACCTTAATAGATGGTGAGACAGGCGGCAAATCTTATGTCTGTCTGAGCCCTGTCTGCAGCCGTGTCGAGAAAAAGTCGTTTTGAGAAGAAGAGATGGAGATGGACTTTCAGACGACCGGCCGACTGCTCTTTATTGCAGGCCTCTCGATGCGATCTCGTGCGAAGAGGCAGCCAGAAGGTCAGGAAATGCAGGACTTTTACCCTCAAGCTAACGACGTACTAGCACGGCGGGTCAAGCCGAAGTCGTTCGTGCCGTCGCGGGGCGAGATTTTTTATTACGTCCTATAAGTCTCGCAGGGTCTCCCCGAACAGCCGCAGCTCAACTACCCCGCTTTATTCGCACTCTTGCGACGTTTATCATGGGGATGTGGGTTGAGAATTGAGATATAAAAAGACTGGATCAGATCAAGCGCACAAGGTATACGGCTATGCAGTGAGATCCGCCCTCCCACATGTGCTGCAGACATTTCCTCCAGGCATCTTACGCATCTTGACTCTGGCCGTCTTGGCTCTCATCTCCTTAAGATGCTCGAGGGGGAGAGGCGTGAACCTTTTTGCACGAGAGCATATGAGTCAGGATCTGCATGCCTGCAGGATAAACGGACAGGAACAGATGGAGGAACCAAAGAGGAACGCAAGTCTCGCGATTACTCTTCCAACCTCACACATTTTGCAGTACTTCCAGAGACCAGAGGCCCCAGAGGACTTCTTTCTGTAGACTGTATCCCGATTTGCCCTCGATGTACACAACCTCGCCATGTAGATTCGCCATTGACCATCGAGCCCGCCGGTACTTGTGCGCGATGGGTAGGCTCTGCTGATCATGGTCGCAGGTCGCAGGTCGCAGGGTAGTACCACCGACCAACGGGAGCGAGTCACTTTGTGCGGGACCTTGGAGGCGGAGCGCGGATGTAGGATACATTTTGAGGGGAGTCATCGCTTCGCAGCTCATAGCATTAGCATGTGCAGCATAGCTGCAGAAGGCAGAGGAGTGCATACCTTCTGCGCATATGGGCAGGAGATAAGACCCGGACAGTCGGGGCCGAGGTACGAGTCATCCTGGATCCGTCACCCCAGCCCGCCCACCTGTTCCTCTGCAGCATCTGCAGCAAGCTCATGTGGCCGGCTTGTTTCTCACTCGCACAGGCACTGGGGAATGCTGCATGTAAAAAGGGCTCGGAGTTCGGATGCCAGGACCAGAGGGGCCAGAGCCAGAGGCCAGCCAGAGGTCGGTTCGGCTTTGTGATCCACTTGTTGTCAGAGGATAGGAGGTACGTATGTATACTACGATTCCATTGGGTGTAGCCTCTTGCTATCCTGCAGTCATAATCCATTGCCGGCGAATCTATTAGGACGATAGCGCCCGTGACGCCTGCTATGCGCCATATAGGTGAAGGCATTGAATCCCCTTGTAAGCGTGCTTTGCTTGGTTTGTACTGCATTCAGCCTGGTCAGCACGCCGCCCAAGTACCAGTACATCCCGTTCCAAATGCCGCAGGTCAGCAGGTGGGTTTGGGAGTCTGAAAGCATTTGATCTACCTCTTGTTCGTTCATCATTCCCATCGTGCTCACTTTCCGTGAAACTCATCCGGAGGCCAGAAGGGACGTACAACCTTACTCGCTCTGGAAAGTAAACACAAGATGGCAAAGTGACGGATCGGTAGCAGGAAATCGTCGCATGATGGGTGAGCAGTGGGGCAGTGGGCCCATTGGGTCCAGTGGGCGATTGGTTCGCGTACAAAAGGAACGACGAGTAGTACAGATCTTTCCAATGATATCAGGATTGCTACTTTGCAGCATGTGATTCGACTGAGATCTTCGAGGACAACGATGATGATGTTACCGCGGATAATCCTAGGCTATATGCCAGCCATCAGAGCCATCAGCAAGCACAAAACTGATCTCAACAGGGCTCTGTATAGGACACTGCTGCTCGACGTGAGCAAGAAATCGTCGTGTCTAGGGTTTTCCTCGCTCACTCGTCACGACCACGAGTGACATCAAGTAGCAACAGTCACGTCGTACTTTGTAGCGAGAAAAGACACAGAAGGGATCCAGTAATGCGCATCGTGTCGCGTGGCTTGCGGCCTCCTCCACCTCTGCGTGTACGTACGATGCAACTATGTACTCTGCTATCCTGTTCTGTACTTCTACAAGTATGGCTGCAGCCCAATCTGGTCCTTGGTTCCTCATGATCACACCGGTCGTTGGTATGCCATCGTCTCTCGCTGTCGGTTTGCGCGTCTACGAGTGCTGACCTTACTGCTAGCTCCATTTTATCTCCCTGTCTCCCTATCTCGTCTTCGCATTCAATTTCTACTACCGACCTTCGTCATGCATACCTGATTGTGATCTTCTGGGTGCAATACACAGAAGATGAGCAGAAAGAGGAGAGAGGAGAGTCACTGTGGGTAGACTTGTGGACAGCAGTCGCCATGTGTACGCGAATATGGATCAGGCTACGACCCACAGCCCCAATGCATTCAAGAACGCAACATGTCTATCGGGAGTCGGGGAAATGTCGGAAATCGGGGTGTCAAAGGGGCTGAGAGAACGTCTGATGGCTGTGGGTGACGTCGGGCATGCCGATGTACGAACGCTGACATCTACAAGGTGAATTCATCCTTCACTCTGTGCAGAAACCCGATCCCTGTCCCAATTTTCACACCTCATGAAACCCAAGATCTTAGGGACAACTTCTAACATCTCTGGCAGTGGAGCTACCCCGGCGTTCCAATCATACATTCAAACAGGAAAATCCACCCTCCTCAGACTTGCCAGAGTCTTTGGCCTCTGGATGTAATATTCTCGAGAGGCTGAATCGATCGGAAGAGGATAGCAGAAACGCCTCTCTCATCTTGGTGGGCCAGCGCAAGTAAAAAAGATTGCAATAGCTAACAAACTTAGTCCTACTTAAGTATCTGTATCGACTTATAGGTCTCACAAGTAAGCATGCATATACCTATGGGCTTTTGTATGTCCTCATGACAACACTTGCTAGTCAAGCATATTATTTCCGCCGCGATGCCCATCTCTATTTATCGCCCCCTGCTCGCCCCGTCGACTTGCCCAACAGAAGATCTGATCCATCCACCTTGGCCTCTGCCCACGTCAAGCCATCAGATGCTTAGGAACGGAAGCTCGGCGATTGGTGGAAAAGTGGTATGAGCGTTTAGCCAGGAAGTCTTTGGTTGACTTGGGAAGCGCTGGTCGGAAGGCAAGAAGAGTCAGAACGACGGGCGGACCCACTACTTCAATGACGGATGTACCGAATACAGTCGGGTGAGTTTAGTCGCCAATTTAGTGCTGTCAAAAGACGTACCAAGGTAGATATCACTGCTGAGACTCCAATCGTGCTCTCTAACCACTTCTATGTACACAGGGAAAGCTGTATGCAGCCGGACTCGCCAAGAGAGGTCTCAAACTGTGCGTATGCATCGCCTTCAACTCAATCATAGAGCAAGCCAGATACCGACTCACTTTCGGCCTGAACAATCGGAAGAACCAAAGCATCTTGGGCTTAGGCGAGTGTACGTAGATTCTTGGGCCCGATCTGATGTCTGATGGTCGATAAGACAGTTTATCCTGCTGTGGCTTGCAATGTTTGACCCTATGTATCTACTCGGGTAGAAAGT
Source organism: Cryptococcus floricola (assembly GCA_006352305.1). Taxonomy (NCBI): domain Eukaryota; kingdom Fungi; phylum Basidiomycota; class Tremellomycetes; order Tremellales; family Cryptococcaceae; genus Cryptococcus; species Cryptococcus floricola. The sequence goes on along the minus strand of RRZH01000007.1, from coordinate 896,860 downwards.
ATATTCAGAGCAATCTCCGCACATGAATGTGATAAGCTTGATTCGCGAAAAGCTATTGGCATGTGTGCAGTGTCCGAGGTGGGATGCAGCAGTCTGTGTTGTGGAGCTTGTCTGAATCATGGTAGATGGTAATGATGATGACAAGATATTGGACGCAAGGCGTGCTCTTGACACTCGCTTGATACTACACATATGCTGCGCTACGCGCTATACGTCTATTGCGTTCTAGGGCTTTGCTCCTCAGGGAGATGGAGGATCAGGATCAGACTGAAGCGAAGAGATAATTACATTTGTTTGAGGGGTGAGGACTACGTTGCGGGATATGTTATTGGTATGTAGGTATGTAGGTCGTGCTGACGAAACTGACCGGGATGTCATCATGTCGAATCGCTGCAAAAGCTGCAGACGCATTCGGGCATGCATCGGCCTATGCATTTGGCGTGTGCAGGCGGGGGTACTTCAATGACTTCAGCCCCACAGAAACACAACGGACAGCTGCTAGAACCAAAATGATCATTACAGAGTTGAGTGACGCATGCACCAAAGACACCAACAGACGACGACTGACGCAAAACCAGTCAAGTCAGGTGCTGTACATACGTGCTGTAGAGATATGTGCCTCATAGGGAGCCATGGACAGGGAGGGACGGGCTCGCCTGTCGCCTGAGTTGATAGAGATGCTCTGATACCCTATGTACCCGCTTTATCGATCTAAAAAAGCCCAGCAGATGCACTCGCGGCCGCATCGGGCTTCGGACTTCGGGGATGCTGGCTTCGGGTTTATTAGAAAAACTTCCCCAGAAGGGGCCTTCACAAAGACGGGCTAAAAAGAGGGTTAAGTGGCGCTCCGGGCGCTTGGAGGATGTGAATTCCAGCTGGGCCAGCTGGCTGGCGGGGAAAAAAAACGCAAAGCCGAAGGGGCGAAGGTTCCCCGAAGAACGAGTCCGAAACGAGTTCCCGCCGCCGTTCTTCGGTGTCGGCGATCAATCCCTCTCCTCCAAATCTCCACAACTCTTTTATTCCCACCAAACACCTGCCACAGCCCATATCTTTTTCGTTCAACATCCATCTTGCCCAACCTCTATCTCCCCTCGCGCAGCCGTAAAGCTAGCAAAGGACGCAGACGCAAGGACCAGGACAGGGATCGCCCCTTCCGCTGCTCGCTCAGACAACCATCACTCCAGCCTACCCAGGTCCTCCCCGACTAGTCGCTTTTCCCTGGCTCCTCTCAACCTAGCCTCCATCTCGTCGTTACTCACCCATTCGCCTCTCGCCTCCAGGTGCGTCACCGTTGTGCTGTGGCAGCTGCATACTTACCCGGGCTAAGCAGACGAGCCGGATACCGAATCCTCGTCGTTGGATCAATCACAACATCACTCTCACCCAAACTTTGTCAGCGCATCTTCGGGTTGAACGCGTGCTGCCCCGCCGATCACCGCCTGTTCCGTTCCGGCAGTCCACTTGCCCGCGCAGACATCCTTCGCTGCACCTCTTCTATCTCAATCCAGGGTAGCGCATTGATAGCTTTCTACGTACTCTTCCGTCGGCCATCCACCCCCAACCAGCGTACTTCGGGTGAAAATTCCCCCCCACTCCTCCCCACCTCACTCGTACCTTTGTTTATACCGATCAAAAGAGGGTCCGACAGCACTTCGGCTCTCTTACGGCCCAACTGGTGCTTCAACTATAAGCAAACTCATCGTTCTCTTGCTTCGACGGTAAACCATCTTCTCCTCGGGCGTCAAGTCACCTAGTAAAAAGAGTTTGTGTATAAGTTTTTGAGGCGAACCTAATCGCGCTCGATAGATGCGTCCTTATCTACCTCCCGCCTCGTCAGCGCACGAGAGAGAGACATCCAGTAGCGAAACTGCCATGCCGCCCGTCCTTGCTTCCATTGGTCAGTTTCCCTCAGCCCCAAGGTGACCGTTCTGACCTCGCTCTGCAGGTACTGTCCTCATCGACGCGTTCGACACTATTCCTCGACCTGTCGTGGATGATGTCTCGCCAGAGTACTCCAGCCCGACTTCTCCTGGAGTACCCCAACCTCCCATAAGTAACATCCCTCCTCCTCTCTTCATACCCCCCTCCCATCTCCGTTTGTCTCCGTCGTTGTCCTCGCCGAGTGCGTCCGCACCGTCGGGTCCTTCTACCCCTCAGCTCTCCTTGGATGACATCCCCGTCCCCAACGCTGAAGAAGTGTACGAGATGCTGGGAGGCGGTGGCCTCTTTGCACTGGTGGGTGCCCGTATCTGGCTGCCGCCTAGTCGATTACGTGCTCTTGCGAATCGCGCACCGCCTGAAGAGGATGATTGTCCGAAAGACGTTGAAGACAGACTCAACAAGCTTGGCGAAGAAATGTGGGTATGGAACCGTGGTCCGGGGGTCAAGATGACTCGGGCTCGTATACGGTACGAGGGCGATGTCAGATAGTGAGTAGAATTTTTCCCATTCATGGCACGTTGCTGGAAGCCAGTGTTGACGCTGTGCGCTAGCTTTCAGCCGATAGTCAAGGCTCCTCATTGGTCATTGACCGAGATGTGTGAATCTCCACTCCGAGGCTCTGAATATCTTCACATATCTCCTCCTTACTCTCCCAAAGATGTCTTTGATCTGATCGAGGAGCAAAAGGCAAGCAAGGGACAGACCTGGGATCCCAAGATCGTCTTTGAGCCTACTCCGCCGTCGTGTCATGCTGGGCAGCGGGAATGGCTAGAGAAAATTTTACCACACATCCACGTTCTTTCGTAAGTCCACACACCACTGCCGTCATGACTCTACTGACCACACAAACAGCCCCAACCACGAAGAGCTCTTCTCATTCTACGACATTCCCACCATGTCTGTCCAATCTGCGTCTCTCCGGCCGACGGTTGAGCGTCTTGTGACGTTCCTCATCCATGACATTGGCATTGGCGCCGACGGTGAGGGTATAATCGTGATCCGATGTGGCTCCCTTGGTGCTTGTGTCGGTACAAAACAAGGCGGGCTCAAGTGGTGCCCGGCGTACTGGGATAGAGAGAACAGCAAGCGGGTCAAAGATGTTACAGGAGGTACGTTCATCTGTTGGATTGATCAAGTACCATATCTGACCCTTCTCAGCTGGCAACTCTTTCTTGGGAGGCTATGTTGCCGGCCTGCACCTTTCCGACAATCCATACGAGGGTGAGTCAACTACACTGTCTGTGAGGACACGCTGCTGATCATCACTATTAATAGCTGTACTTTACGCTACCGTCTCCTCCTCCTACGTTGTTGAGCAGTTTGGCCTTCCATCCCTCACGGGCGCCGATGCCAGCACAGGGGAAGAAGGGTGGAACTTTGACAAACCCAGCCGAAGACTTCGCCATCTGAAAAAACGTCTTCTCGCCATTTGCAACTGAGCCCTGATTCTCTCTTGCCCGTCGACTTCATACATATCGCATCTCTAGAATAGTGTCTTCATTTTGGGTGTTTGAGGTCCTGTCCTTCCGAAATATCCTGCATCAAATATATACCATGTTCTATTATATAACGGAGGGTAACGAGTGGTAGAATTTGATACAACTGTAACGACAGCGATGTCACTTGTGATCGCATTCACCGGACATGGAACAGTAGTGGATGCACCATTGGCCAGGCTCATACCTTTACACCTTTATGACACGGACGGCTGTTGCCCACTTGAACGGTGGCATTTCCCGAATGCACGTAACTCGAGGTTATTTGCTGTCCAATCCACTCCAATAAAGTCTGCCGGCGACTTCTTTCACTACCCAGTCCATCCCTTCGTCGAGCCCTTTGCCGGTGAACGCTGAACATGGGTATACGACCCAGCGATGGGATGCAATACTCTTGAGTTCGAGCGCCTATCAAATCAACTGTCAGCCGCCAGTCTTTTCCTGGCGAGCAGACTCACATCACGTATCTCCTCGAGGCTCATGGACCCGTCAAGATCCTGCTTGTTGGCAAAGACCAGTAGCGTCGCTCCGGCAAGTCTCTTCAACCCAGTCAGCACCTTGTTCCACGGCACCTCTCCGGCCCAAGCTCACTTCTTCTTGCAGCAGCTCTTTCAGCTCGTCCCTGCAGTCTTTTATTCTCATTCGATCCGAAGAATCCACCACCCATACGACAGCATCCGTAGATTCGAAATAATTGCGCCAGTATGGCCGTAATGTTCGCTGGCCCCCAACATCCCCTGGACGCTATTGTCAGTAAGATAAGAGATAACACCTGGGTAAGACCCACAAATATTGAGTGTATATCTGTCAAGTGAGTCAGTCTCTCCGTCTCATCGTGAGCTTTGACTCACCCGTCACGGATGAGAGACTTTATGTTGAAGCCCAGGGTCGGACTTATATCAGAAATGTTCTCATTGTTGAGCTTTTTCAATATCGTTGTCTTCCCTGCATTGTCCAAGCCCCTGAGGAAAATTGTGAGTATGCGGATCAATCTTCTAGCAGGGACTTACAAAAAGAGCACCCTCATCTCTTTCGACTTTGCCTTGTTCTTCCGGATGATTGTAAGAAGTCCTGTCCTGGTGGTCAGCCGCGAGCTTCAAGTGAGGGCAAGTGCGTACCCATGGTGACTTTAGTTCTTCATCTACATATACTGGCCTAGAGTTGTTATTGTTTTATCAGTTGTTTGGGAGCTGATTCAGATGTTGTTCAGCAGGAGCCGAACCGAAGTCAAATTACAGAAGAGCCAAACGCGTGCACGCGTCCTGCGGACATGACCGCCAATCATATATGCCGGCGGCCGTGTATCAGCAACGTTGAGTGCTTGTAGAGTCTGCAATTTGTTGTACTGTACTCGTACACGACTAGCATGGAGTAGAGCATCTTGAATAGCCAACTCGAGTGTCCTGGGGCTCGTGATGTTGTTTGAGTCTCGATAGAATACATAGAAAGAGACAAAGATCGTTGAGCATCTTGTGCAGTATGTGTGTACGACGACTTGTCGAATCTTCAAAGAGACATTCAGATGATGTTACATGTAATGTAATACCTCAGTCACATGGCTGACATGACAGCAGAAAGGAGCCATAGAATCTCATTCCCTCCGACTAGCCTTCTTCATACTGTGCCTCTTCTTCAGCTCCATGCGTTTTGCCTTCTCCCGTCTCTCGAGATCCTTCACTCTAGCTTTCTGTTGAGGTGAAGTAGGATTGATGATCAGAGACTTTGCCGCTTGTGAGATGATTCTCGATATCTCGCTAAGGGCGTGGGCATGGTTGAGGGGCGCGTGTCGTTCCTTCTGGGACGAGACGAGGATGCAAGGAGGGCTGGGATGGTAGTACGGCTATGCGCGGTCAGATTGGCTGTTCAAGTTGGTGTCGAGACGGCATACTGATTTGACGAGAGCTGGCATAACGAATTTCGGAAGCCACTGCCCGACCGCTTGGTCCAGCTCGCATCTCAATGTCACCTTGGACTCGGTCTTATTGACATGCTATGCGCCATCAGCACCTAGCACAAAGCATATTCGAACTGCGGACCTACTTGACCGCCTGGCCCACTGGATCGGCTCCTCGTCTCCGTGTAGCCTGACCTGGGAATGTCCTCTACTACAAAGTCTCTGGCCCAGGCGCTGGCCAAGGCATGGTGGGCATCCGAGTCGAGCTTGGAGAGGGCGAGTAGCTCTGTGGGCGGTCTGGCGCAGAGACGGGCCGTGGTGGAGAAGAGCCGTGTGGAGAGTCGAGGCGGGAGCATATCTTACCGCATACTGCTCGCTTGCTTGAGTGGAGTAGTATGGCAGCCAATTTTTAGGTCGATGGTGCTCGGCCGTGTGCAAAAAGTTCCACGTAGCGAGATGGGACCGGGTATGGGTGGGGTGCCGGAAATGTGATCCGCGGCTATGACCTTTCCGGCTCTCTTACTTTATAAGACGCAGCAGAAATCGCCTGTCCCCCATTCGCGATGTCTGTCCCGCCCCTCCCACCGCCCATCCTCGCCCGCCTCCTCCCCCACCTCCTGCCCCCAGCCCCCCTCCCCCAGGACATCCTCTCAAAGACCTTCCTCCAGCGTCTCGCCTACCTCCCTCCACCCCCCGACGACCTCGACGCCCATCTCTCCCCCTTCCCCTCCACCCCAGACCAGCCAGTCTCCTCCCGCCTCAGGGAGCTCACTAGAGGCCATCAGTGGGGCAAAACAGAGTATACTCGCGAAGGTCCCGACATCTACGCTAGGCTCGTCGTCGAGAAAGAGCATGGCGGCGATGGCGTCGAAGTCTGGTTCGAGCACGAGCCTGATGCGCCGGGCACTCTTGGGAGGGGCTGGGTCTACCAATCTGCCCGCATACCCTCCGTCACAGACCACGCCTGGGTATCCGACATCTCTTCCCTTCCCCCACCCCTGTCAGAGTCACTAGACACGACCCCTACCGAGGCAACCGACGATCCGACGACTGCCCCGTCAGACTACTGGGCAGGATTCGATGATGATGAGCCGACAGAGGGGCCGCACGTCGCATTTGACCTCCCCGATGGCCAGGCCGAAGACGCCTACTGGGCACAGTACTCTCGCCCTGCTACTGCTCCCATGACGCCTGGTCCCCGGACTCCCGGTACGCCCGGGCTCTATCATGCACACAGCGAGCCCAACCCCCATAGCCTCCCCCACCCCGCACAGGCATACTTTGGCCAGCAGCCCAAGGCAAAGGCTGCCGGCGAAGAGGTGGACGAAAGGGCAGTCAAGCTCGCCGAAAGCCTCATCGGGTTGGCGGCGCACAACGGCGGGCTGACCGGTATTTCGAGTCTGTCCCTCGAGCCAAAGGGGATATGGAAAGAGACTGGGGAAGATGTCAAGGCCCGGGTGAAGGGAAAAATTGGAAGCGGCTTGAACAATCTCTGGAAAGAGTTTACAGCCGGCGCCGAGGGAGAGGACAAGGAGGAGAAGGCGATGGAGTGGCTGCGTATAGCCCGAAGTGTCTGTGACCCTGCTTCACCTGTCGCACTCAGCTCTGGTACTGGCACAGACCGAGCCATAGCCAAGTTGGAGGTATTGAAGGATATGTACGAGGTGCTAAATGAAGAGGAGGAGGCGCAAGGGTTCTGGAGAATGCTCGAGGGGGTCATTAGGCGGAGTGAGGTGGTCGAGGAGGATGACGAGTTGACGAGGCAGCAGATGTATTACGAGTAGTCTAGCAGTCACTTTCTGTACGCATGTAGATAGCGCATTGTCATGAACTTTATGGCACCCATAACTAGTATCGTACGAGTGCATAGCAATGACCCAGACAGAAACAAGCCGTATGCAAGGGTATAACGCCGAGATTCTCGACTTTTTGTCTATAAAAATGATACAACAAAGAGTCTCCTCATGTACTCCCAAGAGTCTCCTTACGCCTTACCAGCCTTCCTGGCCTGCTCTCCGATCCAGTTGAGAGCACTACCCGCCCTCAGCCAGTCCATCTGGTCACTACTCAACGTATGTCTCGCCTGCACTTCCACCTTGTCTCCGCTCTGCTTCTCCACCACGATAGTCACCTCCTCTCCGGGCTCGCCAGCGAGGACATTCTTGAGACCCTTGGTAGAAATCTTGTCATGGGCAGAGATCTTGGAGTAGTCGGCCTTGTCGACAAACCAGAGGGGGAGGATACCTTGCTTCTTGAGGTTGGTCTCGTGGATACGGGCGAAAGAACGAGCGAGGATCATGGCGCAGCCGTAGTGTCTCGGCTGAAGGGCAGCGTGTTCACGAGCGGAACCTTCTCCGTCTATGCAAATAGTCAGCTTTTGTATAGCGGGCGAGCGGCGATCTCACAGTTGTCGTCGACGACCAACATCCATGGTTCAGCCCTAGACTGGTACTTTTGCATAGTCTTGGGGATGGTGTCTTCTTCGCCAGAGTGGTCCCTAGCAATGTTGATCTGTCCACCCTCATCGTTGACAGCAGTCATCACTACGTTTGATCAGCTATATTCTTGTATGAAAAGGCAAAGCACTTGCAAGTATTTTCAGAGATGTTTGAAAGATGCCCCTTGTACTTCAACCAAGCACCAGCCGCACTGATGTGATCGGTCGTGCACTTGCCCCTGACCCTCATCAAACACGTCATGCCCTCCAGCTCGGCGTTCCCTCCCGGGAAGTTGGTACCGAAGGGCTCGAGGATCTCGAGACGGGTAGAAGTGGGAGAGATGGCAATCTCGGTCTCGCCGATGGGCACAGGGGAGGCAGAAGGAGCGTAGGAGAGGTCACCGGGGGTGTAGCCAGTGGGAGGAAGACGGTCGCCCGAGGGAGCGTTAAACTTGAAAGGTCCGTTGGGGGTGGGGATGGAGTCGGTCATTGGGTTGAAATTCAGGTCACCAGAGAAGGCCATGGCAGTGACAATTTCGGGAGAAGCCAAAAAGTTCATCGTCTTCAAGTTGCCGTCGTTTCGAGCCTTGAAGTTTCGGTTGAACGAGGTGAGGATCGCGTTGTCCTCGCCCTTCTTCTCCTCTCGCTTCCATTGACCGATACAGGGGCCACAGGCGTTGGCGAGCACGGTGGCACCGACAGACTCGAGAGTGGACTGGAGCCCGTCACGCTCAATGGTAGCCCTGATAAGCTCGGAACCGGGAGTCACGAGGAAAGGAACCTTGCTCGTCAAGCCAGCAGCCTTGGCCTGTTCAGCAATGGAAGCGACACGGGACATGTCTTCGTAAGAAGAGTTGGTGCACGAGCCGATCAAAGCCGAAGACAGGGAAGTGGGGTACTTGTTCTCGTTCAAGAACGAAGAGAAGCCGGAGAGGGGAGTAGCGAGATCGGGAGTGAAGGGACCGTTCAGGTGGGGTTCGAGTTCGGACAAGTTGATTTCAATGACCTCGTCATACTCGGCGCCTTCGTCGGCCTGCAAGAAACCTTGCGAAGCCGCGTTGTCGGCAGCGTCGGCGACGGGACCACGGCCGGTGGCGTGAAGATACTGGCGCATGTTGGCATTGTAGGGGAAAGTGGAGGTGGTGGCGCCGACTTCAGCACCCATGTTGGCGATGGTAGCCAAGCCAGTACAAGACTGGGCAGTGACACCGGGGCCAAAGTACTCGATGATACGGCCGGTACCACCCTATAGCGAATCAGCATTGGTCAAGTATGAAGGAGGGAGAGGCTTACTCGGACAGTGAGCTTGCCGGCAAGATGCAAGATCAAGTCCTTGGGCGTCGCCCATCCCTTCAATTCACCAGTCAACTTGACACCCGTTATCAGGGGCGCCTTCAACTCCCAAGGAGTGTCCGTCATGGCATCCACCGCATCGGCACCTCCAACACCGATAGCGAGCATACCCAAACCACCGGCATTGGGTGTATGCGAGTCAGTACCGAGCATCAAAAGACCGGGGGCGGCATAGTTCTCGAGCACGATCTGGTGGATGATACCACTTCCCGGCTTCCAGAACTCGATACCGTACTTTTGAGCGGCAGACTGGAGGAAATCAAAAACTTCCTTGTTGGCGTCGATGGACCTGGAGAGATCGGTGACCGCACCGGTTTGGGCTTGAATAAGATGGTCGCAGTGGATGGAGGAGGGGACGGCACAGGTGGGGAGGCGACAGGTCATGAATTGGAGCAAGGCCATTTGGGCAGAAGCATCCTACAGATAACGTCAGCGGCATGATAGGGGCCATTCAAGACGCACCTGCATGGCCACTCTATCGGGGGCAAGCTTCAGGTACCGTTCGCCTCGAATGGGCCCACCGCCTCCGAGACTCTCTTCTGGATTTCTCAAGTGAGAGTAGAGGATCTTCTCGGCGAGGGTGAGCTTCCTGTCCTTGGGCAGGACATGCCTGACATTTTGTAATGTCTTGAGGAGGCGGGGGTAGGGCGGGGTGATGCTTGTGCAGTCTTTGACGGGGAGGGGTGCGGGGGTGGCGAGGCCCCTGGTGAGGGGTCTTGAGATGTGGCGGAGGTGGGAGCGGGGGACGAGAGGCATGTTGAGTGATGTACACACGTTTTCCGCGCGTATAAGCTATGCGCGATGCGAGCTGAAAACTGAGAGCCGACTCGCACAAATGACAAAAAACAGCTCCTGGTTGGCCCCCGGGCTTTTGCAGGGGGGCCGAATAAGCCAGGCACGCGACGCGAGGGTGGAGGCGCGACTGTCGTTGCAACTTCAAGTGGGCATCCCATGAGTGGCAGTCGGGGGATGCCGCCGGGAACAACACCGTCAACCTTTCCACGCTCAGACCTCCCTCCCATTCCTATCCCTCTTTCTCCTTTCCATCTCATCCTGCTCACCTCAAGCACCAGCAAATGTCAGACAACGAAGAAGTGCGTCTACCACTGTCCCATCCTGCTGCCCTCCCCTAGCGTCATCCAATCCGCCCTCCTCCCGCCTTCTGTCGGCCATACTGACCCCGTAGCTCCCTAGGAGGCCAGTGTCAGCTTCGAGGTAGGTCTCTCGCTAGCGACGGTCATCTGAACACCTCAACCTGACTGGCCCCCGAGTCTGTCGACGAGTTACAGCAGCATGTGAGTCATCCGCCTACGGCCCTGCATCCCACCCGCCGGCACCTCCACCCTCGCCATCCCTCTACCATACGACACTACTTACCTCTATGCTTAGGGAATCAACGCTCTCGACATTGCCAAGCTCAAAGCCGCGGGTATCGTCACCATTGTCGGCGTCGCCCAAACTCCGCGCAAGAATCTCCTCAAGATCAAGGTGCGCGTGCCGGTACGTAGCGTCTGCAAGAGCTCAAATCACGTCAGGGTCTCTCAGAGGCCAAGGTAGAAAAGCTCAAGGTCAGTCTATACAAGCGTTCCCGGGATCCGGCTGACACTAGCTTCCAGGAAACATGCGCAAAGATGTTGGTATGTGTCTGGCGTCAGCCGCCACGAGCACAACTGACCCCTCCACCAGCCTCCCCCCTTCTTGACCGGCACAGAGATCGCAGACAAAAGGCAGAATGTTGTATACATCACCACAGGCTCCAAGTCTGTCGACGCCATGCTCGGAGGAGGTGTCGCAACTCAGAGCATTACCGAGATTTTTGGCGAGTACCGAACCGGCAAAGTGCGATCTTTCTGCCAGTGCTTTGCTTCTCACGCTGACCTGATCTACAGACCCAGCTTTGTCATACCCTCTGCGTCGCCACCCAGCTCCCCGAAGACCAAGGCGGCGGAGCCGGCAAAGTCGCTTACATCGACACCGAGGGCACCTTCCGTCCTGACCGTGTCCGCGCCGTTGCAGACCGCTTTGGTGTCGACTCTGGTATGGCACTTGACAATGTACTCTGTGCGAGGGCATGGAGCAGCGAGCAGCAGTGTGATCTACTGGTGGATCTGGCCATTCGGTTCGTCGAAGATAGGAGCTACAAGCTGTTGATTGTGGACAGTATCATGAATCTGTTCCGTGAGTGCAGTGGTGTATATGAGGACTTGGCTGATATAAGGACAGGTCAAGACTACTCTGGCAGAGGAGAGCTCTCCGAGAGGCAACAGGTGATTGCATCAACGAGATATGGTGGCGCATGGCTGACGCTGACGCACGCATTCAGAAGCTGAACCAATTCCTCGCCAGGCTGCAAAAACTTTCTGAAGAGTTCAACCTTGCCATCGTACTGACCAACCAGGTCCAGGCCGATCCTGGTGTAAGTCCTGAACTCTATACCCCCAGATTTGGACTCACAGAAATAGGCCGCTGCAATGTTTGCCGCTGCCTCGATGGCCAAGCCCGTAAATTCTCACCTTTTGCTAGCGCTTTCTGTGCTAATGATCGTCAGGTCGGTGGTCACGTTCTCGCTCATGCGTAAGCCGCCTCTCCATACTTCCAGACCCGGGTGTTGACCGGATCAAAGCTCTGCTACTCGTATCGCTCTCCGAAAAGGTCGAGGCACAGAGCGTATCGCCAAGCTTCAAGATTCGCCCGATATGCCAGAGGGTGAAGCAACGTACAACTTGGGATCAGGGTACGCCTCCTCACTCCTCATTTGTATCATTTCTGATGAGCTGGCAGAGGTTGGGAAGATCCCAACTAACAATATTTCGTTCATATCATTCCGGACTTTTGCACCATCATCACGTGTTGTATACACTTGCCAATCTACTGCCTTATATATAGTGGTATTACTGCCGAGTTCTCTGCCTGCTTAGACTTGATAGACTATCTACTTCATCGAGGATATGTTTATCAGTACACTGTATTGTATCTAGCATGAGACGCCAAATGAAGGTCATCTCCCGACCATCAATTGGGCAAGCATATTTCCATTAGTCATATATTTATCTTAGCACAATGCATTTTGTTCATAGCCGTAGCCCGCTCTCATAACAAATACGCTGTCTTCTTTATCTATTCCTCAAATGGGTACTCAAACGCCGGCGGCACGTCCGCCTCTTCTTCAGGGTCTTCCGGCTGGGAAGCAGCAGCAGCAGCTCGACCACTAGGGGCAGCATCCTCCGCGCCTGTCGTTCCGGTGGCCTGAGCCAGGACAGCGGCGGCAGCCTCGGGGTCGGCAGGTAACCATCCCGGCCATAACGCCTTACTGAGCTCGATGAACTCTCCCTCCTCCTCGGACTTCGCATCTCTCACCACGACGATACTTCCACTGGCACTGTTGCCAGACTTGGCCGAGATACCAAAGCTGGTAAGAGGTGAGTGGTCAAGAGGTCTGACAGGAGTGTAGCGAGAGGATTTGGGGAAAGAGACAGAGGGAAGTTGGGCGGGGGTGACTCGGGACATGTTGGAGAAGGTGAAGGATGACGGCTCGGAAGGCTTGATCTTCTTTGGTGTAGGGGCAGCCTCCTTGGTCTCCTCGATCTTCTCGTCCGTGTCCATAGCTTCACCAGCCTCAGCCTTCTTGACCCTCTCCCTAGCCTTGGCCCTGGCTGTTGTGGACAGCACGGCCGCCTTGGTCTTGTCCTTCTTCTTCTCCTCGACCTTCTTCTCCGTCGCAGGGTAGGCGTACAGGCTAGCCTTGGCGTTACACTCCAGATCAATCTTGGGCACACGCATCTTGCCGTCGATGGCGATGACCGCAGTGGGGGTGAAGGCAAGACCAAGACCATGGGCAAGAGGGAACCAGTACCAGAATTGGACAAACAGCGCCATACCGACGACGGCGTTCTGGTTCAAGGTACCAGCGCGGGTAGAAAGAGCCAAGGTCATGTTTCGGCCACCGGCGTCAATGATACCCTGGGCCACAGAAGCGCCGAATCGAGCCATGGGATCCTCGTGCTTGTCGGCGACCACCTTGGCAAAGAGCTCTCGGATCGAAACAGACTTGGGGCTGGCGGCCTCTGACTGTTGGATGAGGATCATGGCAAGAGAGATGTAGGCACCTTGTCGGACAAAGTCGACAGGGTCCTTGGTCATGGGCTCAAGGAGGTCAATTGCAGACTGGAACAGTAATTAGTTCCAGCACATTACAGACTTGTCAAAACTTACCTCGAGACCAGTACCAGCGCAAGAGATACCAAGAGCAAGAGTGGCTCCGTATCTGACATGCGGGTTGTAGCTCTCGGCCAACAACTGGACGACTCTGGGGACAGTGGTGTGATTTCTGAAAAGGACAAAGCCCAAAGCAGTGACAGCGGCTCGTCGCACGTCGTCGTTGACGTCAGAGACAGCAACATGCAAAAGCTTCTTGACCGCCTTGTTGTTACCAGTACCAGCGAAAGCAAGAGCGATGGTGAACATGCCTCCGTATCTGAGGATTGCATCCTGAGAGACAGTCAGCATTGGTATGTGCAGCGACAGCGATTAACTCACCTTCTCCTCCAGTAATCGGTCAATCACAGGGTTAGCAGCCTCCCTCTGGCCGTACATCAGGAACGCAATGCCCATAGCCAAACCCCTGATAATCTTCTCATGTTGAGTCTCCCTAGCATATGACAGCATCTCGTCAAGTGCCTTCTCCGAAGCGGTACCCAGCATGATGAGACCCATCGACAGGCCTGCCGCTTCACCAGCAGTGGCCTCGTCCTGGAACAGGATAGGTCGGATCTGCTCGTAAAGCTCCTCATCGGCAGAGGCAAGCGCACTGACACCCATGCCCAAAGCGGCACCATGCTGAACCACCGGGTCATTGGTATCCGACAGGCCCTTCTTGAGTTCTTCTTCGATAAACTCGACTCGTCCAGCATAGATGAGACCCAAGGCAAAGAGCGCACCACCCTCGCTGTATTTATTGGGGGCGCTGCCTCCGGGAAGGTAGGGCTTGACGATTCGGTTGCCGTTGACCCAACTGCTGCGGTGGATAAGACCAAGGGCAGCAGTGGTTGAGAACTTGGCCCAATTGGAAGCTCGACCGAGCCAGTCGAGGTTCTCGCGAAGGAACTTGTCAGAGGCGGTACCGCAGTTGGCAAAGGCGTTGACAAAAGTGATGGCGTTGTGGTACATGGAGTATCGGTCTTCAAGGGAATCTTTGGTAACCTTGAGGATCGAGGCGTCGGTCTTGTTGTTCTTGTTCAAAAAGTTGAGGAACAACTCTGCCGATGTGTCTCCTCGAAGGATGTTGTTCAGGATCACTCGAACGTCGTCTCCCTGCACAAGATTAGCTAGTCCTGATAAACCCAAGACGACACTTACATCGCCATCGACGGGGGCAGCCCACTTGGTCTCTGTGAGCTTCTCCCTGACTTCGTCAATGAAAGCTTGCGAGGCGACTTCTATCAAATCGAAAGCAATTTGATAAGCAGTAAGGAAATCGTCCGCTTCAAGAAGTTTGACCAAGGTCTCGACTGTAGGGTCGACGTCGGAATTCTGAGCCCAGACGGTGGTGATGGCGGTGTAGTCGGGGTTGGGGTTGAGGTGGAGCAAGCGGCGGAGAAGGTTGAAAAGCTGAGGCAAGAATCAGCCGGCTGCCCATGAGCGCTTTTAAATGACTTACGCCGTCGCGGAACTCTTCCGTCCAGGCCTCGTTGCCACTGGCTCCGGACACGACCTCTGCCAGGACATACTTTAACAGACTCTCGTCGTGGACAACTCGCTCGGCCTTGGAACTTGAGGACTGAGATGAGGATCTAGAGCTGACGTATATCATCTCGATGAGGTCGAGCCGCCGAAGAGAGAGAGCCAAACCCATTGCCTGCAAAGCGATGAGCTTTTGTCTTGAAGCATACAAGTGGTACTCACGAGCTTTCCATTCTCTCCAGAGCTTCCCCTGAGGACAGCATCCACGATATTCTGCAAATCTACAGGGATCTTTTCTCCTCTCTGCGTCATCTCAATGGCCTGATCCAGACACCCAGCTGTCTCATGTGTCAACAATCATTCCTCACGCCCTGGGATCGTATACTCACAGATAATTGTCTCCTTGTACTCCCCTTCAGACTCCTTCTCGAACGCCGAGCCTGCTTTCAGAGCAAACTCTACGGCTTCATCCTGGAAACCCATGTAAAAGTAGATCTTGGATATAAGAAGCGCGGCGAAAGGTCGGTTCTCTGTGGAAAGTTCTTTGGAGAGGGGGTCTGCCAACAACTCCCTGCACGATATGGGTCAGCCTGGCCTACTCGTTCAGGCAGAAAGACGCACAAGAAGGGAAGCTTGTCAGACATCTCTGCCCAGAACTGGCCGACGATGGTGAGGAGGTGGTTGAGGGCGTAAACGCGGACATCCTTGTCGGGATCCTCGAGGAGGGTGAGGGATCCCGCTGCGCTGGTGGTGACTGCTGGGACGGGCATGGCGATGAGATAAAAGGGGATGAAAGAATGATATAGTCACCGTTCGCTCGCTCATTCGCGTCGTCGCTGACGCTTGCGTGGTGGAGTCTTATGTAAGAAATGCGTTACGTAAGTACTCTGCTGACGTTGAGTCATCACATTCAGGACTATATATGAGCAGTTTTGCATGCAAATGGCTGCATTGTATTACTCTAGAGCGTTTCTCAATATGCAGAAGCGTAGTAACTTTCATGCGGCTTGCAGTATGCAATGTACAGAAGTATGAGTTTCAAGCAGACGCCATAAGCAGAGCAGGTGATACGCCATATTTTACGAGTAATAGATATGCTATGATTTGTAACAATTATAATGATCAGATAGAAGAGAGATCCGTCTAGTTAGAGTAGGAGTCCCACGGCCGAAGCCAGCAAGACCAGACTCAAGCTCGCCCCGAGCTTCTCCGCACCACTGCTCTTGCTGCCCGCGTCCCCAGAGTCGCCATCAGAAGATGAAGAATTCGAGGTCGTATCAGGCGCATCCGCAACCCCAGTACTGAGCCCCTGCGCCAACAGCCAAGGCGGCACACTTCCAATTTCGGGCTCATACGTCCCCGGGTCGGTCGTATTGTCATCACCCGCCCAACACCAAGTGTCAAAGCATGACTGGCACTCGGAAGATCGGTTGGAGGAGGTGTAGTCGAAGGCCCGGTCTGTGAGGGCACAGGCGAAGCAAGTGGGCCAGGTCTCAACAGTGTTGTTGAGCGTCAGGGAGCGCATGGCGTTGAACATGACACCCTCAGCGACATCATTGTCGTATGCGAGTTTGTACTATACCACGTCAGCTTGGTACAAAAGCATAATCATGAATCACTCACAGTAGAAGTGTTGGCAGCGTACGACCACGGGTAGGAAGGAATGTAGATGATGACCGGGGTGGAAGTGTCATTACACCCAAAGAAGGTAGGACGAGTGTTGTAGCCACCGTTGATCATACCGGTCTCGCTCGGGATCTCTGGCATTCGCACCTTGACATTCTCATGCTCCGCCAACACCTTGGCTCGCTCATAGGTAGTCCTGAGGGCGGTACCGTTGGGCCAGATGTAGGTGGTGTCATAAGACGAGTCGAAGGCCACGATAGCATCAACGGCACGGGCAGGCGCGATGAGAGGCTCCAAAGGCACGTTCTGGTTGGTCTCGCCCGCGTCGATGAGGGTGAGGTATTCGAAATCAGAGACGGGGTTTTCGTCAGAGTTGTAGTTGGCGAAAGAGTTGGGAATTCGAGAGATGTCGAGCTCATCCTCACCGAGCTCGCCGAGAATGTTGAGGACGAGAGAGTTGAGAAGACTAGACTCGGAAGAGTTGACAGAGAGGAAGATGCTGTTGAACAGGGTGGCGGAAGTCCCCATGATGAATCTATATAGATGTCAGAGTAGACTTGGTAGCAAACAGGGAACACTTACGAGAGCTGATCGAATCCCTTCCAGCAGGTTCCGTTGGAAGACCCGTTGTTGACCTCACTTCCGAGGTACTCGAGGGGCGTGAACGCACCCGGGGCCTTGTAATCGCTGCCGAAAGCCCAAGATCCAAACTCGTAAGGCGTAAACTCGTACACTGTAGCGTTCTCGGCAATGACCAGCTCTCCCGACTCTCTCTCCGCAGCAATGATGATGGGCATCGGCAGACTGGCGTTACCCAAAGCACCAACAACAGATGGCAAGCTGGAGAATGTCAAGTTGGGGTTGTTGGAGAGCTGATATTCTTCGGGCAAGACGTGCTTGCCGACGGCGAGACCCCAGATGTCGGTGATCTGAATAGGGAATCCTTGGTCAGACTTGGCGTTGGTCTCTTGGTATAGCTCGGGGTAAAAAGTGAGCTTGCCACTGTCGGGGAAGACGAGGTTGGAGCTCATATCCCAGAGCTATGCATCGGTCAGTCATCAGGGCTTTGGGGTTCTAAGAGACGTACGTTGGTCAAGAGATCAGTAGGGAGCTGTCCGCCATTAGCCATGAAGGAGCCAGTAGCCCAACTTCCACCACTCAAACCAGCCCAGTAGCTGGTTCCCTCCAACCAGCCTCCAGTACCACTGTCTTGGGCCTCGGTACTTTCATTCATCATCCCCATGACGCCACCAAGGCCAGTACTATGTCACCAGGTCAGTACAGAAGAGATGGGTGAATATCGGACGTACAGCATGGCACGATAACCACCACCAGCCAGCGCCACTCCGATGATGGGTGTCCGGGGAGGATTGTCGAGACCTCGGGCAGCCATCATTTTTTCAATGGCGGGCTGTACGAGCTCCTGTCGGGCTTCTTGGAAAGCCTTTTCACCGTCCCCCAATCCAGTCTACAACAGAGTCAGCGATTTAGATTTCAGGGTTGACTCCACTCACTGTAGCATTTCGGACCCATGTAACGTTTGTTGGGCAATCCACCTTGTAGGGTGCATAGCTCTTGTCACCCAGACCCCGCTCGGCTACGAGCTCTGCGTGGGAGACATCTGGAGGAGCGGCCAGGGCGGATATCGAGAGAATCGAAAAAGCGAGGGCGGTCTTTACTGAGGTCATGGCGGCGAATTTTTCGGGCGAGCAACCAGGACCAAATAACGCGTAAAGGGTACTTTTGATCTGTGACCGCTTGTCGAGTGAGCAAGTCCTCTGCCTTGTATGATTATAAGAGGCTGTTCCGAGAAGAAGAAACGAGAAGAAATGAGATGAATGAAAAAGTGCAGGACATTACATACGTCCTACGCAAAGTCGCAGCACCGTCAATAAAAGCTACGTCGCACTTTGCTCGATCCCTGCTCGGTGATGGCGCAGGCGAGATGC
Organism: Cryptococcus floricola; assembly: GCA_006352305.1. Taxonomy (NCBI): domain Eukaryota; kingdom Fungi; phylum Basidiomycota; class Tremellomycetes; order Tremellales; family Cryptococcaceae; genus Cryptococcus; species Cryptococcus floricola. The sequence goes on along the minus strand of RRZH01000007.1, from coordinate 878,485 downwards.
GCGAGGCAGATGGACATGCAACGGGGTATGTATGCATGGCGGGCTGCGCTGGGTGGCTTGGCTTGGCCTGGGTGCATGCATGGGGCCATACGACCCTCGCAGCCCGAGATCCGATTTGCATTGTTGTTGCTTGTTCAGTTGTTGCTTGTTGGTCATCTGGTTTACGTAAATAGCTGCACCTCCACGTAGGGATGGATGGAGGTCTTCTTGGTGTCTCTTCTGTCAGTGAGCCTCACGATGCCGCCCCGCTCCCGCTACGCCATCGACCCCTCCCTCCAGCAGCAGCAGCCCACCTACGACCACAACCCCGCCCCCATCCTCCACCACGTCAACGAGCGCGACCCACCGCCCACCGGCGAATATGCCCCCCAGCAACAGCCCACATACCATGCCGTAGAAACACAGCAGCAGCAACAGCAGCAGCAGCAGTACCTGTCGCCGTCAGCAACACCCCCCGTCCACCACATCCCTCAGCCCCCCCACTCCACAGGCCAGAGCGCGTCTGGCTTGAGAGTAAGGCTCGACCCTACCCAAGTCCCGGACCCCATTGAAGCACAGTCTCTCGACCAGAACCTCTACGACGACGAGGACTTTTACTCGTGTCAGACCCGAGGCCTTATTCCTCTTGCGGGGACAGACTATCGCGGACATGACCAAGGTGCGCGTCTTTTACGGCACGCTCGAGACATGCTGACCCTCTAAAGGCAATGCGCTCCCTCGTCATCTTCGATCGACTCTCCCCTGTATCCCTTCAAACGGCCAGCTCCTTGATACCACCGCCCTTCCCTTTGCACTTCTGGTTCAGCCCTTTGCCCCGCTGCGGTACGACGAAGAGCCCGTCCCTCTCATCTCTTCGTGGATATCTGGCCAAAGCCCGTACGACCCCCCTTCTTTCCGAGGCGAGTCGTGGGGAGTAGAGGGCGAAGGCGAGGAGGAAGGCCCACCCAGGTGCGACCAGTGCAGAGGGTACATAAATCCCTGGGTCCGGTTCATTGATGGTGGGAGAAAATGGTCTTGTAATCTGTGCGGGACTGAAAACCCTGGTACGTCTATCGGCTGATTCGGTAGCCTGTGCTAAAGCTGTATTATAGTTCCTCCTCAATACTACAGTCATTTGGGCCCCAATGGCCAGAGAGTCGACCACCAACACCGCCCGGAACTGCAATTCGGCACAGTCGACTTTGCCGTCCCTCCCTCTTACTGGGCGCGTCAACCTCCTTCCGGCTCTTTAATCGATTCTGACGCTCTCGCTTCCACCGCTCAAGACCTTCTGGGTGGGCTTCAAGCGTCCCTCGGTCAGGGCAAGGAGCCGCACATCCCCACAGGAAAGGAGCAGAGAGAGAAGGAGAAAGAGAGAGAGAAGGAGAGGCGAAAGTTCAGAAAGCCTACAACGCTGTCTAGAGTGTTTGTGGTGGATGTCAGTGCGAATGCTGGGTCCAGGGGTATCGTCCAGTTGGTGTGTGCTGGTATTCGAAAGGCCATCTACGGGAGCAAGGAGGAAGGCGAAGACGAGCAAGACGTCGAGGAGCGACTCAAGCCTGGACAAAAGGTCGCTATCGTCTCTGTGGCCGAGGCTGTCAGTTTCTGGAACCTCTCCTCCGCCCAGAGCGCTCCTTCCCAGATCGTCGTATCTGACCTCGACGACATGTTCATCCCGTTCACTAGCGGTTTCCTCGTAGACCCGCAAGAGTCTCGGACGCAGATTGAGGCTTTACTGGATAGATTGCCGCAGCTGGCTGAGCAGGGACGAGAGGGTGGGAGGATTGCTGCTGGTTCTGCCGTCGTCGGTGCTTTGGCCGGTCTGGTGAGTCTCTTCTCTGGGCTATGGGACGCGCGCTAACGACATCCGAAGAAACAAATCGGCGGACAGATCAATCTCTTCCTTTCTGCGCTCACTAGTCACGGTCTTGGCACATTGACTATGCGCGAGAACCCCGACTACTATCAGACTGACAAGGAAAAGATTCTCTTCACTCCTACCGATTGGTATGCCCAAACGGCTGACCACCTTGCCGAGGCCGGTGTCGGGTTGAACCTCTTCTTGTTCCCTGACGCTTACTGCGACATGGCCAGTATCGGTGCTTTGGCAGCTGGGACGGGCGGAGAAAGCTTCTTCTACCCTAGGATCGATATCGCCCGGGATCAGCCGTCGGTGCATGACGCCATCAAACGGACATTGACTCGAGAGACGGCCTACAACGCTAGCGTCCGGGTGCGATGCTCCAACGGCCTCCGAGTCTCTTCCCATCTCGGAAACTTTCACGCCACCTCTCTCACCGAGATCAACTTTCCCGTCATCGACTCTACCAAGTCTTTCACAGCTGTCATGTCTCACGAGGGTAGGCTCGATGAAAAGACTCCTGCCTTTACCCAGGTTGCTGTGCTCTACACGAGCGATACTGGAGAGAGGAGGGTGAGGTGTATCAACATGAGCTTTGTGACGACTAGCTTGATTGGAAACGTGTTCAAGTTTGCAGACCAGGAGGCCTGCGTGAGCACGCTCCTGAAGGCGGGACTTTCACAGATCACACAGAGGTCTTTGAGGGATATCCGAAAGTCGCTCTCGTCGAGGTGTAACCGGATACTGTTGATGTACAGGAAGCATTGCGCTGCTGCTGTCTCTCAGGGCCAGGTAAGTCGTGTCTTGGAGTGATCCAGCATGAGCTTACAGACTGTCAGCTCATCTTACCCGAGGGTTTCAAGCTTTTGCCCCTCTGGACATTATGTATGACGAAATCCAAGGCCATCAAAGGCGGCTCCGTCTCTTCCGACGTCCGCACTCACTACACCCGCCTGTTGAAGTCTGCCTCCCTCGTCCGCCTCACTACACTCCTATACCCTCGCCTCCTTGCTATCCACGACCTTGCCGCGAACGCCTGCTTTGCAAATGAAAAGACGGGGAGGTTGGTGTTGCCGAGCTTCACAAGGACGACACATGCGTGGATGGTACCCGATGGGGCGTACCTGATGGTGAATGGGGAGGTGGCGATGATTTGGTTTGCACAGGGAGTCAGTCCCCAGGTGGTCAAAGACCTCTACGGTGTGGAGAATCTGGATGAGTTGGATGTGAGAAATGTACGTTCGAATGATTTTACAGGATACATCAGGGGCTAATGAGATGTCCCAGGCCGAGCTCCCTCGTCTTCCAACCCTGCTTTCGACGCAGCTTCACAACCTCATCACCCACCTTGCTTCTCCCCATCTCCTCGACCGTTTCCTCCCAGTTCATATCGCCCGACAAAATATGGATGGGTCAGAAGTGGGCTTTGCAGACCAATTGGTGGAAGATACAAACAACGACGCATTGAGTTATACGGACCGTAAGCTCTTCATAGATCACCAATGGGCTTCGTAACTGACATGGTATCTTAGATCTTATGACTTCTCACAGAGAGATCACAAACGAGTTCAACGGCAATGCGAAAGGGGACAGCTGGATTCCTTGGTCATAGTCACCACCAAAATGTGAAAGGGTGTAAGACGAACTTGAACGTACGAGATGTTTCAGTGATCCTGGAGAGTCACGATATACCATATGACGGGTTGAAGGTACATGCATATTCAGATTGACAATATTGTCGTTACTGCCCTGTGTTTCTTTCCTTGACCTCCTTCACCAGATCAGTCAGAGAGGTAATGACATTGACACTCTCAAGATCTTCTACAGCTTGCCTCTGAGCCCCGTCGCTCCATTCTCCCGGCCTTCTGATCAGTCGCCCCTCGAGTCCGGCATTGATCGAGCCTTGGTAGTCTCTACAGCCCTGTCAATGTTACACTCCAAGGTTAGACACAACTCACGCGTTCAGCTCATCTCCTACCATGATCACCCCCTCCCCAAGCTCCTCCCCGGCCATCCTGCACGCACTTTGGTATATCTCCAGTGATGGCTTGGAGGCGTCCACATCCCATGAGAGGGTAGGGGTATTTGTGATGTGTGATAGAATGTCAAGCGATCTCAGCGTTTTGACTGGGAAATTTGTAAGCGCTGTGCAAATGCTCCATTCTAGAGAGGAAGGAAGGAAGACTTGCGAATTCGAGGATCGGCGTTGGATACTATACCTGTTTTGACTCCCATAGCTTTCAGAGCTTGTACTAGAGTTCTCTTCAGCCCATTGTCACATCTGAGTGCCATTCTACCTACAGCTTTCGTTTGTCTCAGGGAACAGTTTGTACCCTACGTCGCTCTCAAACCGGGCAAGCAGGTTTGGCAGGATACCGTCCATCTTCTTTTCCAGCTCTGCCGGTGGAGCTCCAGCTTCTAGGTATGTCTCGTAGATGATCTTGCCCCACCACTCTTCTGGTGTGAGGGGTGGAGTGGTATATTTGCCGTAGAGTGGCCAAGATGCGTCGACTTTCTTGAAAGCTACACGAGCAAGTAAGCACACTCCCGTTTCGTCAGCTGAGAGGTGAAAGATCATTACCCGGTTTGAAAGCCGAACGGACGCGCAGCGGTGATATATGATCGGGAGATATCCCGCCCTTGATTCCCTCGTCGTAGTATCTGCCCCAAGTGGTCAATCAGACCGCCATTGAAGAGCTCCGCAGGTCAGGCAGAGACGATGCTGACACTTACTGCTCATGGACGGGTAATCGGGGAGTGCAGAGCGTGTCTTTGCGTGATGTGAGTTGCTTTTCGTATATGAATTGGTCTGTTTCTGACTGAACATACCAAAAACGTCAAAGAGGACGAGCCGGACTGGCTTGCGTGCTACGTGGGAGGACATCAGGCGGAGGGGGCTGCTGGTCATGAAGAAAAGCCTTTGGTGTGTCTGGTTGTGATATATGTTCGTTCGCTGTGCTGAGTATCTAATTGTTGCCTGCTTCTCTAATGCTTGATTGTTCTATAAGGAGGCTGCTTCTACGCCCTTGCTTGACAGACGGGGCGCCGCTTTGTGTGACTGGTTCACTCCAGGTTCATCCCGGGCGCCGATGGCTCTGAACAGAAGTGCGCCGTCACAACTTTTGGGTGGAGGTTTGAACCCAACAATTCCGTGACTCGTCCACATCGACTCGTTGCCTCGACCTACTCTTTCCTGTACATCTTCGAGCTCAGACTCAGCCACTACTTGCGGAAACCTACACCACAGCTGCAGATGCTTGATGCCTGAGCCTAACAAGGCTATCCAGGACGAGGAGCTAGACAGCCTGAGGGCCATCTATCCCGTGAGTGCCATCTACATTGCCCTATCCCGCCCTCTCTGCATGAAGGAGTCCTGCCTGTTGATGCAATTATCTTCAGGATGAATGGCACGACGTTCCACCAAAGAAAACAGCGTGGGGAACAGAGGTAGATGGAGGATGGTGGGAGGTCAAGATTTGTGGATTGGAAGATGAAAGGGTCAGTGTGATCCTAAAGGGCAAAATGACACAGGTACGCTTCACTTCTGTTCTTGAATCCCTGGTATTTGACATGAATCTGACGATCAAGTGCAGGCGTATCCCCAGCAGGTACCCCCTTTGTCCCTTCGAGAACCAGAATACCTCACTGCGAAACATGTACAGCAATTGCACACTCTTGTGCAAGAGAAAGCAAAGTCCAAGACTGGGGAAGTGATGATTTTCGAGGTAAGTCATAGCAATGCTGAGGATCCCATTCTGACTCTCTGTACAGTTGATTGAAACCGTACGAGACTTCATCACGGATAACCATGCACCGTTACCCAACCCTGGAGATGTCAACCTTTTGGATGAAAAGGCTCGTCGAGAAGAGGCACAACGAGCTGTGGGTTGTGTTCTGGCTATGCTAGGCACCATCTGACATTGTTTCAGGCGGAAGAAGCAAATAGAGCGACCGAAGATGAGCGAAAAAAGAAAGAACTCGACAAGAACAACAGATATCTCCATGATCAAATACAGCTCAACACCATCAAGAAGAAGGAGACCGCAGATCAGCACAAACAGCAGCTTGACGAGCGTCGCAGACAGGAATTCCTCGCCCTTCTCGAGATTGGGGATTTGGAGACTAGAGTTTTAGAGCTGGATGAGTCCATCTCGGTTGCGGGGTATGAGGGAAAATGGAAATGGTGGATGTTGTTCGGAGGAAAGAAGGAGATACTCTGGACCACTTATGCTGCTGAGCCCGACAGCTCGAAAGCATCATCCTCGGATGCCGTTTCCTTTGTCAAAGCTTCCTCACCAAATGTCTCGGTGCAAATCATCGATTTCGCCAACCCTTGGTACTCTACAGCACTCGGGAGCAAGAGAATAGACTCTTGTACTGTCGAAGTATTGAGGTCTCAGGAGACGAAGAGTGAAAACATTGTCAACGTACTGGCCGTCAAGCGAGCAAAGAGCCCAAAAGGATGGGAGCGGCTGGTGCTGGTGACAGAGGGGTTATCTGAAGGCGTGAAGCTGCGGTCATGGATAGGGAGAGAGGGTCTTGATGAAGATGTCACAAAGGTAAAGCCATTGGCGGTTTTTCGGGGATCAACGTATTGACATGGCACAGGAGTATCTGACTCAAGTGCTTCATGGATTGAGTCAATTGCATCAGCACAATTGCTGTCAAAAACGTGAGGATCCCCTTCTCGTTGGAACATCCTACTAAACTTCCTTCAGAATTGGATCTCGACTTTGTGCTTGTTTCAAGTGCACCTCACGGGCAAAAGGTCGTCAAGCTGCTGGGCACTTGTTATGCTCGGCGAATCATCGACATGCACAAATCCAACCCTTTCTTGAGGAGCCGAGTCGAGACGGTACCCGAGGAATGGTCAGACGGTCCCGGATCCCTATGAACAACGCTGACATCTCCACCCAGGATATCGCCTGATGAACGTGATTCACCGCATACTTATACACGACCTCGAGATATGTGGCTAGTTGGACTGCTTCTGGTGCAGATGTTGTTTGGTCCAGATACTTTCAACAATTACCATAACTTCCATAGCCTGGTTCAGCATGGTGGGTTTTTAGCGCGTTTCTTGAGCTTTCGCTGATCAGATTGTAGCGCCTGGATTGTCAGACTCCATGATGGATCTCCTTACAGGCCTGCTGCACCCAAACCCGAAGAAGCGTTTAACTGCAGATGAAGCATTGAGCAAACTGCGGTGCTTCGATGAGATCACTCGACGAGCGGTCAAGATGCCGATTCACGGTCGTGCCGACAGCATTCCCCAATCGCCCAACGAGCTATTTGGCGCATCACCGATCAACCGAGGGACGTTCATGAACCATCGCCCGAGCACTCCTCAGCTGTTCGCCCCTCGACTGTCGAGATATAGGGCCGACTTTGAGGAAGTAGAGTTCTTGGGGAAGGGAGGCTTTGGAGAAGTTGTAAAAGCTAGAAACAAGCTGGATGGACGGTCGTACGCTATCAGTGAGCCCTATCTCCATTGAGAGGAAGGAGTGTGCTCACGATCTCTCAGAAAAAGTCAAACTTCGCCCCGAGGACAACGAACAGAAAGTCTACCGAGAGGTGAACAACTTGTCTAGAGTGAATCATCAACACATCGTCCGCTACTATGGTTGTTGGCTTGAAGATCTGAACCCACCCGATCTAACGCCGACCGCCGAAGGCGGCATCAGTGGTCTGTCAACGGGTGGGACAAGCGCGGGTCAAGGCTCAACAAGCACAGAGGAAGACATCTTTGCAGTCAACTTTGATGATTTCTCGTCCAGACGCGATCAATCTCGAAGTGCCTCGTTCCCTCGGATTCGATTCACCAACGAGAACGAGGACGATGAAGACTCGGACGGAGATGATGACGAGTCTGACGAAGACTCGAGCACCGATTCAGACGATTCGGATGGTTCAGTCTCCAGTGCAGCTACAGCTGACCCGTCGCAGCCTCAACAGCGAAGGGGAAGGGGCCAGCATTCGAGCGTTCAGCAGAGTAAACCATCTTTGGCGTCCACGTCAGCTTCGACGAACGACGGGACTGTGCAAAGAATCCTGTATATACAGATGGAGTTTGTTGAAAAGGTTTGTGACGTCGACGACTTGTGGATGTAGGTGCTGACATACATCAGCAAACGCTACGTGAAGCCATTACCTCGGGACTTGGAGAGGACGAAGTGTGGAGACTGTTGAGACAAGTCCTTTCCGCCCTGGCGCATATGGCCTCTCTGGGTATAGTTCACCGCGATCTGAAGCCGTCGAATATCTTGCTCGATGGGGACGGGAACGTCAAAATCGCAGACTTTGGACTTTCTGTAAGATCAACGTCTGAGCTCAGGAATGTGTTTGGCTGACTATGGGAAAGACGTCCGAAATGACGGCCATCGAAGTCGCTTCAGGCCCTGCTACTGACATAGCCGACCACATAGACCAGACCTCCAACATTGGTACCAGCCTCTACATTGCTCCAGAGGTGGCCATATCTAGATCTTACAACGAGAAGGTGAGCACACTCGCTGCTTGGTGGCCGAACTAATCACTCGTCAAATGACAGGCCGATATGTACTCTCTCGGTATCATCTTCTTTGAGATGTGTTACCCATTCAAGACTGCCATGGAGCGAGTCCACATTCTCACTGCCGTACGCCAACCCTCTATATCGTTTCCTCCTGGCTGGACACCAAACCACAAGGCAAATGAAAGAGAGATCGTTCGGAGGCTATTGGTGCACGACCCAGCAGTCAGATTCAAAGCCACCGAGCTATTGAGGAGTCCTCTATTACCGGCGCCAGAAAAGCGCAAGGAGGATTACGATGCGGTGATCCTTGGCAAGTGTGAACGTACTGATACCGGATGTTGAGAAGCTGACGTCTTTTGATAGAGCTCACCGATCCCAAATCTACCCACTTCACCTCCCTGCTAGACACGCTATTCGATCCGCCCTCTCACAACATCACCGAAGTCAATCATCGCCTGGTGGACTATACCTTTGATAATGATCCAGACGATCATCTACAAGTATGGCTTACTGTCGTTATACAACGTCTCGTCGACCTTTTCCAGCGACATGGCGCTGTCGAAACCTATCTGCCCCTGTTGATCCCAGAGACCAATCTGTTGGATGCCTTCGAGGACCTGGAGCCAGTCAGGCTTATCGAAAAGAGTGGTCAAGTGGTCCAGTTGCCCAGCAGCGATGTTTTGGCGATGGGCAGGAGTGCCACCAGGCGACAAATTGAGAGGATCAAGCGATACCATGTAGGGCACAAATACACCAGCCATCATCTGGGGGGACAGCCCGTTGTGGCAGGGGAGCTCAGGTATGTCATGATCTGAATGCCAATCAAGTGGTTGACTAAATCCTTGCTAGTTTCGACATTGTCTCACCCATTCGCTCAGCAGCTGCGGAAGCAGAGTTGCTGGAGGTGGTTGACAAATTGATATCCGAATTCCGCGGTATGCGAGGATCCTCTTCCATTGAATACGAGTTTCACATAAGTCACGAGACAGGCGAGTTTCTTTTTCTGATTATGTGATATTTTGCTCACAATGTTGTAGTCCTCAGCCTGATCCTCGGCCTTGTTCCTGAACGTGTGGACAAACCTCGTCTGAAACTGTTGGAGCAATTTAGACATCTGGGTGCTAGCAACAGTGCCAATGGCCAAAGCCAATCCCGAAACCTGTTGGGCAATATCGCTGGCCTCTCCAGGACACTCATGGATGAGCTCGAGCAGTGCTGTATCGCTGGTATGTCTCGTCTTTCTGTAGTCTACATCGACTGATATCGTGCAGGCGACTTTGACGTGGTCCGCAAGAGATTAGAGACTCTCTTTGCATCTGGGCCAGCGAAGCGCAGATTGGCGGGTGCGTTGGACGATATGGCGAAGGTCATTGATGCCACGCGAGCTTGTGGTGTGTCGAGAAAAATCCTGTTCAGGCCGACTTTGGCAAAGCACAGCGAGGTTGGTCTGATCCCAGCAGCAGTGGGCGCACAATACTCACCTCGAACTCAGTTCTTCAGGGGAGGTTTGATGTTTGAATGTGTCCGACGGGGCAAGCAGAAGGAAGTGGTGGCTTATGGTGGGAGGTAGGTCAGGCACAAGCATGATCAAGCAGAGCTGAACTGGGTCATAGGTATGACTCCCTTTTGGAACACTTCAAACAACCAGCAATCCACTCCCAGACTCGACGTGTGTATGGGGTAGGAATGTCGATCGCAGTCGAGTGAGCGCCTTGGATATCCATATCGCAGTGAATGCTGATGGTACCCAAAGTCAAATAGCACGAGTCGTGTCAAGATACGAGTCATCGTTATCCCGTCGTCTGATGGAGAAGCCCAACGAAGACGAACGATCTTTCGGTTACTGGAGTCCAGCGGTACGTTTCTCACATCTTTCCTGTCGCCCCTTCTCAACGATAGTTCAGCGATGTGATGTCTACGTTGCCGCCTTCCCTCAAGTTGATATAACTGTTCGACTTCAAGTCACCGGTGAACTTTGGAGAGCGGGGATACGGGCAGACTTCCAGTATGATGATGATAGGAGTCTGGATGAGGTCACGCAGGAGTGTCAGGATCAGAATATCCTGTGAGTCACCCGGCATTGGAGAACGAGAGTCTAACGTGTTTCTGTCAGCTTCCTAATCATTCCTCGAGCCAGTCGCTCGGCTGTCAAAGTCAGAAGCATCCTTCGTCGATCGGAAGAAGAGGGTCCGTCTTCTGTCATCCATGTCCTCTTCTGTAGACTGACATGCCTGTAGTACCCCGTCACGACCTATGCAATCACTTGCGCATCGCCATCGCCGACCAGCGGAGGATCGACGCGTCGTACGCTTCAGCTGAAGGGTCTATACCGTCGGCACAAGCTGCGACGTTGTCGGTGGAGCCGAATCAGACAGAAGTGGAGATCAAGCTGATCTTGCCTCCTGAGCCTGTGGTTTCAAAGGGCAGCAAGGGAAGACCGGTGCGCAAGCATCGCCATGGAACCAAGGTGCGTCGAGCTTGTGCCATTGTCACCGGAACTGACCATGACTTTCCTGTAGTCGGTATACTATGACAAAGGTACGTCAACAAGACTATATCCTCCAGGCCACGGCTGACCGTAGCTATAGCCTCTGATTTCGCCGCGCAAACGCAATCCACCCTTCCTCTTCTGGGCGTCGATCTTCCGCCCCTTCTTCTCTGCCAGATGGCTCTTGATATGGCTTGGATCAAGGATGACGAAGTATGGCGGACATTGCTAGCGAAAGAAGGGATCCACGCTGGCGACAGGAGGTATGCCGAAGCAGTGCGAGAAGGGGTGCAGCAGATGCGAGCCGGGACCAAGGGTAATGGGTCAGGCGGAAATGATGGATGGATGTGGCTGTTCAGCGTGAGGGACAACAAGGTGAGTGCCTCAAGGCGTGGTCATGCTCTGCATTCACGGTTATCGTGACTGACGTGTATTGTAGGGGTTCCTGCTGCAGGGCGGAAGTGGCAAGTAGAGACCTCGAGGGAAATCAAAGACCAATTCGAGATACCATATATATCAATATCGAACCGTTACCCTAGATGATTTGGCATTGTCATGATCTATAGAATGTACGCTCATACAGCATTACTGTGTCTTCTCGCAAGGCATGAGACGGAAGCTGGGACCTGTGAGATCTCCGAGAACTCGGTCAGCGGAGGCGAGGCTGGAGACACAAGGCGTTAGGCGGCCCGGCTATACAAATATCGTCGCTCAATTCCACGAGCCTCCTACCTCATATGTGGCACCTGGGCTGGGGAAATGCGTGCAAAGCGAAAGAACTAGCGAGGGATGCTCGGCGAGGGGCGAACCGGGGGCCGGGCGGTGTGGCGGTGTCAAGATGGGCCAAGCCGGTGTGCGTCCTTTCCAAGCTGCCCGGCCACAACGAGGTCCCCGGGGACTTGAAATGTATATATACTCCCCCCCCTGCCCCCCCCAGCAAGAACCCACCCTCGCCCCATGACCTCGCTTTCGTCTGCCGTGTCGCTGGCAGCTCTAGTCTCGCTTGTCACCACAGAAGTCCTTGCCACTCCCTTCACTACCCCACATGCTCAGCTATTGGCTGAAAGAGGGTTGGGAGACCAAAGCTACGCCCCATACGAGGTGTCGTGTCCCACCACCTGGACATGGGTTCGGAATGCAACGGCAGGTGGCTTCTTTCTAACTTGGACGCGTCTGACACTTCATCCAGGAAGGCCTTGCTACTGGCGAACAACAGTACATCAACGAGCGACACAAGCTCGTGGGTCCTGCAGTCGAAAAGATGATGGCTGCTCGGGGTCTCGAGAATCCACCTCGGATACCCAATATAGGTGTGGCACTTTCAGGAGGAGGCTATCGAGCCATGTTGTATGTGCTTCTGGACAGTAATAGCAGATTGCATACTGATTTTCACGACGTAGGGTCGGCCTCGGTGGAGTCATGGGTCTCATGAATCAAAGCCAGGAAGCCTCAGAAAGCGGCACCGGGGGCTGGCTCGAAGCTGTGACTTACTGGTCGGGCCTAAGTGGTGGAAGCTGGGCCACTGGTACTTTCATGGCGAACGGCGGTCCCCTTCCCAGCAGTCTCATTGACAGCGTGAGTGAGCAAGCTTTATGATGACCAAAAGAGCTGACATTACTGTAGCTGTGGGATCTCAGTAACAACTTGATCTATCCCAGTGACAACAAGGTCTCCTTCTACTCTGAGCTTTACACAGAGGTCACCGCCAAGCAAGACGAACACTTTCCTGTTCAAGTGACTGATCTTTGGGGTCTTGCTCTTGGCTCGCACCTGCTTCCAGAAGACTATCAGCTGGACAACAGTCCCAACTTTACGATATCAAGTCTGCCCCAGATGATCCCAGCCATTGCCAACGCTAGTCTCCCCATGCCTATCATCGTTGCTGCCGAGTGAGTGCCTCAACGTCCCCAGGGAGAAGGGCTCATCCTCCTTCAGACGTGAACAGGGCGAGCTTGTCATTGCCCAGAACGCAACGGTCTATGAGTTCACGCCGTACGAATTCGGTTCTTGGGCATTCGGCAGCAACTACAAAAGCGCCGGCGCGTTCACGTCTGTGGAGTACCTCGGCACATCCCTCGACAATGGTGCTGCGAACGGCACCTGCTGGAAGGGTTTTGACCAGCTCTCGTATTTTCATCCATCGCTATGACTCGTGATCTATGGGCTGACGATGATGCAGCTTTGTCATGGGCACCTCTGCCACCCTCTTCAACGGCGCTTGGCTCGCGCTCAACCAGTCCGACACTGGCCTCGTCGGCGACCTCCTCCAAAGCATCCTCGAAGACCTCGGCGACAGCCAAGTCGATGTCTCTCGCATCCCTAATCCCTTCGCCAACTACAACACGGGCGAGAACCCTGTATCTTCATTCGAGTACATCACTCTCATAGACGCCGGGGAGACCAATCAAAACATCCCGTTCGAGCCGCTCATCGCACCCTCGAGAAACGTCGATGCCATCATCGCTTTCGATGCGTCTTTCGATACGAACACCACTTGGCCTAATGGGACTGCGCCCCGGACGACCTTTGAGAGGGCCATGGTACTGGCACAGTACCAGAATGTGGAAGTCAGGATGCCCGAGGTGCCGAGTCAGAACGGCTTTATCAATGGAGGTTACAACTCCCGCCCAACACTCTTTGGATGTAACCGAACGGACACGCCCATTGTGGTGTACGTGCCATCCTACCCATGGAGCTATGGGTCAAACACTTCCACAGTGAGCTTTTACACCTCTTGGAGTTTGAGAAAGAAGCTGATTGGTCTAGTATCAAATGTCATATGACAATGACGAAGCTCTCGAAGTGATGCTATCGGGCATGCGGTCTCTCACCCTCAACGGCTCCGTCGAAACGTGGCCCACCTGTCTCGCATGTGCCCTGACCGACCGCGCATTCGCATACACCTCCTCCAACCGCTCTTCCACCTGCCAGACATGCTTCGACACATGGTGTTGGGACGGCACTGACGACACGAGCGAGCCCGAGGAGTATGCCCCAGAGATTGGTGGTGTGCCGCCTTGGTTGACCGAGAAGGGGTTGATCATAGGGGTGCAAGATGCTCCTTCTAGCAACACTTCTGGGAACTCTTCATCCGAGTCTGGGGGCTTCAGAGTGGCCGGTAGCGTGCCTTGGGCAATGTCGATGGCATTAGCAGCAGCAGGTGTTGCGGCCTTGGCCCTCGACCTGTAACCCCGAATTATCACCGCCTCTATAATCATGGGTGATACCATACACGTTGTACCTAGACTGACCTGGCATGAATACATTGAGCAAAGCTCAGACGGACAGAGTGCACATTGATCTCGGGGTGTTCCTGGCTGACCCTTCTTCCTGTCGTGTCGCAGTAGTGCAGTGTGGGCCACATTGTGACATGCATACAAGCAAACGAAGGCTGGCAACGGCGGCTAGGTGGTATCTGTTGCCAAGATACAATGTAGGAGGAGATTGGTGGCCGTGGCGACTCGATGAAAGTCTCAGCACTCTCTTCAAAAGCCGGGCAGGGCTTTAGTGCGCGCGAGGGCACAGACTGGTACGTTGGTCGGGCCGCCAAAGATCCTTTGTTAGTTGCTCGAGTCCCTCTATACCAGCCCTGTTGTATACATCGTTTTTCAGTATGCTCTCCTACATCTATATCCCTTAGTATATCCCCCAGCCAGTTCAAGCAAACACCCTCTTTCAACGCGCAAGGCCGCCTTTCTCCCTATTATTTGGTTCGGCACCAGGCGCGATGCCGCGTTCTCTTTCCACCACTCTTGTGCTGGTCACTTTCGCCACTTTCATCGTCACGCAAGCTGCTGCCGTGTCATTCAACGATGAGCAGCGCTTCGAACTGCAAGCCGAGAGAGGACTAGGAGACAAATCGTACGCCCCCTATGAAGTAGCGTGCCCTTCAGACGAAACTTGGGTCCGTAATGCTACGGTCAGTCGAGATAAGCTTGTGATGAGTGATCTTCTGACTATTGCTATAGACGGGTCTTGCTACCGCTGAACAGGACTACATCGATCAGCGAAAAAGCCTCGTAGATGCCGCGGTGGAGAAGATGATGGCGGCCCGAGGGCTGGATAACCCGCCAAGGGTGCCGAACATAGGTGTGGCTCTCTCCGGAGGCGGCTATCGAGCAATGCTGTGAGTTATCTACCGCACATTGTGATGTCTGCATACGCTGAGACTTTTGCTAGTGTGGGTCTGGGCGGCGTGATGGGTCTGATGAACGAAAGTTCAGAGGCGGCGTCGAGCGGCACAGGGGGCTGGCTTGAAGCGACTAATTATATGGCCGGTCTAAGTGGAGGAAGTTGGGCTGTGGGGTCGTTCGTGGCGAATGGTGGAGCCCTCCCCAGCACACTTATCCAAGATGTAAGTGGTCGCTAGATTGGAACACACACTTGGCCGCAGGAAGCTCATCGCGCAAATGACAGCTGTACGAAATCGACTCCAATCTCATATTCCCGTCCACCGGGAAAATCGCCTTCTACACGGAGCTTTTCACGGAAAGCAAAGCAAAGTTCGACAAG
The DNA here is from genome assembly GCA_006352305.1 of Cryptococcus floricola. NCBI lineage: Eukaryota > Fungi > Basidiomycota > Tremellomycetes > Tremellales > Cryptococcaceae > Cryptococcus > Cryptococcus floricola. The sequence continues at coordinate 863,131 of RRZH01000007.1, read as the reverse complement.
GGCTTTTCGGTGCAATTGACCGATATATGGGGCCTCGCTATAGGTGCACATGTCATGCCGGATGACTTTCAGCTGGACAAGACTCCCAATTTCACCCTGTCCAACCTGGCGCAAGCTGTGCCAGCCTATGCCAATGCAAGCCTTCCTATGCCTATCATCATAGCTGCCGAGTGAGTGATCAGCGCGATGTGCAGATCGCAGAGCTACAACTGATCCTTGATACTACTAGGAGAGAGCCGGGTGAGCTCGTGATTGCCGAAAACGCCACCGTCTACGAGTTCACTCCCTACGAGTTTGGCTCCTGGGCGTTTGGTAGCGACTTTAAGAGCCCTGGTGCTTTTACACCTATGGAGTTCCTGGGAACATCTCTAGATGATGGCGCTGCAAATGGGACGTGCTGGAAAGGTTACGACCAGCTTTCGTGAGTGTCCATCCTCAAGCACGCGCTGTTTCGAGAGCTGATCACAAGGAAAGGTTCGCCATGGGCACTTCTGCCACCCTCTTCAATGCTGCCTTCCTCGAGCTGAACGGGACCGACACAGGCCTCCTCGGCGACTTTCTCAAGGACATACTCGAAGACCTGGGCGATGATCAGCTCGATGTTTCCCGGGTTCCGAATCCGTTCGCCAGCATCAACTCTGGCGACAATCCTGTATCCGCTTTCGACTTCATCACTCTGATCGATGCTGGCGAGACCAACCAGAATGTTCCCTTGGAACCTCTCATCGAACCGACAAGAAACCTCGATGCCATCATCGCATTTGATGCGTCCGGCGACACGGATACTACGTGGCCCAATGGTTCAGCGCCTCGTACGACGTTTGAGAGGGCACAAGTTCTGGCCCAGTACCAGAATGTGAATGTGAGGATGCCAGAAGTGCCTAGTGTCAACGGTTTCGTGAACGGAGGGTTCAACTCCAGACCAACGTTCTTTGGGTGTAACGACACAGATACGCCTATACTGGTCTTCGTCCCTTCTTATCCGTGGACTTCCGCTTCCAATACATCCACTGTGAGTCTCTGTCCCGTCCAAGCCTCTGGCCGCCCAGCAATAGGCTGATATGTGCCAGTTTCAATTGGAGTATAGCACAGACGAAGCCCTAGAGGTCATGCTTTCAGGTATGCGCTCCTTGACTCTGAACGGCACCGTCGAATCTTGGCCAACCTGCCTCGCTTGTGCGCTAAGCGACCGTGCATTTGAGTACACCTCTGCCAACCGTTCGTCAACGTGCCAGTCATGCTTTGACACCTGGTGCTGGGACGGGACTGATAATACGACCGAGCCGGCCACTTATACGCCAGGAATAGGGGACGTGCCTCCTTGGTTGGTGGAGCAGGGACTGGTGTAAGGGTACAAGATGCGTCTGGAGGAAGCGCATCATCTAGACACTCCCTTCAAAGACAACGTGTAGGTGTCCATTATGCCTTCAAGAGACCTTTGCTGTTTGCTTGCTGTTTCCGGGACAAGTATATTTTATTGTTATATTAGCTGTAAACATCAGCTTAGTGGGGACAGCTGTTAGGATCTGGTAAAATAGTTATAAACGTGGCATGCACTATAAGATGATACAACATGTTATGAAACAACGTACAAATCCATATGCAAATACTGTCCGCCGGCGACCACCTCTTTTTAGATTCTCGCCTTCTTCCGGGTTGACTGATTGATTGTTGCACTAGCGGGTTTGAAATTGCTACTTGAAGGCAATCTGGGACCCCCTGCCATAGATGCAGGGAGGCTATGAGAAAAGACGTCAGGTTCTGTGGGCCATATTCGATTGAGCAGACTCACGATCCCATTTTGGCATCACCATTATCCTCATGCGTGACTCTTCTGGTTGGATAGGTAATGTTGCTTCCTTCGAATACACTCCTAAGGAGAGGTCAACGTTGTCGTTCGTGACAGGGATCGACACCTACTTGGCTGCTACGCCTCCGTCGTCCTGGAACCAAGGGTGCTTCAAACTATCCTTCGCCGTCACCCTCCTCGCGGGATCCCACTCAAACATCTTTACCAGTAGATCGTATCCTTCCGTTGACTGAGATCTGGCGTGGTACCAAGTCGGTAAGGGATTGGGGTTGGGGTAAGGGCCAGTTGCTTGGTAGGTCCGGTATTCAGGCATGTGTACTATGCCGGGCCATTGCTCGGCTGTAAAGTCAAGTGTCAGTAAGAAAAGTAGGCCAGGAGACAGAGACTTGCGCTTGACGGGGCCAAGAACTTCGCATATTTTACCCATTTGATCGCGTTGGAAGGGAAGCGTCTTCTTGCCGTCCATCTTGGCCTCGTCGCCTTTGAACAATGGTCTTAATGACAATAGCTCGGCGTAGATACAGCCCACAGCCCAGATGTCTGGACAATATCAGTGGAGAACCTATGAAATGGAGGTGACTATCACTTACCGACAGCAGCAGTATAATGCTTTGAGCCAAGGATGAGCTCTGGTGCTCTATACCAGATAGTCACGACGACCTTGTCACCCCCATACAGACCCCCTTTTGCCAGCGGCTTATGCCAGAGTCTCGCAAGACCCAGATCTCCAATCTTGACTACACCAGAATTGGTGACGAGGATGTTGGCCGGCTTGAGATCCCGATGCAGAACATAGTTCGAATGCAGGAAATGGACGCCGCAGAGGAGTTGGTGGAGAAGACGGCGGAGGGTTGAAGGTGGGATTGGGACTCGGGCGGTTTGTGAGTGGTGGTGGATGATTTGCTGGTTAGATGTCAGCCCTCAATGAATGGGCTCAGAGGTAAGGGCTGTACCAAAAAGTCGTGCTCTGCGTACTCGAATACCATGTAGATGGACTTGTCTTCGAGGATGACCTCGCGCAACGACACGAGATTTCGATGTGAAAGCTCACGATTCAGCTGGTAAAGAGTCAGCATCTCTCCCATCTTATCATGTCTCACCCACCATAATCTCTCGAGCTCCGCTCTGACTGATACCAGCATACGTCAAGACATCGCCTTCTTTATCTGGTTTGAATTTCTTGATTGCAAAGACATCCCCCTTCTTTGCTCTCCTATCCCCGGGCCTCATACACATCTCTGGGTTGTTGAGAGGGTCATTCTCGATGAATTTGTCTGAAAGACTAGGCGAGGGCAGTTTGTCTTTTGAGATTGAGAGGGCAACCCGGGCTGAGCTGGGGAGGGCGGAGGCGATATTCGACTTTGGTGGAGGCTGTAGTATGGCCTTGTAGACTCGGCCGTAGGTACCTGCAGTATGTAAACGTCTGCCCATCAGCTCCCCACCGCATGCGCACCTGACGAGATGAAGCCGAGGATCTTGTAGGTCTTGAGCACGCTGCAGAGGGATAAGCTGCAGTCATGGGCCCTCTACTCGACTCACCCTCTTCTTTCGGCGTCTCTTTTTGCCCTGTACATATGCATGGGGTCAAGTGTCGCTGTCGTGGCCATCTCTCCCGATTTGTAGTGCATGCATACGAAACATATCAGGACGGAAGCCCGATGAAAGAAGAGAGAGTTGGCGCTGTGTACGTAATCCGTCGGTGCCCTGATTCAAACCAAACAAACAAATCCAAACATCCCATCTCCTCTTTCATTTCATTCTCTACCCCATCCCGCCATGTCCCTAGCAGCACGCTCGCCCAGGTCGCGCAAGTCCCTCTCCGCCTTCGACCAGAACATCCAACACGACATCAAACCCCTCGCGCCCACACTCAGCAAAGGCAAGAAGAGGGCCGCTGCCAGTATTGGCGGAGAAGGTCTGAAGGAACTGGGATTGATGGTCAACAAGATGGATGACATGTATGTCAAGAGGAACCCCAGACACCACCTCGTGAGCTTTCCCATGTAACAGGTGGATGGCGCTTACCTAGACTAGCAACCACGGAAATCCATCCTGAAACCTAGAGGTGAAGAAGACACAATGGAATTCAACCAGCAATACGCACACACCGTCGCTTTTGAATCACTCCCCGACGAAAACTCTGATCCCTCTCGAGGTGCCAGACAGAGCCTTGGTGGAAGGCGAGTCAGTTTTGCGCCCAATGCATACGTCCGGTGAGTCGTCTTTACGCATTGTTGGCCCCTAGCTAACCGACATCTAGCATGTTTGGTGGTCCCACTGCCAAGAACCCAAGAGCTTCTGTTGGTCTCAACTTTACCGAGGCCACTACCCCCCCTTCCAAATCAAATCACTCCCGCCGATCATCCATCCAAAACATCGGCTCAGTCTCCAAACCCAACATCTTTGCCCACGGCGTCTACACGGGCGAAGGCGAAGGCGAGGGAGAAGAGTCTATGGAGATCGAAGATGAAGAAGGGTTTGAGCAGCATCCCGGTCAGCAGGCAGGCTACGAAGATCAGGGGGAAGAGTCGATGGATATGGAAGAAGACGACATGGACATCACCACGCAAGTATACGGTGGTATCATTCGACGGTCGTCTATGGCACCTTCCGCCAACAACTCTGAAGAACTTGATGCCGATGCTGATACTGAAGATGAGGCAGACAGTACCGATCATTCTCAGCTCGACGAAGAGCAAACGATGGATTTCACTGTCGCCATCGGCGGCTTCTTGCCCACTCAAGCGCCAGAAGGAGCGTTGAGCAACCGCAACTCCATTGGGTACTCTTTCCACGATCCCAATGGCGAATTTGCTCCCAACCTCATTCCTGGGGAAGCTATCGAAGGCGAAGAGTATGTCATGGAAGAAACCGAGACGTATGGTCAGATCATTGGGCAGGACGTATCTTTCAGCTTTGGCAGTGAAGATACCATGACTTCCAGAGACAGTGGAGGCGAAAAGACCATGACATTCACCTACAGCTTCCCCCACGAAGCCTCGGCTCCAGCCGAGGACGACGGAATGGACATGGTGACTTCTGTTGGTGGTATCATCACTTCACCAGAGAAGACCGCCTCCAACATTTTTACTGCTCCCCGCCAGTCGACAAGCGCGATCCCTTCGTTCGCCCGTCCCACCGTTGCCTCTACACGACGGTCCTCTACTGGCAAAAGAAACATCTTTGGACCTTCTCCTAGCCCTGCTAAAAGCCCTGCCAAGTCTACCACGCCCCGAAAGAGTGCCGCTGCCGATGTTGCCAAACGGCTCAGTTTCGAGCCCACTTCTGCCAGCGGAAGTGGTAAGAAGCGCGCTAGGGAAGATCAAGAGGACACAGAAATTGCCAAGAGAAGTAGAGTTGACGTGGTGGCTGATGAGGTCTTTGGCACGCCAAACGTCTTTGAGGAAGAGGCCCGGGAGCAGAAGCGCTTGTTCCCTACTACAACTCCACAAGTCGACCCTGGGCAGCAAGTCCTCTCCGCTCGCCGCTCTTCACTCGGTACTGCCATGCGGCTCTCTTTCTCCCATGAAGCACCTGTGGCACAAGCCGAAAAGGTGGGGGAGGTCGAAGACTTTCCGGTGGAGGAGGAACAACAGGCGATTAGCCTTGGGGCGTTCTTGGAGATGACTGGAGTGCAATTCATGGAGGGATTGCCGGGGATGAACAGGAGGAAGAGCAGTGCCGCGAGAGGTGTTTTGGGACAGCCTTATGGCGGAGGTGAGTCTCGCCTTTATGACTACCACAACGCTGACTTGGCAATAGATCGAGAATTTGCTCTCCACGAGTACACCGAGGCTCAGGTCAACCACGTCTTCCTCAACATGTACAACTGGGCAAGTCGAATTCACTCGTGACTAGCAGCTGCTGACTATGACCCAGGCTGCCAACAAGCTTCGTGACGATATCAACACTGGCAACGAGGAATTGCTCGCCGTTGAAGCTCGCTGCGAAGACGACAGCCCTCCTGTCATTCAAGAGTATCTCTCGGCCTCGGAAGAAGACCGCCAACTCTTTGAAATGACGTTCAAGTCGTTCAAGACAAACACCCATCTCAAAGCACGTGAAATGTGGTATGACTGGAAACGCCAGCTCCTCGAGACTATCGAGCCTGAGGTCGCCGGTGCACTGCAAGGGATGCAGGAAGATGCTATCAGATTGGAAGCGATCAATGGGGAGCTGAAAGACTTGTTGCCACTCATGCGAAAGAGGAAGCAGGAGCTGGAGGAAGAGTTGGTGAGAGAAAGGGAGGCGGTGAAGGAGATTGCGCAGTGTGACCAAGCCGAGCTGGCGGGTTATCGAGAAGGTATCGCTGAGCAAAGGTAAGTGAATCATGACTCGTGATACAATAGCTCATCTGGTCACAGTGCCCAAATCACCGTCTTTAGTACCGAGCTCAACGACGCCCAGACCAAATTATCGGCGCTTGCCTCAAAGCTCGATGAGCTGTTGACCAAAAAGCACGAGTGTGAAGCTGCGATCGCTCATGCCAAGAGCCAGTGCGACCAATTCACTCGATCCGATGCTGTCCGCCTGCAAGAAGAATACACCTCATTGCAGCACCTTCACCTGTGGCGACCGCTCAAAACACTACCCAACCACCTCTCCCTTTCATACGACAATGAGATTTCGGTTTCATTCTCGTGTCACAATTATATCCCCGACATTTCTTCAGCCGAGCTGGAGTATCTGGAAAAGGACAGCGAGGAGAAGGGCACGAAGGGCGTGGCGTCGGGCAAGGGCTGGAAGGGCGAGAGCCCCACAAGCTGTCTTTTCGAGATCACCAAAGCCGCCATGAAAGATCTGTTCAAGCAAAAGAACATTACCATCTCCTCAGTGAGTCCCATCCGTCCCTTGCCCTCGACCTAGCTGACCCATTCAAGTTTATCCAATCGACCGGCCACCTCTGGTCTCAGTCTCAGCGCCTCCGCGCCGAGATCCGCTACATGACTTTCCACCACCCCCTCACCATCTCCTACAACCGATCTTCTACCCAGATGCAGGTGGGAGCGGGAGTAATGGTGAGAGAAAAGAAGAGCAAAATTGTGGTAGAGTTTGGAATAGGGAAGGGTGATGTTGGGGGTTATCCGGGGAGTCTGGGGGCGTTGGATGTTGGGGTCAAGACGATCTACGGGTCGGCAGAGTAAGTTTTTCCGGCCGGGATGAATGTGAAAGGAGACTGATCATACATGATAGTGCCAGTGTTCTGGAACAAGTCGCCAAGCAGACTATCAAACTATCCAGTCCTGAAGCATGCCTGGGCACGCTTTTGCAAGTTTGTGCCGAAGTGGCAAGCAAGTATTCCAGTTGATGGAGGTAGAGAGTGTATGGGGATAGTAGCGAGGGACACTTGTATTTTGATTAGTATCGTTTTGGGATCGGACATTCTCTCTCTTTTCGTTTTATGGCAGTACTTGGCTGTCTCTTATACCCAGATCTTGTTATAGTCCAAGAAGTGCAACATGAAATAAGTTTCGACGCATATACAATTCATTCCATTTCAATTCGCTTTTTTTTTTCTATCTGTACAAACATGCTTGAAGGCTACCCAGACGGGAGATCGACTTGGTCGCGAGATAGACAAGAGTGCCTGGCGCTCTAGAGAGTGCCCTTGACGGCCTTGCTGACGCTCTCGGCAAAGTACTGGACGATGATGAGCTTTTGGGGTGTTGCAGCCAAGAGATGGCACTCACGTCAACGTTGCCAGCATTGAGACCGGCCATAGAGATACGGCCATCCCTAGTGAGGTAGATACTAGCCTTCTGGGCCAAAGCATCGACCTGCTCAGGCTTCAAACCGGTGAATGAAAACATGCCGATCTGGCTCTTGATGTGCCCCCACTCTCCAGGGGTGTCGAGTTGGACGAGCTTGTTGTAGAGACGTTCACGCATCTCGATGATACGGTCAGCCATGCCTTTGACTTCGGTGAGCCATTCGGCGTTGAGCGTGGGGTCGGAGAGGATGGTGGTGACGAGGCGGGCACCGCTGAGGGAAATGTCAGCCAACGCACGCGGTATCACTACGGATCGACTTGCTGTACAGGGGGGTTGGAGTAGAGGGGTCGGATGATAATCTTCAACTGCGAGTCGACCCGCTTCTTCTCCTCCTCGCTCTCGCACACAAACGAAATGGCGCCCACTCGCTCACCATACAGACCCATGTTCTTGGCGAAACTCTGGCAAAGCAAGATCTGGTGGCCTTGCTCGACAAAGTATCGAACGGCGAAGGCGTCTCGGAGGGTGTCACCCGAGGCAAAGCCTTGGTAGGCCATGTCGAAGAAGGGGAAGTGGTTTTTGGATTTGAGGAGCGTGGAGAGTTCCTTCCACTGGGCTTCAGTGGGGTCGATACCGGTGGGGTTCTGTCATTGTCAGCATTGGCCTCGGACTATATAGAGACGTACGTGGGCACAGGCATGGAGCAAGATGACCGACCCATCAGGCGCGTTTTCAATATCGGCCTTCATACCCTCAAAGTCCAACCCTACAGTGTCCTTGTCAAAGTACTTGTACTGCTTGACCTCGAGGCCCGAGTCCTTGCTGATGGGGATGTGGTTACCCCAAGTAGGAGTAGGCAGGTAGATGGTTTTGGCGTTGGGGAACCAGCGGGCGAGGAAGGCGGTACCGATGCGAAGAGCGCCGGTACCCGAAATGGACTGGGTGATGGCCAGGCGGTTCTCGACGATGGGCTTGGAGTCTTTACCATAGGCAAGCTCGGCAGCGAGCTTGGTAAAGTCAGCAAGACCCTGTTGTTACGGTTAGCTCGGCAATCCGGACAAGGTAATGCGACTTGCGGTGATGGGGAGGTACTCTTTGTCTTGCATGGCGTCCGAGAGGATCTTTTCGGCCTTTTTCACAGTGGGCAAAACATAGGGCTTGCCGTTACCGTCACGCTACATGGTCGTCAGTATTTACAGAGCAGTGAGGAATGAGCACTCACGTAGGCACCTGACGAGCGAGTCAGTAAACGTCAAGAATGCAAGTTGAAGTCGACTTACCAACACCAAGGTTGATCTTGTTGGGGGACTTGTCGGCCTTGAAGTTTTCAGTGACACCAAGAATGGCATCGGGGGGGCTGCAGGGGACGGGTCAGTCGTTGTATGCCGGGTGCGAAGGCGACATACCCGGCGGGGACGTTGGCCCAGGTGGACTTTGCCCTTGCGATGGCAGAGAAGGCGGCAGCGGGGCGGGCGGGCCTGGAGATGAGGGCGGCGCGTGCGAGCATGGTGTATAGGAAGAAGAAGAGGAATGATAGTCGGGTGAGCAGCAGATGGACCGGCGACAAGCGGGGCAAATCGGGATTCAGCCTTTTCGGTCCGGTCTCGGTCAGCTGGGGGTTATTAAGGGGGCATCTTGCACGGCGTACAGCGTACCGGGAGAGTGCATGCATGAATGATGAGATGCATGGGGGGAGATACACTGTGTTACGTATGCACTGCCTGTGAATGGCCATGGCGGAAACAACGCACAGACGCGGGACTCTGAAAAATCTTATCTCTCTTCTCTCTTCATCTCCATCTCCACTACCCCTTCCCTACTCCCTCGCACTCACAGCCCTCGCACGGCAGCTCCCCCTCGCCCCCAACTCACCCCACACATCGCGCGTCGTACCGTGCCCACCCCTCGATGAGAAAGTCCAAGCTACCTAATAGTGGTTATCTCAGAAACGTGAACGCAGGAGCAGGGTGAGTCCACTGGTGGTGAGAAAACGATGGCTGACCTCATCTGCCCCTCGCACAGCTGCACCGTCGCATCCCGCCTCCTCAGACTCCCCCCACAGATCATTCTCCTCCTCGACAGCGCGCCCAAGCCGCCGTAAATCGACCCACACCCACGCCCCTCAAAAAAGCCAGCAGACGCAGGCAACAATAGAATACTCGCCACTCTATATAATACCTACCGCCCGACGCCCCGCATGGGATAATCTCGCCTCGACTGTATCAAACCCAGCAGGTCCGATATACTTGCCTACTCTTGTCAACCGCCCCCCTTGTCAATCCCAGATTTATTCGTTGAATCAACAAGTCGCAAAGGCCCAGAAACACTCCTATAAAACTACACCCAAAAAAGAGTCTAGTCGCAATGAACGCTCTTCGCACCCTTCCTATCCTCAACCGCCCCTCCCGCCCCGCCTCTCCTGCTCCTGCCACTGTGCAGTCCACCACTGCCAACGGAACTTCTGTCGCCCCAGGTGACAAGCCTCGCTCCCGATCCTTGTCCCGCCAAGTGGCCGACAAGGTGTCTTCTCTCTCCGCCAACGGCACTGCACCTGCGGCCAACGGCTCCATGCCCCCTCCCGCTACCACGCAGCCTTCTCAACCTCTCACCAAGAAGATCTCTCCTCCTGCGAGCAGGACTGCGACTCCGCGCTCTTCCTCTGCCGCTCTTCCCGTTGCCAGCGCCGAGACGGGCCCTGGGGGAGGATACATGGACGTCATCGGCCTAAGGCTCAATGATGTCGTCAACAAGGCCTCTGCTGGGGTCGACTTTAAGGCAAGAAAGGGGTTCAAGAAGGCAAGTGGTTTCGCTGTCGGCGAGGCCGTCGTCAAGTAAGTCTTTGCACCTTGACCGTATTCATAGCTAACACTTTCTCAGGGAACTGCCTCAGCCTCCCTGCGACGCATACCTCATGCGCGCCGTTCTTCGCACTGCTGTACGCTCCCTCAGCATCTACTCTACCCGTCTCGAGTCGCTCCTCCTCTCTGCCCTCACCGACACCTCCTTTGTCTCTCCTCTCAACCTCTCGGCCCCCTCCGCCACTTCCCACCCTTTCAACCCGGTGCAGTATTTCGCCCTCTCTGTAGCCCACGCCGCATGGGAGACATGCGAGACACTTGAGCAGACACTCGAGACTGGCAAGTGGCCAAAATTCGTGGCAGAGACCTTGAGGCCAGTCATGGACAAGATGGACCTCGTGGTCAGCAAGGTCGTGCAGCCCATGATGTTTGGGCTCAAGAGAGACCTGGTGGCAAGTTTGTCCCGAACAGAGGGGATCTCTCCTCCAGGCGTAAAGACTGTAGGCCTCGCTTCCATTCCCGCCCCTACCAACGCTGCGCCCCAGCCTGCCGCCGCTCAACCCGCCTCACGCCTCACCAAAGAGTTTTCCGGTTCCGGCGCTCCTCGTCAGCTCGTCATTCCTCCCCCTCTCCAGCACTTTGCCTCACGTGTCGATGGGGCGCGCAAGATCTTTGAGATCATTGCCAAGCCGTGTGCCGATGATGGAGAAGTATGGGTCACCGGCGTCATGGTGGCCGTCATCTGGAAGGGCATCTGTATCCTCGCAGAGAAGGATAGTGCGCCTCTGGGGCCGAGACCCCCCAGCCCGAGCAGTGTCGCCCGCGCTCTTTCTGGTTTGGGCAAGGAGAAGGAGAAGGAGCCTACCGTCACTGCGTCGCCATCCCTCCAGGGCGTGACTGCTAAACTTGCTTCGTCCCTTTCCATCAACCCTTCCCGCTCTGCCTCTCGCGCACCTTCGCCTCCCAGGCAGAACGGCAAGCTTCACCCCACTACACACTCCCTCCTCTCGCTCGAAGGACTCGTCAAGCGACTTGTCAGCGGCCTTGTCCAGCCCCCCTCTCCCACCGACGACACAGACGAGCACATTGCCCGTGAGGCCCTGTCTGAAGCTCTCGAAGCGCTGCAGTCTTTCCGAGTCATTGCTTCTGCCATGCACTCGGGCATGGCCCCCTCTTCTCGCATTCTCGCAAGCGCCCGTCGTCTCCGAGACGACGTCGAGGACCATGCCGAGGACGAGCTCGACGACGCCATGGAAGACTTGCAGGACGTCATCCTCTTTACCGTCCTCTCCCGCCAGGCCAACCTTGTCCTCGCAGGCGTGCCAGGGCTCGACAGCGAAAAGGGCGAAGCGCGTATCCGCCACCCCTCCGACATCTGGGGCTGGACCATGCAAGAGTACGAGCGCCAAGTGCTTCCCGGCTTTTCCACCGCAGACGAATGGGGCCGCCGTGTCGCTGTCGCCATCAAGGGTGAGGTCGAGCAAGTCCTTTCGCACCTTGCCTCCCTCTCTGCATCGCGTGCAGAAAAGGTGGGCAGGGGCGATAGGCTTGGAGAGGCGGTTGAATGGGTCAAGGCGGTTGGTGTGGCTTGTGATGCAAAGTGCGGCGTCAAGGTCGCAGATGCGGTTTGAATAGTCTGAGTCTTTTTGTATACATGGTCGAGTCTCGTTGGCTCGGTGTGGGCTTTGGGGTCGCTATTCTTCTTTATAAAACAGGCATCAACACAAAAACAGATAGATATCATGAGCTTTCCTTTCTTAGTATACCATCATCGTAGCATCTTTCTCATCAAAGGGGTTTACCGTACATTATTCTTCTCTCGTCTAAGTTTAGTTTACTGTTCATAAATGCATTCGACCTGTTTATAACCCTGTTGCAAAGTCTAATGGTATATCAAGTAGGGCAAGATACTCTAGTGATGCCGAGTTGCGCATTCTTGGGGTGAGCGAGGTTGTCGATGACGACCCGGTATTCGACTGCGAATGGTCATCAAGAGTGTATCCAGTGGCCAGTGGCTCGCAGCGATATAGCCTACAGGCTCACAGTAAGGAAACGTAAAGATGTTGAAAGATATGACGCTGGATGATATTCTAGTCAAGTCGCCGCGCAGCTCCCTTTCATGAGTTTTATATAGAGGGGGTGTAGACCGGCTGTTCTAGCACTGGTAAAGCTACCGAGAAGAACGAGTATGTACACGGAATAGACCACCGGCCACCGGCAAGACCAGCAGAATCGCTGCCCACGAGATCTTGCACTAGCGACTCCTATCTATCTCTTATCAGAAGCTCAAAAATTACTGGCTGAGTGGGATTAGAGCGCCTCTTCCATCTCCTCAAATCACGGACATACGGATCCTTAGAAAAAGGAACAAGAAGGAATATTCGACATGCTGGCAGATATGGCGAAAGTGACGAGAAGATGCCCAAAGGCGATTACGGCCAGCGCGACTAAATGCCGGCCCTCCGTTACATTCCAGTTTTCCAGCTTTTTCGAGAGGGAATTACAGTCGTCCAGGGCTACTTAGTTGGGCTTCAGAATCGGCATGGTCGGCATGGCGCAGTGTACTATCGATGCAGAATCACCTCAATATATCTGGGTAAATTAAAATACAATGTGTTCGAGCTGCCATACGAGTGATACGCTCTGTACGTATGGGAGTCATGGGAAGAGCGTACAGTACTATGCTGAGCGCTAAGTATGTATAGCAGACGGCGGGACCGATGCTCGCCACTGCGCACTGACCTCGGCTTCGCTGCTTCTGGCCTTGATTTCGAAAGATGTCAATAAATTAGTCGCCCTTTTAGTATACCCACTGGTGCATGCCGGTGACAACAGCGATTGTAATTGTTGTTTGCATTTGTAATGCAGAGTCTAGTCTAGAAAAGACGGGTATGCATTACAAGAAAAAAAAACATACTACTAGCCATATCCGGCATCTGGCCCAATTGAGCGAGTAACGGCGGGTAGAGAGTTGTTTTTGTTTATGCTGGCCTGGCATACTCTTGTTGAGACATGGGAGAACCCCATCAAGCGCCCTAGCCTCAGTCCCAGCCTGCTATATGGCCATGAGGACTGCCACAGAGACCACAAGATGAACACAGAAGACGTCTCTGGCCGGTCTCTGGCCATATCCTCCCTTGGCCGCAGCCAAACCCGAAGTGTCTCCGGCCTCTGCGGCAGCCACCGAAGACCGAAAACGCGTCGCGCTGATCGCGTATGCCAGGCCCCGGGGAATTACTAACCTTCTTTTCCTGGAAGAGCGATCAGGCACTGCTTCCATATTCTTGCGCTCTTTTCCTAGAGTTTTTACAAAAAACGCCTGCAGACCTGTAGAGAAATGTGGGAAAGGTGTGGGGGTAACTTTCTTTTCCTTGCGCCTTGGCTTCTCTTCTTCGATTCTTCCCCCTTCTTGCCCCTGCATAGTTTACGAATGGCCGGTAACCGACAGGCGGGACGTAGGTATAATCGGTCGCAAGTTTTTCATCGCTTCGGGTGGCCGAGGGTGAACGCATGAAGGGTTTGCCTGTGCCCTTCTTATATATCGTGCAGTTCAGTCAGGAGCGCCAGGAGGCCCAGGAGCCTTGTCTCAACTCGGGTCATGGGGTCGCCCCGAGGCCAGCCCTATGCAGAAAGCCCATGATGCACGATGATACTGTGGCTGTCCGGCCCTCGGTCTTTCTATACATGACATCTGCATGCCTGCTGGGGCCTGGGACATACAATATATATATAGGTGGCCTAGGTACCCTCGGTGGCATCTCATAGTCCATTTGTATAGAAGAGATCCAAGCTTGGACACTTCTCTACCGAGACAGTAGCACTTCGGGGCGGCGGCCAGGGACCACCCTTGTGCACCCTTTGGCCTGCGACACTTGCGAGGTCTGCGATGCGTTGCGTGGGCCATCTGGACGACAGGCTGCGGATGACGATGTTGGCTGATAAGATACTGCATGTAAGTTCTTGGCTAAACGATTAGATGGTCTATTCACCCTATGTAACGGGCTTATGATTATAACCTATGCGCTGTGTGAGCTGTATGACCCTTTGCAGGGTTAGACTTGGCCCTTACCGGGGTCTCAATCAAGTGCCGGTACTTCGGATGAAGCAGATGACTGTGGAGCGTGAAATGAAGTCAGGGGGTCAGATGTCAAACGACGAACAAGTGAAGGCAAAACCAGCTAACCCCTCCCAGATCTCCCTGATCATCAGCTTGTATATGTATATCTTTAATGGCAACGGCTGAAACGCCATGATCTTCGGGATCGTCTGTGGTGCGATTACGAACGTATTGATAGCAGATCAGTGTAGCTGCTGACCCGATGGAAGGTTGAGCAGAAGGGCGTCCGTTCCCGAGAGATGCCGCAGTGACATCCTGTGGCGCTTGTTCTACCACTCATCCGACGGCACTTGGACACCATGTGGCTCATTGAGATGCCGCTTGTGCCTTTGGTATGTGGGAGGGTAGTGACTGAGGAACATGGCCTTCTTCAGTGTTGCTGTTGGTAGTGCCCCCACTCGCTGGCTCATGGCGACAGTGGCAGTACATGGCGGTCACGCGTAGGATGATTGTCCATGTGCGATGCCTGCAGGTGAATCGATCGACTGGAGGGTGACATGGGTGACGTGTAATTGATGGGAGTGATGATGGGAGTTGAAACGGACGAATGCTGATGGCGCAGATCGCCGATGCCTCGTGCAAGCTCGCAGGAGTCCGTGCGGGTAGAGAACAGCGGAAGCAGAGAACAACTGGTCGCTTGTTGAACGATACCAGGCAGCAGAGAACAGCGAGGGGGAGGCCAGCCCAGCCTGTTCCAAGTCGTTGCAGTGGCCAGAGGTCAGCCCAGCGAGAACCCCGATGGCCCAGAAGACGACAGCCTGTCGACAGCCACTCGAAAAGCAGGGGGTTCCATGGCCGCACACGCCCGCGTAACGCTACATTCACCCATCACACACTACTCAATGAATGAATGTTCTCTCGCTCTTCGGAACTCGGAAGAGACGCCTCGTAGCATGGCCAGCTAGTAACCCTAGTGCTCTATCCCTCACTCACAGAAGGCCATCGAGCGCATCACCAGAGGCCGGATCCAACGGGATGGCAAGATATATCAGCTCGCCTCCCGCTTCTTGGCATGCACCCCCCTTGACATCTCCAGCTCATAATAATCACTGTTCCACTAGCGTCGACATACAAGCACCCCTTTCCCATTCCATAGCGCAACAGCCCTCCGCCACGAGTTCATCACTGCCCGCATCAAAATCGACACCAACCCATCTCTCTCTTCTCTTCATCTCTCTCTTCTCTTCATCTCTCGCCACCTTCATAACTGCACCCAAAAGGCTTCATAGCCACGCCTCTACCCCCGCCGCCCTCACCCAATCTCCGTCGGTTTCATCAGCCCCTACACTGGGCTGCTCCTGCCACATCCCGCTCCCCTGACGCACACAAGTGCCCTGGTGTGTATCAGATTGTCTGCTGCATAGCATCCAGCTTACAGATTACTCTAGCAGTTCACCAAGAGGAGGCTGAAACGATCACCAAAAGGGCATACAGCGGACAGCGGCCAGCTGCTGCACACTCGGTGAGCATCGATTAATGAGTCTGTCTATACATGCACCTGTGCTCATCCCTGCCAGCCCCACCCCCCTAATACAAAAACTACAAAAGCCCCCTTCCCCCGCCCCTCGTACCCCGGCATCAATACACCGTGCGGCATCTCACTCAACCCACAGTCTGAAACGACCACACCACCGCGCATCTGCATACACACTTTGCTTGAGATCGACACCTGAAGGCTTTCGCTGGGTGGACACATAGTATATGGGGCCTGAAACGTGAGTACATTTCCTACGGCATCGCATCTTGTCCTCACAGACTGGAAGCCGGGCCGCCATCCATGTTCCCGGGCATGTGCGCACTGATATAAAGTCTTGCCTCCCCCGTGCTCTTCTCTTCCGATCCCTCCTTATCTATCAATCCTTCTCCGATCTTTGCGCTAACGAAATCTTTTCTACGATTACGACCTTCAGTTCTCGAATACCATAATATCGCAAGCTTAAATCGTGCGATCACCCATCTTATCAGGCATTGATGAAAAGCAAATTATGCTGATACGCCCCTTTAGCAGCCTCTTCCGATCTCTCTATATCCGATCGCCCTAATCCACTGCATCATATCACGACAGCTCGTGAGTGTTATGTCTCTGTTTTCTGGTTTTTGGTTTTGTGGTGTGGTTTGAGTTTGGGGATCCAATCGTCGATTGGTGTTGAGCTTGTTGGTCTGTTTACCTGTCGTTCGTCGGCTGTCGTTTTGTGGAATCGTTGGTTGTTGGATCGTTATAAGCTTTCGAAGCACGAGGAAGTGACATCGGCCATGCATCGGCTGTCGATGAGAGCCGATGTTGGCTGCGGCCTGCGTCAAGGTTGCAGGGGCAGGCGACGTTTTCTCCACCAAACCTTGTGGCCCCACTTGATCGATGTTGAATGAAGAGCTTGAAGCCTGGAGAGAAGGTGTGGGGCAGCATAGCGCATATGTTCTCCCATGCGTGCATACAACATGTCAAGTTGTGGTGCGAATGCTTTGCCAGACCTGCATATGAAGGCGAGACGCTTTCATCCCCCGGTCGGTGTCTGCGCATCATTCGGGCGTCGAGATGGCCGTGCATCATGTACCGTGGTTTCGCGGTGTACCTTCTCCTTCCAAGCATGTCACAACATTACGAGAGTGAAACTGGGGGGTGTCTTGCCACCCTAACACCCGATGGTCGACCAACGCCGAGCGGCCGGAGATGGGCAATAGGTGTTCCTATGATTACGAGCTTCTTCAGCATACACTTTGTAATCCATATTATAATCAGATACTAATACTCTCGATCAGGCTCTACAAAAACGCCATTTTATCATCTGATCGTGCAAGAAGAAAATCTAATTCGCTATAGACTACAGATCTAGTGGTGAGTCTGGGTTTTGGATTCTCGCGATGCTGGTGGAAAATGTCAAGTTTCTCTGTGTCGTGACTGTCTTTTTGTCAGTTTTCGCTGTCCCTTGTTCCGTGGCATGGCGATTGTGGAATTCTGCAGCTGGGGTGTGAGAATTTGGAGGGGAACGGGGAATTCTGAGGGCGACGGGTGAAAAGGCGCTACTGCCGCCGCGCGCCGGTCACCCTCCCTGAGGCTGCGTCTTGTGCCCTGCAAAGGTTACGTCTCTAAATATCAACGGCCCAACCGGTTCGTTGTAACCCACCCGAGAAATTCCAGGAGGCCAGCAGGTACACGCACCGTGACGTGACCCGTAGAGTTTAACGCCATTACCCAATTTCTCCCTTATGGGCGTTTGGGCACCTTTTTGCTCGGGTTGGTGCGGTTGGTTCCGTGGGCTGCCTTTTAGATTGGTCTAGCTATTCTCAGCCTTTTCACCACCGTCGCCTTTGCTCGTCTCTTCTCTATCTCTTTCTCTTTCTCCATCTCGCTCTGCCACAGTCGACAGCAGCGTCCACCTCGACACCCATACTCGTTTCTTTCTCGCCGTCTCATTCCACTGCTTGTCTTTTGGCTGTGTCTTGTGCTATACCGTAGAGATCCGACAGCTTACGACCGCTACTCTTTCTGTCCATACCTCTTGTACCCACCACACCCACCTTACTCGACACCACTCCCCTCCCCTCCACCGAAAAATCCGCACTCGTGGTCCACCTCGCGTGTCGAAATCTGCACCCGATCTGCACCGCACGTCACTTCGCTTCACCCACCAAATTCCCATCTGCTCTCTCTTCATACTCTCTCTCCCGTGTCTGCCTCTTCGCATACGCCCCTCCCCCCTCCCGTTCTCTCCCGTCCACTCCGACGGTGAACACACCACCCCCTTCACTTTTCACGACACTCTACGTTGCGCGAGCAGGTCTCCCCAACTCCCTCCCCACCCTATCACGTCGACACCTAGGGCTCTCACTCTAGCCTCTCTTTTCTAGTCTCCTGTTCGACCACCTCGCTCAGCGCCAACTACCGAAACCCCACTTTTTCACGACCACCCATCATGCCCGCCGCACCCACCGTCAAAATTGCACGCACCAACTCGGTCTACGACCGTAGCTCCCGGGCGTCCGCCTCTCCCAAGTCGAGCCGACGGTCAGCGACTCAGCCCAAGGTCAAGGCTCAGCCTGCGCCCCAGTTGCGTGCCGCTGCCCAGGCTAGGAAGGCGCAGGAGTCTTTGTACTTTGAGGAGGACTACAGTGATGAGATTGTCGAGTACATGACCAGCATGGACGTGAGTACCTTTCACACCGCCTACACCCTCACCGCTGATCTCTATCTTCAGAACTGCACACTCGCCTCTGCCGACCTTATGGACATGCAGCCCGAACTCCAATGGTTCATGCGCTCCTACCTCATCGACTTTATCATCGAGGTCCACCAGCAGTTTCGTCTCCGCCCTGAGGTCCTCTACCTCGCCATGAACGTCGTCGACCGGTACATCTCCAAGCGTGTGGTCTACAAGAAGCACTACCAACTCGTTGGCTGTGCCGCGCTCTGGATCGCCGCCAAATTCGAAGACGCCAAGGACAAGGTCCCTCTTGTTCACGAGCTGTCAGAGATGTGCTGCAAGGCCTATGATGAGAGCGCCTTCATCCAGATGGAAGGGCACGTCCTCTCTACCATCGGTTGGGTTCTTGGGCACCCTTCTGCCGAGGCATGGTTGCGTGTCTACTCTACAGGGATTAGGTACGAGGATCAGAAGGTGGCCAACATGGCGAGGTTCCTCATGGAGATCACCCTGTTCCACCGAGAGTTTATCGGTATTCAGTCTTCGACTGTTGCTGGCGGTGCTTTGATGTTGGCGAGGTTCATCTGCGGCAAGGCCTACAAGGTGAGTAATGAATTTTTTCACTGTTGGCGGTGCTGACTTTCATCAGCCATGCTACCCTGGTGTCAATGAAAATCTTGCTGCTCGAGTCGCCACTGCCATCGACAAGCACTTTACGCAAGACCTTGACAAGGTGTCGGAGATTGTCATTCGCAAATACTCCCCCACCTATTACGACCGGGTCTCTACCATTTGCCGCGAGTGGTATCTCTCCGGGAGACGGTATACCTACAACCCCGTCGTGCCCAGCACTCCCGTCTCTGGCATGTCCACCCCCGGCCTCGCCCCCTCGAGCTCTTCCTGGCAACGCGGGTCCTGGGCCGCTTCCCCTGCCGGCTCTTGCGCTTCGTCTGAGGCCGGCGATGAGACACCCGTCACCCCCATCACCCCTATCCACTCTCACGTCGTGGACCCCTTCTCTGTCGCTGTCAAGGAGAACATTGCTCCTGATACAGGCAAGTTGGTGGCTGCCAAGGCGCGAGCGGTGATCGAGGCGGCGGGCCTCACAGGGAAGCAGCAGCCTGCCATCGTCTACCCCCAACGGCCAGCTCTCCATGCTCTTCCGGCTGTGGGCGAGCATGGCATCAACCGGGCCATGAGACGGTTAAGCAACTAGGCTTTCCCGTGCTCTACGACCCCCTGCATCGTTTTCCCTTCTCGCATTGTTTCCATTACGACACCCAATCATCATACTGCATTCTGCCATCATCACAGAGACTCGAGCTTTCGGCTTTGAGGAGAGTTCCTTTCCTCCCTTATTCCTGCTGCCCCACGAGCGAGAAACGATTACGATGTAGTTTGGGATACGATTTACGAACTTGGTTCACAATTTTTCCCGTGACTTCTCTTTTGGTTTCTTGCCTTCTTCCATAGATATTCTCTCTTCTCCTCTGGCCCTCTTTTTGAGTCCCACAACATATTCATACATTCATACCCATCATTCATAGGTCACTTACCAGAATTTCTTTTGCTTCCCATTATCTAGTACTTTGTTATCCCAATTAGTGTTGATCACTTTAACGATCAGTGATATGAGACGATTATATGCATTACGTCCAGAACCTTGGGGCACTCGAGTGGTGTATTGTGACAGTACATGGGCGAGCAAAATACTAAGTGGCTTTCTCATGCATTGTCTAGGGTGGTCTCTAGATCGATGAGGTGAACACAGAAGGTGAATGGCACGTGGAAGCGTGATCTATATGCCGAGAGTCCGTTCATAATACCGTGTTCGCGTAGATCGCGTACCCGCCGTATGCCCATGCAAGGCTCTTTCGGCATCCGTCACGGCTCACGGCCCTTGACGGCGGCAGGATATACAGGATATACTGTAGGATGCAAGACGAAAGAGGTATAGCGTGTAAATGAAGGCGTTCTGCACAGACTGGTCTCTTTGCAAGTCTCAATGTCGAGATGCCGAAAGCGTACTCGGCACTGCTGCCGCGACGAGACAAGAAGGGACCTGGGTTTGGACTGGACGGGCTGTCATCGGGCTGCGCACCGTCTAGCGACCGTCTCTCGTTTTGTCTGCATGCGACAGGAAGCAGAGGGGAGCCGGAGTATGGTGTCGCCTGCGCCCGTCGACAGAGATGCAGGCCACAAACAAACAGCGGGACCAGCGAGGGCAACAAACAGAACGACCCAAAAAAGGCAAACACGTCAGGCGTACCTGAAAGTGGAGGCGACGCGTCAATGCACGGCGCGGGTGACTCACCGGCGCTAGCCGCTCTGGGCCAAAATGCGCAATCCAGATCTCCATCCTGATCCTGTCACGCCGTCTCCTGGGCGGCACCTGCCGCCACACCCAGCCGCCCTCTGCCGATGCCGTCAGCCTTCTGCAGCATGTGCGACAACGCCATCCGAGGGTGGATCTTCGTGGCTGGTGCGCCATACCGCCAGCCATATTTCCTTCGACTTAGGCAGCGGGACCGGGCTCGATCTCGAGATGGCCATGCAAGTGTTGCGAATAGCCACTTTGCCCGACCGTTACAGAGTGCGCACTATTATCACATGCTACCAGACCGTCCTCTGGGGCCTCTGGCTTCTTGCTGCCTTTGCTGCTCTGCATCCCATATTCATATACGAGGGAGTACGAGTAATGGACTAAAGCTCTTTTTTGTAATGTATCTAACTGGGAGTACTAATAATATGGAAAGTACACAGGACGGGAGGCCGAAGAGAGAAGTGTTTACTTCTACCGCCCACGACGACGACGATGTTGAGTGACCCGTAGGGCGCTAACCTCATCCGGTGCCCAGGCATTGGGTGTCATTCCCGGTTTCCCGTAGTGGGGAGACTACCACAAACTATTGCGGTTACTGCTGCATGGTATGCATGGTATGCAAGGAAGAAAACGGGGCCAATGGGGGCACAAAGGCGTCGACGCCTGAGAACGGGAGCGGCCCCGGTCGATCTCCCGAGATGCTGCAAGTTGCCGAAGTCCGCCTACTACCTACTATTACTATGCACGTCTGATATTTTGGGCCCTGCCCAGTGCATTATCTCTGCACATGGTGCGCATGGTAAACTTCCGCAACGGGTCACTGTCACTGATGTCGCAAAGCTGATCCTTACTCTGGTCTCTGTACGGCGCGATCTTTGCCCGCGCTAGGTGCCTCAAGCTTGGCACTACTGTAGACGAGGTCATACTGGTGCATGCCGCAACGATGTATTACTGTATCTTCCACTATCAGCTGTCCGAACCAAAGCCTTCACTCGTTGGTCGCCAGGCTTTTGATCGCACGCTGCGCTGCTAGCCATTGCAAGATATGATAAGTTGATAACACTAATTCCTAGACTAAAGCCACTCGACTATGACGCTGCACTAAACGATCGAAGTTGATAAAATTATGGAAAGTTGGGCACTAGAAAATTAAGATTACTATGACGATTACGCAGCCAGAAAAGATAACGGTCGCGGACTCGCGGCGTGACAGTGGGTGAGCAACCTTGTCTCGTGTGACGAAAAAGTGACTGCGACGGCGAGTACGTGTAGCGGGAGCGGGGTCCCTTGATCCTTAAGCAGATCTGTCAAGCGTGCAAGCGTGCGTGCGTATGTCGCCTATGTAAGACATTTGAAAGAAAGACCAGGGGCCGAAGCCGGTACCGGCTCAGGAGGCCGAGAAGGATATGATGCCGTACTCTGTACTCTATGCAGATGAGTGCAGATGCGGACGGATACCAGCTGCATATGTTCATGCTCACTAGCCAGGCTGCCTGCTGGAGGGGCTGGGGACTATCTGCCGATAATGATCGAAAATGTCGAACACAGACCACAGAGGTCACAGAGAGTGACGCTAAGACGCTGGAATCTGAAATTTGACAACTTCGGCTTTCAACGAAAAGCACGCGCTATCAGCTCGGCTATTGTGTCTTGTATCTGAGCGGTCTCGCCAGTCGCCGGTCCCCATTTTGGTATACTCAGAGTTCATGCCAAGGCGTATGTATGGCGCATGCAGCTCAAGCGTTGGCGTCAGGCCTCAGATGTGCCTATTGACGGCACCCCAAGTGCGACGCATACCGCTAATCGGCAGTCGGCGTCGCTAGCTGAGCATGTTCACTTGCTGCACTTTCATGCTTTAAAGTTGCGCTTCCAGAGCTCCTCCTTTCCTATGCGCCTCCTGCACTTCATGTATCTTCTCCCGGCCTCCGGCCTCCTGCATCCCGGTCTGCCTAGGCCACCTACTTCATCACTGATTATTCGTTATATGCGCCGGCCTACAAGCCGCAAACCGTAATGGGCATATGCAATCTTCTCTGTATGCTATAAGAGGGTTCATGAGCCGGAGTTAGTCCTGACGCCCTGTCAGAGCTGGTCGATCTTGAAGCGACGAAGCTGCAGAGACGGGGCAGAGGTGTGGTGGCTCGAAGCAGATGATACTTTCTTCTGTTACATGCAAACCAAGTGCTGTTGATTGTAGCGGAGGAGCAAAGTGACACGGTGCTTTGCCTTGCTTCACATTGCAATTAGCGAGCTTTTATCATTATGCATCGCTAATCACATATTCTACGTAGAGGAAACGATAGCCAGAGATGCCAAACAGAGATATGAAAGAATGAGTGGAAAAGGAAATCAAGCAGCGTCCACAGAATTTAAGCAGGAAAAAAAAAGTCCGTATACACACTCTCGATAATATATTGGACGAAGTGAAGTAAGGTGGAAAGGAAGCAATGGACAAGGATATCATCCAGTCCGGAAAAGAAGTAGAAACGTCCGGCATTTGTCCTTTCAAAAGAGGTTGCTGGTTTCGTCGTAAATCATGACATAATCGTTGTAAGGGTGGGAGTGCAAGAAGGGGAAAGAAAGAAACAGCGCGAGCATACGAAATTGAGAATAGAAGCACATCAAGCGACAAGACGTGGGTGTGTTTTATCTGATGTTGACAGGGTGGTATACCTGCGACCCCCACTGCTGCTGGCCCGGCGCCACAGCCGTAGGACCCCCGGCCCCAGGCGGCCGATACACGTGTCCCTGCCCTTGGTGCCCATGTCCTCCATCATCGCTCATCACATCATGGTCTCTATACGGGCCAGCTCCATTATCTGGCCCCAACCCAGCCCCACCATACGAGAACGACGAGGAGTTGCGCATGGGCGTGCGGGAGGCGAGATCGGCGGTCGCGATGGTATTGAAAGATTCGTTTCGGGAGTGACCTGAAAAGCCAGGAGTAGGAGAGTCGTAGGGGTCGTGAGAGTTGAAAGCGGCCATCGGGTAGGCGGGTCCAGCTTCTTTGTAAGCTACGAGGTTGTCAGCGCCGGTCGATGAAAAAGGTCCGAGTAATCGACTTACGAGTCTCGGCACCACCTTGCTCGTTCCAGCCTCCAGCCCGGTCACCATACCACCCTTTCTCATCGACCTTCTTGTTCTTTCTCTTCTTTGCGAGGCAGAACACCAACAGGCCCGCCAGGACAGCAGCAGCGCCCACACCAGCTCCAATTCCGATACCGATTTTGGTGCCAGTACTCAACGTGCTACTGGAGCTATCGGCGCTGTCTTGATTGGTAGAGCCAGTGACGGCAGTGTCGGTAGCCTTGCCTGCGGTGGCGGTGCTGGCCACAGCAGCGGCAGAGGTCGTCTCGTCCGCAGCAGTGACAACCCAGTGCTTTTTCTTGATGATGTCGGCAGCCTTCTCGGCGATACCATAGGTAGTGGCCATGGTGTGGGCAGAAAGCTCGAGAGGAACGATAGAAGTGTCGATAACACGGAGGTTGGCCGAGCCATAGACAGTGAGAGTGGTGTCCACAACGCCACCGCTGTCTTTGGGAAGCATAGAGCAGGTACCGACGGGATGGTACTCGGTACCAGCATGGTTTTTGGTATAGTTTGCGAGCGTGTCACCAGTAACAGTGCTTCCAGGAGCAGTCTCCTTTATCATGACATCCGACAACGGGCTCGCTGCTGCCAACCGCCTGGCAAACTCGGACCCGTAACCGATGATATCAATGTCAAAGCCGACACCAAAGTAGTCGGGGTTGATATGCGGCTGCGTGAAGGGGTCGGTCGAGTTGATAAGGATGGTACCACGGGAGAAGGGGTGCTGCAGAGCGACCTGAATACCCATCTCGTTTCCGCCGTTACCCAACATGGTCAAGATGATTTCAAGCTGTCCAATGTCGCCAGTGAGCCACTCTTGTTGGATCTTGTATTGGGCAGTAAGACCGGTGGCGACGTTGTCGGGAAGGTCAAGCCAGGATGTGACATCCGAGACGGTATCGGAGATCTTGTCGCTGACGTCGTCGGCGTAGGTGGATGCAGAAGAGTCAGAATCCATGATGTCGGCCATGTTGGGATCTAATGCCGATCAGAAAAGGTTTGTGGATTCAGACGAGAGTGACTTACAACCGACGGCCTCGTTGACGTATGTCCACATACCAGTCTGGGAGGATTTGTATTCGGCCAGCTCGGAAGTTTGAAGAGTATCCGATGTACTCAGGTTGTTCCAAGTCAAAGTTCCTTGGCTGTACAGACCAATGTATCAGAGCGAGTCAAATGCCAATCTGAAGAAGAAGACTCACGGAGTTGACCAGTACATGGAATAAGAGATGTGATCCTGAAGGTTGTAACCGACCGGGAGATCCAAGTTGACGTCGATATCGAGGTTGCTCAAAAGGGTCTTGGGGCCAACACCAGAAAGCTGCAGGATTTGAGGACTTCCAACAGTACCGCCACTTTGTGGTCGTCAGTTTGTAGTCACCCGACAGCTGGAAAGACGTACGCCACGAGCACCTCCTTGTTCGCCTGGACAGAGTAGCTAGTTTCGCCTTTGGCGGACTGGAAAGTGACACCGCTGGCGATGATGTTTCCACTAGCATCCGTAGAGCCGTTGAAGACGACGCTGGTGACTTGTTGCTTTGTCAAGATGACAAGGTTGTCCCTGGGAGGAAGGGGATCGATATAGCCAGCTTTAGAGTCGGATCGGGTCTGGTTGGAGGTTCTGATGGTGGAGGTGGAGAGTTGAGCACCATGGGTGCTGCCTCCAGCCAAGTCGAGAGCACTCAGGCCAAGCGTCTTCCACGCACTGCACAGTCGGTTAGACAAGTGGTGACAAGTTGCTGTGTGGCCAACTTACGGGATCCACTTTGCAACCTCATCAAAGATATACTCCGTATAACCCGCTTGGATGGGCCCGCTGTCGCCATGGGCAGACGCATTCACGACCATGCCGAATTTGGTCTTGACGTCGGAGGATGGGGCGGTGTAGTTTTCAGACTTTTTCATGTACTTGTCCATCTCTTCCCAATTCCAAGTCTCATTGCCGCTGGGATTCAACGCTATGCAATGTCAGCTTCTGCCCGCCAAATTGTTCGAGAGATCAACTTACTAGCCCAAGCATCGTATTCCTCCATAGCTGCCTTGCCCCAAAACATACCGTTGATCGCGCCTGAACCGCCAAGACCTTTTCCTCGCGGCCAGTACATGATCCTGTCATTGTTGTCTGTCTGCGCGACGGTATTGTATGACCAGTCGTAGGCAGAACCGGTCAATGAGTTGAGGTACGAGTATCCTAAGTTGCGAGCACCAGGGTCAGCAAAGTCTCGTGGGACGTGCAGACACTAGAGCCAGCGAAACTAACCAGGAATATCAATCTTATCTTCCACATCCGTGCCATCGCCACCGGCCTCAATGCAAAGCACAGTCACGTTGCTCCACTCGCTCAACCTCGCTGCCAGCGTCAAGCCAGCAACACCGCCACCAGCAATGACAAAATCAAAGCTCTCGCCATTGACAGAGGACGCGTCGGAGGTGATGGAGCGCTTGAGGGCGCGCCGGTGGGGGTGATCGATGTTGTGGGGGTGACTCAGTGGCCGAGGATTGGCGGTGGCTGATAACGGTATGAGGAGAAGGGGGAGGAGCGAGAGGAGGGGTATGGCGAACATGGCGGCGCGACTCTGCTCTCTTTACAGAGTATGTAGGATTGTTTGCCGGCCTGGTGAATGCAAAATATGCGTGGGTGATAAAGATGCCGGGCGTTGGAGATGTGGTGGAAAAGAGAAAGCAGTGCGACGCGTCCTGAACTCTGAAGGGGATGTTTGAGATGACAAAAGAGTTATTGTCCGATACTCGTATCTTGGTCGGAGGGATACGGAAGGAGCGGGACGCGACGGAGCGTGGCGTGCACTGTCGCTGTGTCGGTGTGTGAGAAGGAGGGGGGCGAGGGGGGCGGAGGAGGAGGAGACGCAGGGGGGAAAGAGAAAAGAGAAAGAGATGAAAGAAAGACAGCGCAGCGAGGGACCTTGAAGATTCCAGCAAATCACGGTATCTCCGCCGATGGATCGGGTGATGCATGCTCTTTGTCTCTTTTGTCTCTCAAGCTGTGCTCCACTTTGTTGTGCTGGACACCGCCAAGGGTGTCCCCTTGCCCACCGGACCCCTGCCCCCGTCTTGGTGCACGTTCTTCGCTCAGGGACTTTTGCGGCTCCCCCTTGCCACTGCGGCACGCAAATTCTTTTACGTGGGGTATTTCAACAACCTCCCGTCCCGCCCATTTGTTTCCGCTCTCAAGTGACCGCGTAGGTGACTTTCCGGGGCTGACGAGGGCCCCCGAAGGCGCTGCACATCGCTATATTTACAAGGAGAGGGCTATAAGCAGTTCATCGTCCCCTCTTTTGTATATACACCCTATGCCAGGCAAGGGGCAATGAGTTGACGGCAGATTGATGGCGACCTCGGTGTCCTCGGTGAATGAAGCAAATGCCTCAAGGAGGCTGAAGTGGCAAGTGCAAAAAAGATACATATGCCTCAATCGACATGACCACGCTCATGAAGAGGACAGGGAATAAGCGGTCCAGCGATCCAGCGCGCCTCAAGGAAAAGCAAAGAGCTGAAAGACTTGGAGCTTGCTTGGATCTCATCAGCCAAGCCTGCTCCAGCACTCATCGGCGTCAGTGTCGTGGTGATGGTATCTTTTGTTGCATAGCCTTCACTGCAACGCTGTGCACAAGCAAGGGTCTGTGCATGCCCAGTCGGATGGAGTCGTATATTCGCCAATGTCGCCTGCCCTACAAGAACACTCCTTTGTGACGACCAAAAAGGCACACAAAGTGTACCCACCAACTGACCCGATGTATGCACCGAGCGACCCGATGTTTCCAAGGAAGGCTCAGGGTGAGATGGGCTCCCTCTTGACATCAGATAAGCTGAACATCCATGGGTTGAACTTGTACGGCCCAAAAGTGATCCTCAACACCATCTATAAACCAGTCACTGCATAAAAAGAGAATCGAACCATTAACGGGAACCAAACATCTGAAGGTATACGAAGAGTACCCCGCAGTCCTCTACTTCCGTCTACACTCTAGCACTCCCATCAATCAATCAAAGCACCCTTCCTCTTGCCCAGCTCCAACTCTTCCAGCTTGTACGCCGCCGGTCTGCCATCGCCCTTCCCAGCCCCGACCGCAGCCCCCAAAAGCCCAGCTCCCGGCCCATTCTTCTGTCTCCTATCAAAGACGGCAGCGAACGAAAGCCCCCTGCCTCTCGCAATCGACCTTGCCCCAGGGCCAGCGTAGGACAGGATCTCGAGCGGGGGGTTGAGTCGGGGCCAGGAGACGTACGAGGTGCCGTTGCCCCAGATGTAGCTCCCGGACAAAAAGGCGAGGATGAACCATAGGACGAGGAAGGAGGAGATGGAGAGGGAGGAGGTGCGGGGGAGGGTGAGAGCGGCAAAGATCATCGTGAGGGCGAATGAAAAGACATAGGGCATCTATCACAGATCAGCATCCACATGGTGACTGTAGACAGAACTTACAGATCGCATGATGAGCGGCCTTGTGTCCGTCAAAGGAGCCACCCCGCCCCTCCTCGCCACCCATGCACCTGTAAGGATGTCAAATCCATCTTGACGATCACCGTCGAAAAAGTTGTTTCGAATGTATCGCATGATGGACTTGTAGCCGTCGTGAAGAAGACCTTCCTTGGTGCGCTTTCCGGTACGAGTGTAATCTGCCTTGAGAGCACCGGTACCGGCATAAGCACGGGATACGGTGTCGCCGTGGTCGGCCCACACTATGAAGGATCAGAACATGGACACGAGACTGAGAGGCGACGTACCATGTCGGAACATGAGCATAAAGTCGTCATGATCCTCCACACTCTCCTTAATACTGATGATTCCCACTTTTCTCAACTGCTGGTTCAGAACCCACCGCCCGAGCGCAGACTGTGCCACATTCGTCCTATCAAGGCAGTCCATACAGTTTGACCTTACCACACCGTCCTGCTTGCGCAGTACTCGAGCACCACCCTCCACATCTTGGGTGTTGGCATAGGTAGAAGACTGCGGGTTGACAGAATGGAACCATCCCATCTCTTCCACCGCCGGCGCGAGCCTATCGATCAACAAGGAGATTCTGTCGAATCGCAACCCCTTGCACTCGTGGTGAAAGTC
Source organism: Cryptococcus floricola (assembly GCA_006352305.1). Classification (NCBI taxonomy): domain Eukaryota; kingdom Fungi; phylum Basidiomycota; class Tremellomycetes; order Tremellales; family Cryptococcaceae; genus Cryptococcus; species Cryptococcus floricola. The sequence goes on along the minus strand of RRZH01000007.1, from coordinate 834,069 downwards.
AAAGTAGACATAGTGGGCCTTTTCACGTATGACGGGGTCGGATGAAGACAGGAGGGACATGTAGCGCTCGAAGGCTTCCTTGACGGGTTGCTCGTGGCCCTTCTGGTTGACGAGGTTGACCAGGTAGGTGTGGTTGTATGTCCCGATCATGTCGTCCAGGTGGGCCTTGAGGGCTTGAGGCTGCGCCACGATCAGCAATCATCCCAAGAGCCTGCGAGATGACATACAGTCTCGGTATAGTCCATGATCTGAAGATCAGGTTTGTACCTGAGGTTGTTGACCTCTGCCCAGAAAAGCGGCACGCTCCCTCGGGTCTGCACGAAACTCAACCTCTCCCTCCCATCGACCCTTCCCCTCCTATACTCCTGGCCATTCTCCGGCAGGGGATCAAAGAGCACGATCTGCTCAGTCTCGTTAAAGTTGGCAACTTGGCCAGAGGCGTTGATACCACGGGTAAAGTAACGGGTGCCAGATCGGTAGCGAGAGCGACGAGAGATGAGGAGGAAAAGGATGTCTCGGTTATTGAGGTTGGAAGAGCGAAGCTCGACAGCTGCAATGCGTCAGCTCGCGACCTTTTATGGGAAAGAGCACCTACAGCCATAGGTAACAGGCAAGATGAATCTACTGAGATCAACTCCTTGGTTCTCGGTCACATCAATCATCTTTTCCATCAAAAACTTGTTCCAGAAGAACCTATCGTCAGCCCTCTTCCACATCGGCAGGGCTTCGCCCTTCTTGTCAATGTCTTCCTGCCTTTGCAGAGTGTTGGTGAGGTCCCAGCCATACGAGAACCACAGTCTGGACGTCTTGAGACCCTGCTCCACGAGGGCGATGAGCTCTTTCTCAACGGGATGTTCCAGGATGGCGGCGGAGGTAGAGAGAGGCGAGAGAGGAAGGAGGCGGTAGTCTGTGGCAAGGTAGATGGGGTGGGAAAGCAGGCGGCAGGAGGGCGTGCGGGACGTGATGATGAGGAGAAAGTCGGCTGCAATGTGGCGCATCAGTAGCTGTTATAGTCAAGACTATATACGTACTCGTGGCAAGGCTGAGAGTACCGATGATACCGTAACAGGTGATGACCTTTTCTCGCCCGAAGGGAATGTGGGTATCGTCTGGATAGAGTGAGCACGTGGAGTGGCCCAGTGAATCAACACTCACTGTCGAGGGACATGTTCCCTGTCTGCCTGTCTACGACGAGGCTCTGCCTGAGATCCTTCTCGTCGAGGAAGGCGTGCCCCTGTGGGCCGTGGCGGGATGTGGCATTTGTGGTTGCGGGTTCGAAGATGTACTGTGTGGGGGACACGTACAGGTTGAGCGTCTGGTGCAGCTGCGGGGGGTGAGCAGGCGGGGAGGGAGGCGGCGGGTGCCACTCACTGGATCTGTGTTGTACATCGTCCATGGGGAGGAGATACCCTCCAGCGCCAGAACATAGCAGAGAGTCACTACACGTGGCATTCCTTACATAAGCACCCACGCGACGCGACGCCCCCAGCTCATTTATTCCTGCGCCTTTCTTTGCCTCCATTACATCTCCAGCCAAAACATCCCGCCATGCTCGAAGCCCGTGTCAAACAAGCCGTCGTCCTCAAAAAACTCCTCGATGGTGCGTCTCTCTCCCCACCGCTGCACAAGGCGCGCTTCGACAATCGCGTCCCACCCCGATCCAGCCACCGCCCAGCCTCGCGCCTCGCGTGCACTGTGCTGACCACCCTTTGCAGCTATCAAGGAACTCGTCACTGACGGCAACCTCGATTGCTCCGACGAAGGCATCGTAAGTTTTTTCCTCCTTTTCCTTCGACGCGTCGCGTCCATAACGCGTCGTCCGCGCGTCGTCCACGCGTCTGCCCCTGGCTGACACCATGATTACAGGCCCTTCAGGCTATGGACAACTCCCATATCGCCCTCGTGTCTTTGAAGCTTGAACCCCAGGGCTTTGAAGAGTACAGGTGTGATCGCAACATGCCTCTTGGTGTCAACGTGAGTCTTGTCTCTCTGTGGGCAAGAGCGGGAACTGATTCATCGAGCAGCTTGCTTCTTTGACAAAGATCCTCAAGTGTGCCAAAGACCAGGACGTCGTTACTCTCAAAGCTTCTGACGATGCCGACGCGCTTTCTCTCATCTTTGAATCACCCAGTACGCCTTTTGCTTCATACCTTATTGACTTGGGCTGACGATCGACGACAGAGGAAGACCGGGTGGGCGAATACGAGATGAAGCTCATGGACATTGACCAAGAACACCTCGGTATCCCCGACACTGAATACGACGCCACCGTCTCCATGTCTTCTGCCGAGTTTGCGCGTATCTGCCGAGACCTCACCGTCCTCGGCGAGTCTGTCAAGATTGACTGTTCCAAGGAGGGTGTCACTTTTAGCTCGGATGGCGAGATCGGAAAGGGATCCGTCCACTTGAAGCAGACGGCGGGTCAGGTCAAGAAGCCGGTCAAGGACGAGGATGATGAGGAGGAGAGGGACGTGGAGATGGAGGATGTAAAGCCAAAGGTCAAGAAGGAGAGGAAGAGGGATCCGGATGAGGAGGAAGAGGAAGAGGAGGATGAGAAGCCCGAGGTTTCCGAGGGTGGTGCGTTTGTCCACTTTGACCATGTGCCCCACTCACGACTAAACAGAGGAAGAGCAAGAAGAGGAGCAGCCCAAGAAGCGCAAGTCTGCTGCCGCCGACAAGAAGGCCAGCAAGCGTGTCAAGAAGGATGACGCTTCTGGCGAGGAACCCGGTGTCAGCATCACCCTCGAACGTCAAGTCTCTCTCACCTTTTCCTTGAAATACTTGTCAAACTTTGCCAAGTCATCACCGCTTGCAAAGGAGGTCACATTGCACATGAGCAACGAGGTGCCGCTCTTGGTGCAGTTTGAGTTCGAGCAGGGAACTTTGCAGTTCTTTTTGGCGCCCAAGGTATGTCTTGGGTCTATCATTGTGCGAGTGCAAGCTGATCAAGAGTATAGATTGCCGACGAGTAGAGCGACTTTTGTAATTTTTGGCATCATGCACCTGTTATTGTATGGCACAAGCGCTGCGAGCGTGCGACAAGGGTCATTGGCACGCGGCAAACATGCACCAGTGGCTTTCAAGATTCTGCATAGTCGTCATATTTACATACAGATCGTCTCTTTCATGTTTGATACACGTTCGTGACATTACACCTTTGACTAGTAGTCAAACCAGACAAGCGCCTCCCCGGTCTTGAAGACTGCCCCACCCTCGTCGCTAGGTCGAGTATCGATAGAGTGGAATGTCGGCGTATGGGCGGCGCCAGCTTTGTGCGCGCGGACTATACTCTGTCATTATCTGTACCAACTTGTCTCTTGCACGAGACATACTGTGGATGCTCTTGCCCTCCTCAATCTCTACTTCCCCGATATAGTCTGTACCGGTAGCACGGGTGACGGTAAAGTATCGCTTGGGGTGGTAATACTGACCCGCTGTTAGCCATGCGCATAAAGCAAGAGAGGAGACTTGCGTCGATACCCTTCTTGATTTCACCCTCTGCGTCAGTAAGGTTCAAAGCGGCAACCTCGCCAAGACCATGTCGCTCGTCTTCCCTACCACCCCTCCATCAGCTACCCACTATATAGTCACTTCCGCAGCAAGACTCACAAAGCAAGCTTCCTGATCTTGACGAGCACCTCATGCCTGACTGCGTCGTCCTCAAAGACCAAGAGACCCTCTTCGTCGATGCTCTTGATGGGACCGGCGGTGGCGTCGGCAGGGAGGGATTTGGCGTGGTCTTCCTCGCTGTGGTGGTGCGCGGGGGCGACGGTGCTGGTGACGGCGGAAGCGGCGTTGCGGGCGGTGTCCTGCCTGGGTGAGCACGGAAACAAGAATCGAGAACGGCTTACGATGATGGACTGCATGGTGGCTGGAGAAATGTAAAAGCAAGATACAAAGGACAATCGATGGCGGCTCCACGAGAAACGGAGGACCGAGCGCAGGCAGGGAGCGGTGCACACCGATCACATGACATCGCATCACTCAACATGCCACTGTGGCACTTTTCTATCCATGTATTATCATACCTCCACGACGTCCAGCTCGCCCTCCCCTTCCTCCGTCTTGGCCCCTCCCTTCACAATACCCTCCACTTCATCCGTCTTGCTCTCCCTCCCCTCGTCCCTTTGCAGCAGGCCCACGAATCGCTCGATAGAGTCCTTGATCTGCTGGTCGGTCTCCACCTTGTGGTGCTCTCGCACGACAAAGTAGGCGCCACGGTTACGAAGGGCTTCACGCCCGGTGAAGGTGGTGGCCAGAAGGAGGAGGATCTCGACGCACATCATACGGAGAACAGTGTCCTTTTCACGCTCCTTCTCGGGAGGAAGGAACTGAAGAGTGGGAGGGAGCTTCTCCATGTCCTATACAAAGGGTCAGCTGTGGTGCAGAAGAAAAAAAAGGCCGGCTCACTTCAATGTCGTACTCCTCTGGGCCCATGAGGGGGGCGAGCACCCAAGGAAGAACATCGACACCCTTGATCATGCGGCTGGGATCCGAAGGCAGCCTCACTCGATCATCTACTCCAAGTTAGTCTTCCTTCACCACACTCTGTTCCACGGGACATACCTTCAGACGCCAACAGCCACACCATACTGGCCCTGTCCATGGCACAGTTCTTGATACATCCAAGGGCACCACCACGTCTGATCAGATCAGGGTGACCAGTGTAGACGACAATTTTGGACAACAGAGGCTCGTCCTCCTCTGAAGGCTGAGCCTCGGCTGGTTGAGGGAAGGGCGGGCGAGGGGTGAGGAGCAGTTGACGGGTGACGGGAGCCATAGAGATGTTGGCAAAGACGGAAGCGAGGAAATGGCATTCGCCCTTTCTCTTTCCTTGCGCATCTCGCACACCTTCACTAGCACCGTCTTCAAAGGCCTGCACCAGTGCTCTGATCGCCTCCACCTCCCTCTCGGGCTCTTGACCCACTTCGGCGTTGGGCGGCAGTCCGAGAGAAGGGTCACGGAAATCGGGGTGAATGGTGGAGGAGGAAGAGCCGGAAGCGGGGAGGTAGTAGGGAGGGTAGTGCGTCGACTTGGGCAGGGGGATGAGGGGGATGGTGAGGTTGGCGAGAACGGGGATAAGACTGGGGTGCGAGGTGATGTTGGAGAGGAGCATAGAGGTCAGGGGAGAGAGGGGAGATGTCGTGTACTGCATTCGTCAGCACGTTTTCTCGAAGAGTCTTGAAGAACATACGGCAGTGTATGACACGAGCCAGACGAGAAAATCCCTGTATGCAATATGCTTTGCAACTGCCAGAGTATCCGAGAGATTGACCAACGCAGACAAGGCATCGTGGGCAATAGTCTGTGGCGCTCTATCAGCATCTGCCGTGGTCCATGATACACGAGCACCTACACCCTGGTCCATACAGAGAAGCGTCAGGTCTTTCAGCGCCTTGAGCTTGATCTCATCTTCTTCAGTTCCATCCTTCCTTTTGTTGGGCACGAGACCGCCACCGGTCGCTCCGGATCCAGCAAAGGAAGACGGGATAAAGATGTGTCGCTCGGGAGCACTCTTGGGGGTGTGTCCGACCAGATTTTGGAGGGCGAGCTGCCTGGCGGAGGGGTTCTGCGAGTCGAGAAACTGGAAGAGCTCTGTGAGAGAGGACATTGTGGGTAGGCGGAAGAAGAGAGAGATGCAAAATATGGATTGTAAGAGAACAGTCAGACTTTTTGCCCAACATTCCCACGCTCGCACAAAACATCTCTTCTTGCGCGTCCCACCAAATATCTCACCATCTCTCTCCAACACTTCCCGTTCCGCAACTCCCCTGTGCTCCCTTCCCCCTTCTGGTCGACCCGTACCCGTACCCTCTCTCCCACTCCGAAAGCAAAGCACCCAAAACCGCCCAGCAAGTGCCGTGCACCATGATCTCCTCCTTCCGTCCCGCCTCAAAAGACATTGAGCTCGCCAACCCTCCCACAGACTCCATCTCCGCCCTCGAATTCTCCCCCACAGCAGACATTCTCGCCGTCGCGAGCTGGGACAACAATGTGCGTCTGGCGTAAAGTGAGGATGGAAGGCGAGAGCTGATGAGTCTGGGATAGGTGCGGTTATACGATGTCAATTCTCAAGGCCAAAGTCAAGGAAAGGCCATGTACTCTCATCAAGGTCCCGTCCTCGACCTCTGCTGGTCAACAGTGAATCCTTTCCCTTGCCACCAACCTATGATCCTGCTGACAGTAAGTGTAGGACGGTCAATACCTCTTCTCGGCCGGTTGCGACAACTCAGCACAAATGTACAATGTCGCTACTGGTCAGGCTCAACAAGTAGCTCAGCATGATGCGCCGATAAAGTGTATACAGTTTGCCGAAGTCCCCGGAAGTGGGCAAGTTCTGATCACGGCGGGGTGGGATAAAAAGTTGAAGGTGCGTTTCTACTCTGTGTAGGGGCGTGATGGATGCTAACGATGGCGCAGTACTGGGATCTGAGATCGCCCAATGCTATTGCCACGCTTGACCTCTCTGACCGTGCCTACTCTATGGATGTTGCCCAACAGCTTCTGGTAGTCGCCACGGGCGACCGTCGTTTGCACGTCGTCAACCTTTCCAACCCCACAGCCATCTTCAAGGTCAGTCCAACATTGAAGATGAAAGGGGCATCTGCTGATTAGTGCGCTACAGAGCATCGAGTCACCATTGAAATGGCAGACACGAGTGGTCAGCTGTTTCCCTACCGGAGACGCGTTTGCTGTCGGTTCCATCGAAGGCCGAATCGCCATCCAGTAGGTTCTCTCTATCCCCTCTCCTTCACAGCTGACCTGGCTCAGGTACCCCGGTGAAGATGACAAACGCAACTACTCTTTCAAGTGCCACCGTTACGATGTCCCCACTGGTACCATGCCTCGCACCCCTGCCGTCACCGGCTCCCAGAACGTCTTTGCCATCAACGCCATCACCTTCCACAAAGTACAGGGCACATTCTGTTCGGGCGGATCAGATGGCAGTCTGACTTTCTGGGATGGTATCTCCAGAACAAAGCTGAAGAGTGAGCCCTCTATTTCACTGCTGATTGCAAGATAGCGTGCTAATCCGGTCCGTAGCCTTCTCTTGCAAAGACTTGAACAATGGAGATACCGATGTCCGCCCGCCGCGCTTTGGCACACCCATCGTTGCCAGCGCCTTCAACCGCACCCATGAGATCGTTGCCTAGTCAGTCACCTTTCTCTCGACTCTGCTCTCGACCCGTGACAATCGCTGACATGCCTCACAGCGCTCTCTCGTATGACTGGTCCAAGGGCCACAGTGGCGTACCTCCTTCCGGACAGACCGTCAACAAGGTGATGCTGCACCCCGTCAAGCCTGAGGAGGTCAACAAGAAGCCCAAGAGGACGTAGAGGCACCTTTGTGGTCTGAGTGAGGTGGTAGGGTAACGGGCCAGTGAAGAGGGTCATATTTGCTAATTAGATATTCCCATGAGGCAAGTCATATGCCAACTGAAATGTTACGACCTTTGGTCGAAGTTCAACCATACTACCATCGTTACCACGCTAATTTCTTTTCTCCGCTCATTCAGTCCCATCATCGGCTGACCGGAACTGCAATCACCCTTTCATGGACTAGTGTATGGTAGTAATCTACGCGGCTTCAAAAGTGTTCTTTCTTGGGCCAACGTGCTGTGTATTTCATCCCTCAGCAACCAATGTTAGCAGCATCACTCGGCTCTCCCAACATCGGACTTTGAATCGACCGTTCAATGGAACGGGCCTTCGGCTTTGTTGTTATGTTGTATGCTGATATATGCGGATACATGGGTTTGAAAGACGACTGAATGTTGACCATCACCGTCTACTTTCAACCGCCTGATGATATCCCCCTCACCTCTCTTTGCCAGCCGCTCTCCTGGACCAAGTGATGTCAAAACAGAGGAAGGCGATGTAGTCGCTCATTTTCTCCAACGTATTCTCTCGAAAAAGGTGAGACACGCTCTCACGCTGTATAGCTAGCCGTCACTAAAATGGAAAAGCCAAACTACATAGGCATTTATGCTCCTGGGGACTTTGCCTTCCGGACCTACCGCATCGTCTTTCCCGTTGCCCCCGGCTCACAGCAAAGAGGGGGTAGACGCAAGCCGAAGAGAGGAAGAGGATACAGAGGTTGGAGAGAAGAGGTCGTTCTGGAAACAGAGCAAAGAAGCGACATCAACGCCTTGCTGAACCTCATCTCTGATCTTGTAATCATGGGCTATTGTGGATATACTTCCAGCTGACACATCTCACAGGCAAAAGACCCAGAAGGCCCCATAGCCACACGCCATATTGTCAATCCCTCTCAAGCGAAAGATGAAGGAGTCCGCTTGATCTGGGCCGATGATGGCGAAAAGGGAGAGGAAGAGATGCGGGACTGGCCCAGGAGGGAGCAAATGAGGAAGGAAGGGAAAACGGTCAGGGGGCAGGATGATGCAATGGTCCTATCCATGCAAGCGGCAATCAGCAGTGACGGGTCGGGGATGGGTGCACAGTGGCAAACTTTGGAATCGTCAAGTTGGGCAAATCGTGTTTTCTGGGCAGACAGTCTCACGCCCAAGTCGCCCGCCCCTGCCTCCTAGGCCGTCTTTGTCAACGTGACTAGGTGGCCTAAGCTGATGCATATTATACAGTGTGTATGCCGATGAATGGTGCTATGTAATGTGAAGAGTCGGTCTAGAGTTTACCTGTCTGATACCTCCACCAAATTTTGGGAGCGAGCTGCCAGTCGTACTTTTGCAAGTCTTGGTGGAAGACGTCAAAGTCGAGCTTCTCGAGCCTCTGGAGGTAGTTTTCCGCCGGGACCTTGAACAAATTATCAGTGACTAGGCGTTGAAGACCAACTGTGGCTTACAGCTGAGAGAAAGAGCGGCATGACGCTGCTCGGGATCACCTTGCCCCCGGTACTCTTCAGATCCTGCCTTGCCGTGATCAACTCATCCATTCCCCTCGTCCCAACCTCCCAACACACATCCCTGAAGCCCTTTGCCTCAGCACCCTTTCTCAGGAGCTCTTCCTCCACCACCCCATGCTTGTCGCACAGATCCGCCGGCAAATTTATTTGCCTCTTGCTAGAGACGAGGAGGGGCAAGTTACGGAGCATGGAGACGACCGTGAGAAGAGTGGACAGATGAGAGAGGGTATGGGCGAGATGGGCAGATTCGGGATGGGTAGGGGGAAGGACGACGGGGAGGGGTCCGAGAAGGAGAGCAGAGGATAGTGGAGAGTGCAGGTGCAGGTGACTTTCGAGAGTGGACGAAGATGGGGGAAGGGATAGAGCTTTGGCCTGAAGCGTTCTTGAGTATACGCCATCGGTGCACTTTGTGACAAGAACATACCCTGGCGTCAATCATCTGGCTGAGATAGTATCTTTGTATCGGTCTATGCCTCTTCATGTCTGCCAGTAGAACTGCCACAGGATGTTGCGGCACGTTGCCGCTTGAGGCATTGGTTGCAAAGATGGTCTTCAGAGTGTCACGCCAGAATTGAAAGCGGATGGCTGCCAAAGCAGGCTGTGACACGGTGGTGGTGATAGAATGGAGCTCAAGCTACATCTTTGTCAGTTTCCGTCATGCCGATGTCCAAGGACCTACATTGAAAGCTCTCCAAGCCAGCCACCATGCCCTCTCTTTCCCGGGCCAAAAGTATGAGCATAGCCAAGCTTCGGGATCGAGCTTCTTGACAAGAGCTGAACAGTATTCGAGAGGTGCTTGAGGACCACCAGGAGGTGACGCAGCGGTGTTGGAATTGAGCGGCGAAGGGGTGGGTTGAGATGCAAAGGAGCGGACTGAGATGGCACTAGGGCGCGAGAGGATCCGGGAGATGGCGGGAAGGGCAGGACGCATGGTGGGAAAGATGATTTGTGGTGAGATGGAGACTGCAAGAATCAAAACAAATCAGAGGAGCGGCATTTTGCGTCGTCTTCAGCCACGCGGGGCCTCGCCTGGAGCACCCCGCATTCGGTTGCCATCTTAGCTCTTTTCTGCATTCGTCTCAATATAAATATAGAGTGAGTATGGACAATTGGATAGCCAGTATTGAGTGCAGTGGTGCTACGGGCTGAAATCCGTTTTCCTCGCCGGTTGATATCACCTCTTTCTCTGCGTCTTCATCGGACCCCGCCTCTAGAGCGCTCGAGTGAAAGACGGCTCTCCCCTCTGACATCCACGACGCTCTCGCGCTCGACTCCCTGGTCATCCCTCCAGACCAGCATCGCCCTGGACGCAAAATTGTACACACCGTACTCTTCACGCCATGACTTTAGCCCGAGTTGATTGATCCTCGGGAGAGGCTGCTCCATCACATCTGCAAAGTCTGGGCGACTATCTGTGAGCAGTCCCAGGTATCCTCTTTCGTGAGGCAGCACGAGTCGGAGATCGTCTCCCTTGGGTGTTACTTGTTCGTCTCTGGTCTCAATGTAGAGCGTGCTTTGGACTTGGCCAGACTGTGCGTCCGTGGCGTACGGGTCGCTGCAATACACCGAATGCCATTTGTACGTACAATGCCGAGGCTGCCCAGCAATGGCGCGGACCCATTTGGCGTGGAGGAGAGGAAGGCAAGTGAAGCCCAAGGAGTGGTATGGGACAGAGGCAGTGGTGGGATCCGGCTCAGGAGGACGGGGTGAACCACGCAATATGAGATAGTCTTTGCAGTAAGTCGTTGGTCGGCAGAGGAGGACACACTTCCATGGAATGCTGATGGCGGGATGTTCTGTGAAAGACGTAGCTGGGGACAGCATTGTGTGAAGGGCCGTTCAGCGATACAGTGCTGTAATCTCTGGACTGATTGTAATCTTGAAGTACTCGTACACTCCAGATTGGCTTTGAAGGGATACTAGACACTGCAGCCTATTTGGGAAACATTTGAGTCGAGCTGTGTCCAAGACAAAGGAAGTACTATCGGTATGATGCGACATTGGATTCACTCCTGCTGGGTGGGAGACGTGATATGTTTGTTTCAGAAGATGTCGGCCTATAAGCCCTATGAATGCATGAATGTAGCAACCCTTGCATGTGCGGTCCTAGCTGTGATGATCGAAAGGAGGGGAACCAAGCAACACGCACTAAGCGACTGGTCCAGACGTCATCAGTTATGCAGTTACGTAACCCCACGTGCGATGACATCACAGTAGACGTGGCGGGTGATCACGCTGGGGTATATAAGGGTCCGAGATGCTCCATCCCTTTCTCCATCCCCTCTTTCTACCGCTTTCTATCTACTACTACTACTACACCAAACACCAACCAACACTCACACCATGTCTGAAGTCGCCAACGCTGTCCTCTACAAGCCCAAGTGAGTCAAGCCATATGCTTGGCACATTCTTCATTAGCTGACCCACCCTCCAGCGAGCACGCCGACGAGTACCAAGTCTTTGTCGACGACGTTGCCGAGGTACGTGTATCAAAGCTCGCCATTGCCAGGTGCTCTTTTGAGGACTGTGCTGACTGTCCTTCAGTATGAGGCCTGGAAGGGAGGTGCCAAGGACATTGCTCTTTCCCGCTTCCTCGGTCTCTTCTCAATTGTATGTCTGTTTCTCTTAGTGTCAAGCAACCTTCCTCTCTTGTCATTCTAGAGATGGAAGGATGCCGACAAAGGATGCCTACTGTCGACGATCGCTGACCCCGGCCACAGTTCAAGTCTGCCACCTCTGGACACACTGGCTCCCTCGGTGCCATCTCTAAACAAGAGGTTGAGAATGTCTTCTTCGGTGACGACAAGAACGTCAAAGACAAGTCTGTCGAGTGAGTCTGTTTCTATGATATTCCAAGGGATTCCCCTGACGAACCTTTTCCAGGGCCGCTATTGTGATCATCCTCGAAAACGGCAAGCTGCACAAGGGAGACCTTGCCCACAGCAACAAGATCAACAAGAACCCCGCTCGTGGATTAGGCGATACCCGAGCTCCTGGTGCCGCCCAGGGCTCTCACCGCTAGACGCCCCAAGGCTTGTCTTGGGTGGGCGAAGAGAATAGATGTTGTATACATTACAGAAGAAATAAGTAGTCGTAAGAAGCAAACCAATAGATACCCCGGAACCTTTTGGGCATCATGAACCATCTGCATGCAAAGCATTGTGACTCGATTGCGGCTTCTTGCAGACAACGGAGCACGCGATGCCGACGTCATGCCTCCACTTGACCCGACCGCTCCCATAGAAGACCTCGTGTCCGCTCTCCACCTCTTTCCGCTGGTATATATTATCTGCAACGACCACAATGCCTGTAAGCAGACCAGGCTGTATCTTTGAATGCGCAAAGCTCACTGTTCCAATGCCAAGCCTCAATCCGCTCTCATCGTCGGCGCTTCCAGGGGCCTCGGGCTCGCCCTAGTCAAGCACTACGCATCCACCATCCCTCCCTCCAACGTCTACGCCACTGTTAGAGGACATGTCTCTTCTGATACGTTCCCCAAAGGCGTCAATGTCATACATGACGTCGACCTCTCAAAGGAGGATTGCGGTAGGAAGATTGTGAATGGGCTGCAGGGAGCGACTGTACAGATCGTGGTATATGTGGCGGGTGTTTTGAAGCCAGAGGTGAGATATGATCAGTGATCTCATGCGACGGGAAAGAAGGTTCTGACAGATAATTGCAAGTCTCTCGAAAAACTTGACTGGGAGGGACAAGTTCTCATGTACAAGGTCTGCTCCATTGCACCCGTATTCGTCATCAAAGAGCTGTTAGTGATCTGTAGTCTGACCCCAGTCTTGCTTACGACTGAAGCTGACTCAATTCGACAGTCTATTCGCCTCCTCACTCTCTCCCGACGCCAAGATTGCCCTCTTGACCTCCGAGGGCGGCTCCATCGCCTTGCGCACCGAGGCCGAAGGCGGAGGCATGTTTGGTCACCACGGTTCGAAAGCTGCCGGGAATATGGTGGGCCATTTGCTTAGTTACGACTTGAAGCAGAGAGGGATCCCCATCGCTATGATTCACGTGAGTGTGCTCTTCGAGTGTGTGGCTATGGTACCCAGCTGACTCTCTGTCGCACAGCCTGGGTTCTTGAAGACTGGTGAGCGCCTTAGATCGTGGAGTGCTAAAGGTGTGCTGACCTGTATCTACAGAGATGACCAAGAACGCTGGCTTTGAGCAGTTTTACGACCAATTCGGCGCCATCACCCCAGACGAAGCTGCCAAACCTTTTGCCGATTTCGTCAATCAACTCGAGCCAAGTCAGAGTGGAAAGCACTGGGCTCCTTGTGAGTGCAATCTTAAGACTTTCGGGAGACAGAAGGCTGATGCGCTGGAACTAGTGGGTGGGAAAGGTATCGGTAATGCGGAAGACGTTCTTGGGAAAGAAGCCGCAAACAAGTCGGGTCCACTCGAGATTCCGTGGTAAGACTTCATCGCTATCACGTCATGGGGTCGTCGCTTGGCCCCGCCATGATCAAATTAAGCGCGAAACTGTATCTATATATGAGAAGCAATGTATCTGATGTCTCTCGCTTTCGTTGCATGACTATAGCACTCAACGACGGACAACACACGGGTCAGAAGTACTTGTACTACTATCTTCCCAACACTTTCCTTCATCTCTCCTTCACGGGGTTCCTTATCAGCTCGGCTGGCGTTTGGGCCTGGTGAGCTGCGGCGGGTGGTCCCCAGCAGGAGGTTGGGTTCAGAGTCTGGGGAGCCATACCAAACACGAGGTGCCCTCAAAAAATCGATGAATGTGCAGATGGCTCAGCAGATTGAGACGTTACTTCAGCCGTCATCGCCATCCTTCTTGCTTTCATTGTCGGGCTTCTATCGAATAATGATGGTCAGTAAGCACGTAAGTCCAAGGATGAAGCTTCTTATACTCACTTTCGGACCCCCCTCGCTTTCGGTGGAAGCCTCGGCGGACTTGACATCGGCCTTTGATTCCTCCGAAGCCTTTGATTCTGTGTTGTCTGTGGATGCAGCGTCGGTGTCGGTCGTCTTTGCTGCCGGTGTCGTTTTCTTCCTCCCGTCTACAGCCTACTACGAGTGAGCGGGGGGCAGACATGATAGACACAACCCACCCAGTGATAAGCACTCATGACCTTTTTCCACGCTGCACTCGTCACAGAAGAGACTTTAGACCAGGCCGAGTTGGCCGTTGACTTTGTAGAGTCCCAGGCGTTGCTCATTGCTGTTTTTGATTTGGTTCCAGCAGATTTGGTGTAGTCCAGGCCTGCCTTGGTCTTGGTTTTGGCGGTATCCCAGGTAGTCTGAAAACTTGACCGCGTCTTCTTGGCCCGTTCTGAAAACTCTGGAGAGTGGAAGCATGAGCTCATTGCCTCTACAGAAGCCATTTGCAAGACAAGACGCACCCTCTTTCCATTTCCGTACGGTAGTTACTGAAGTCCCTGTTCCAGCAGTGCTCTCGTCGTCCCTTTTCGAGTCAGAGCTTTTCTGATCTGTTGTTGCCTCGGTCGTTGTTGCTGCGTCCGCGCTCCCTGCTGTCGTTGTGTCGTCGGCCATGCTCGGTTTATGAGTTGTGAATAGGGGATAAGTTGTCGTGAGAATATGAGCTGTTGATGGGAAGGGGCTATCACATGCAGTCATGGCGGAGGAGTACGAGTACGGTGGCCTTCCTATATGTCGAGATAACCATGGACAAAGGATGGATACAGGTTCGGAAAGGATCATGTCACTTGAGGGCACGCGTCCCAGGTTGGTGGAACGGCTCTTGCTTCAAAAGACTTGGGCTGGGCATCGAAGGCAAAGAGTCTACGCTTGGGCAGTGGATCGATGACGAAAGTAGCTGTTATGATTGAGCTCATCTTCTGTTGTGGCGGCTGGCTGACGTTGACAAGATAGGGACTCTATGAGTACTACAGTGCGCGGTCAGAATCGACCTTGCGTTGCATATCTGATCTGTTGCTTGGCAGCCCAATGCTTAACACTTGGTTTCAACAATGCAAGCGATTGCCATAAATTCATCTCAGAAAACCATCATGATGGTCTCACCACGACCCGCTATCTCGCGCGGCGTCGTCTTGTTCTCGGCACTCGAGCGCTACTACTCCCTGCGATGCCTTCCTAACGACCGGCCACCTTGAGTTTGTGCTTGATCGACCGGCATCTGATATATCTGATTGTGGTCAGGAGCTTCGAGAATTTGTGCTTCATAAGGTGCTTCGTGTATCTGAGCGTCAGGCGAAGAAAGCTCGTAGGTCCCTGACGGATCATACGTCGATCTTATACGTCGGCTTCCTTGGGCTTCTGCCAGATGAGTCAGTATGTACCCCACTGTGACATATGATTGAGCCTACCATCGCTGCCAGTGACTTTCTTTTTCAGCCACAACCTCAACTTGCGACGCCTGCTCGGCGAGCGATCATCTCTCTCAGTTGTCCCCGGACTGGCAAACGTCCAAGACTGCACTTCATCCGGCGCGTATGGGCCAAAAGTGCCCTCTTGCTCAGCTAATGCCTCTCTCCTTGCTACCGAGTCTCGTACTCCACCTCGAATAAGCCTTGATGCAGCAGATTCAGCAGCACCGGTAGCGCCATGCGTGAATGTCACGTCAGCAGACGGCTGCTCTTCTTCATCGGGAGGCATGTATTGAGTTGAAGGAGGTCTAATATTGCCGGCGTCATGTTCTTCATGAGTTGAGAGACTTCCGAAGGCAGCAGTAAGCTCGTCTGCACTAGGCAAAGGCCCTTGCGCCCATGTCGAGTCCCTATCGGCAGCAGCAGCAGCAGGCATTCCCATCGTCCAGATGTGGCCGATGTCATGGTCTGGAACCCAATGACTGGCTGTTGGATAAAAACTGGGAGCCTGAGCGGGTTCCAATTCCTGAAGTCTACCCCACAGCTCTTGATCTTCTTGAGCATCGTTTGCCCCCATTTCACCCAATGGGACAAGTACAGGGAAGAGGTGGCTTAATCTCTCGACTCGACAGAGGTTGCTGTTCCCCTGGTGATCTTGTCGCCAACCAGCAAGATCCACAGTAGTCTCAACGAAGGACGATGGATTGTTTTGATCTACCCAGGAGGCAGGGAGCTGGTCTTGCCTTGCGGGAATGGTCATAAAGACATGTGAAGGGATAGTTGTCTGACCGAAAGATTCTACAGTTCTGTTAGAGTTTGGGTCAGCCGAGGAGGTTACAAGGATCAAACAGTGGAATGACGTACACTTTGGCGGAAGTTATGATCTCTTCATTGCGAACGCGGGACGCTCTTCTCATACTCTGCGACATTCCTATCACTCTATCGGCCTCCGCTCCGTCAAAGAGTGGATTGAGTGCCACCATGGGCTCGTTACATTCCACGCAGCTTATCCTATGCCCGCAAGTTGCGTGGATCAAATCTTCACCATCCAAGGGTCCATCAGAAAAGACGTACGGGATCATGGTGATGGCATAGAGGGGTCTGGACGGACAGACGTCGCTATCGCTGGGGCAGTAGTTGAATGATGTCAAGCCGGCTAAAACATCGTCGCCCTCTCCACCAGATATGTGTTCGTAGGTTCTGTCTACATGAATAGGGTGAGACACACGTAGAGAAGCAGCACCACGAGATTCTGACATTGGGGCTTGTGGCTATCTTGATGGTAGGGTGATGTGCAGTGGGTTGGAAGAAGGATATATCAATTTGCCACCACAAAAAACGCGACGCATCAGAGGTTATAAATGCTGGGTCGGTCTGTCAAATCAATGGCTATACAAAGGGCATGTCTGTCAATCATTAATGGATGATGTAGCACCTACACTTCTGCTTTGTACTGTCTAGAAGAGGACAAGGGTTCTCATTCAACGATAGCTAGCGACAATGAGTATTACGTAACACGACATCAACAACAACATTACGCAGTGGATGGATGAATGGGTGTCCATCTGTAGATTGTAGCAGTAGGAGTCGCCGCCCCCGCCCATGGCCCCGCGCTGAAGAACGCCATGTCCTCGCCCGCCCACTCGCCCCCCTCCGCCATCCCCAGGGCCGTCTCAGTCTCAGACACCGTCAGGAGATTCGAGGCCAGGTCGGGGTCATCCATACCCACACGAATCGTCTCCAGCCCAGCATCCACCTCAGCAGCCCTTCCTGCCCGGACGCTCCCACATTCGCCTCGCAAGAACCCCTTGCGCAATTCACCGAGCTCAAATCGTGGTTCACCCTCATATCGGCCGCCATCCGAAGCTGCCCAGCCCGTGGCCAGCACATCCACTGCTACAAGTCCACCCAAGCCACGTGAGCTAGGACTGGGTAGCCCCCGTGATGAGCGCAGAGCGAGCGAAACGGCTGGAATCAGGCAGCGAGGCCAGGGGATCCCAGCTGCCAGCAGGCTGCCACACAGTGTTAGCCTGCCGCGCGATGCCAACTTGATTCAGCCAGAGTCTGATGATTTTTCACCCCGCTCAGAGACATCATCCCAATCTGGATTCGGCTACTCTCCAAGCAGGACAAGATTGCGGCCTTCAATATCCATATCTGGCGTTACACCCGAAAGACGTATGCCACCGCTACGGCGCCGAGCAGAGAAATCTGAGGGCATGATTAGGACTGGAAGTGCAGACCGGATACTACGTGTCAAGTCGCCACCTTCATCCACGTCCCGCCAAAGCTCCTTCACCCAAGCCCCATCATCAGCCGCGTCCACTCAATATTTCACCCCATCACCCACCACCAATCCGCTCACATCGCCCATGTCAGGCTCATACGATGAGGGAGAAAGGACAGATTCAATAGTGGACGGCTATTTCAGCCTTGGGGATGCGAGAAACACGGTTTATCTCGATTCACCTGCTGTTTCTCGCCCCCCAAGCGCTACAGATCCTTACCAGAAACGAGAGGATGTAGAGCCTGGTACGTCGCCGGCTATAACATTCGCATACTGTCTGATGTCTCCAGTAGCCGTCGACTCTGATGGAGTTCCAGCTCTCGGCAATGTCGTTCTTCCCTCCGATCTCTCAAGGCAGCTTTCGTCTCGACCTGTCCTTCATAGCCGGTCGAGCTCGGCTAGCTCCCTAAGCGTTAACGGTACCAGTGGACATGCTGGGCTACGGAGAGGTTCCTCTGGTATTGCCTCCCCATCGCTATCACGATCAGGGTCACACTCGCGAAGTAATTCTCCACTATCCCACAATATTCTCACCACCGTCATCCAAGAGCCTTCGCCTCGCAAATCTCCCCGCAAATCCCCACAACTTCGCATAAACCCACCTGCACTACCTTCCTCCGCCAATCTCTTCAATGCTATTTCCTCCTTACCAACACCGCCTGTGCCCACGAAGAGCCCGCTACGCAACTTTAGCGGGCGATCAAGCGTGGTCAGTAGTAGCTCGAGAAGATCGGGCGGCGAGGGCGAGGAAAGGAGTGAGGCTAGCACGCCACACAAAACGCCTCAGGAGGATGGAAACCATGCGCAAGAAAGGGTGAAGAAAGTGGGATCGATGGAGAGTGTCATGGCAGTGGCGGGAACACCGTTGTCGGCCGCCACTCGTATGGGACGGATGGCCGACGTCACTACGGTCGAAAGCCCTGTCAAGAGCCCTTTGACGTACTCATCTCCTCCTGCTATGGCCGAGTCAGATCGATCTTCGTCTCTCGCCGAGGTAGAGTCTCCAGTCGGTTACGAAAGTGCTGCTCCACCCAGATCATCTCAAGATGACCAGCGAGGGTCCTCGCAATCACAAAATGAGATTCGTTTCACAATGCTCACGGCTCCTTCCATCTATTCCCAATCGTCGGCTTCTGGGTCAAATTACGATTCTGGACCTGGCTCCGCCAAGAGTTGGGGTACGGAAGGCACTACGACACCGCGTTCAGCGGAAAGCCGCTTCTTCACGGCGTCCACATCATCCAATCCACAACCCTCACCCAGTGGCAAACTGGGGACAGAGCGACCAAATGGCCACGAGATTCAAAAGAGAAGGCCACTCTCCGGGGTGATGGACCATATTCATGTTGGGGGCTGGGGCAAGAAGAAAGAAGAAAAAGAAAAGGGGAAAGAAAGTGAAAAACAGAGACGGTTCAGTAATGGAAGCGAGAAGGGCCATCGCGTACGTATCGCTTGTTCTGATCATGGCCAGTACTGATCGCATCTCGTAGAGGTCTTCATCGCTCCCCAGGCCAAGCTTTAGTATGTCGTCCGACAACGACTCGCCGTACGCCAACAGACCTTCATTCGAGACGAGGCCCTCGTTTGAGTCAAGGCCTTCGTTCGAGACACGGCCCTCATTCGAGAAAAAAGCCTCGTTTGGAACACCAAACAATTCTTCCCGTCATCTCCCGCCTACCACCTCGACACCTCTGGCGTCTATTCCTCAGGAACGGTCGCCTGCGAAGAGCCCTTCGCTTCCTATCCTTCGTGATCCATCATTCCCTACTATCGCCACTCCCACAGGCGCTGCTACGGGCATGGGGAAGAAACGCGCGGAGACATCGAAAGAACCTCTCTCATCTCTGCTTTCAGGGACTCAGTCGGCCAAGTCGAAACGGAGCCATGTGTTGAAAGAGATCGCCGAGAGTGAGAGGGCATACGCGAAAGATCTGGCACTCGTCCGAGATGCCTTCATGATGCCCCTCAATCTCCAAATAGGTGGTGCACGACCTGATAGCATGGTGTCTTTCTCGTCCTCGACATCTTCAGGTGGTAGCCTTACTCCTGGGACGCCTTCGACGACTGCTCGCCCTGGACATTCCAAGAGAAGTTCAATCTACACGTATCAAACTGCCGAGACCAGCCGGTCAAGCACGACCAGCGCGGGAGGCCCGCCGAGCGCCACCAGCATCCCCAAGAGCCCTTCCGAGGGTTTCAACATGGGTTACTTTTCCAACAACGCAAAATCACGCGAATCTCTAGTCTCATCTAACACGCCCAACCAAGCCATAAGAACATCAGGGATTATGGCCCCACCGGTGGGTAAGCCATTGTCGCCGGCAGATATCAAAGCAGTGTTCTTGAACCTGGATCACCTGGCGGCGGTGGCGGATGAGCTGGCGACAAGTTTCGAGGAGGCATTGGGAAGGGAGGAAGAAGGAGCAGGTAAAAGAGAGGGTGAGAAAGGGGATGACAGGTTAGGGCAAGTGTTTGTCGCCATGGTATGCCTAGTTTTGCATGGGAAAAAGACATAGCTGACACGATCATCAGGTGCCCAAGTTGAGACCGCTGTACAACTATTATTGTTCCCGTCAACCTTCGGCTTCCCGACATCTACAGACTCTGCTATCCTCCCCACTCTACGCTCTCCACCTCAAAGCCCAATGGGCAGTCATCTCCCCGCACACCCATGCCTGGAATCTCGATTCCATGCTCATCAAACCTGTCCAGCGTTTGACAAAGTACCCTCTCTTGTTTGAGGATCTGGGCAAGGTAACGACGCCTGTACATGGAGACTACTTTGGGATCAGAGAAGCTGGGATTGAATCGAGAAAGCTGGCTGTAGAG
Source organism: Cryptococcus floricola (assembly GCA_006352305.1). Classification (NCBI taxonomy): domain Eukaryota; kingdom Fungi; phylum Basidiomycota; class Tremellomycetes; order Tremellales; family Cryptococcaceae; genus Cryptococcus; species Cryptococcus floricola. The sequence goes on along the minus strand of RRZH01000007.1, from coordinate 813,746 downwards.
GTTGACGAAGGGCGGAGAAGAAAAGAGGTGGTCGAGATGGCACTTAGTAATGGTTCAGTGGTGAAAAAACCGGTTGGCACAGACAAGAAGGAGGCAAAGCCGCAAGGTTCAAAACTCTTGGGGCTCAAGCGCTTCAAGAAAAGCTCGGTCACTGCTTCTGCTTCCTCTACAACATTGGCATCCGCATCTACAGGCCCAACGGCACCATCTCTGTTATCAGACTCCTCTCTCCATACTCTCAAGGCTCATCAAGCACGTCTCCAGATATTCAACACGTCTCTCAAAACACTTGGGCAGGATATACTTCTCTGGACTGCCTCCGCCAAGGAAGTCTTGAGAGCAGAGGATGCTGTGCTAAGAGCATGGGATCATGTGGGGCGACTGGAAGAGGGAGATAGGGCAGATCATAGGGTGTTGGAGATGAGGAATGTTGTGGATGGGTTGGTAGATGGAGCTTGGTCTGAGCTGGTGAGTCTCGAGCACATCAACGGATAACGAGACTAATGTCGTTGATAGAGCGTCGAAATCAAAACTCAAATCCTTCCCATTCTTTCTACGCTACTCAAGTCCATGACGAACCCCTCAAAAGTTCTCACCAAACGTTCATCATTGCATGCCGACTACACCAAGTATCACTCCCATTCTTCGGCGCCGTTGACCAAGAAGCTAGTGGCCCTTGAGCCCAATGTAGTCAAAAACGCCCAAGAATTTGTAGCTCTTCATGAGCAGCTATTGGAAGAACTTCCTGCCTTCTTGGAAGGGTGTATGAGGATACTAGACATTGCTGTTGTAGGATTTGCCAACGCCCAAGCTCGATACTTTTCCAACATCCGCGTGAGGGTGCGGGAATTCTGCTTGGTCTGGGTAAAATCACCTATCGGTGTGGGGATCTATGAGGGCGCCGATGGTATAAGGTCATCGGATGAGCAGATGACTGGAGACGAGCTTGAGAAAGCGTGGTACGAGTGCTGGAAGGGGTGTGCTGCTGCTTTGGACAAATTCCAGTGCACTCAGTCTTGTAAGTCTATTTGATGGCTGTGAAGCGGGCTTCAATCTGACCAGCTGTAGCATATAAACCACCAAACCTGGATGTCCGAATGGGATTGAATCGACCACGAAGCAGAACTACGTCCCTCACTAACTCGACAGATCTTCCTTCTCCTACTCTTCGACACTCTGCATCGACAAACAATGCCCTTTCTTCGCCCACCAGTTCGTTCTTTGGTTCAGCACGTGGAGACCGACTGTCGGGTGCGGCAAGTTCTTCCGGCTCGGCTGGCGCGTCTTTCATCGTCACAAGCCCAGGAGGCAAAGAGGACAAGAGGGAAAGCGGTGGTTCGAGGTTCAACCTCCTCCGCCGATCCAACTCCAAGTCAGCCGTGCCACAGTTGACGACACCTTCAAAGCCCACTCACACTCGACAAGGCAGTGGGTTGAGGCCCTCGTCTGCGACAAGTGAAAGTTCGAGACGCTCTTGGGGTCTGCCGCAGATCCCAAACACGACAAGTGAAGGTTTCAAGGGACTCGGTCTTTCTCCTACAAGCTCGCTCACGGTGTCGCCCAGGCAGTCGCCCCGTCCTCCACAATTCGCGGGTGCTGCCGAACCACCTAGTCCATCTTTGACGAACGGCAGTCTTGTGAGCCCGAACCCGAGCTTTGGTTTCGGTTCAAGCGGAAGAACACCCGAATTCGGCAAGACACCAGAAATGGGCACACCGAGGAGTGGGATCAGCGGGTACTTTACGTCTCGTACGCCAGACCTTAACATGCTTTCTGGTGACAGGCATCCTTATTCGCGCGGTGGGGCAACGGCCTCAGAGGCCTCACTTGGTAGCCTCACCGGCTTGGGTATAGGAGATGTCCCGATGCCCATGAGAAGTCCTGGGAGGAGGGGCTCGGGGCATCCGTTTGCCAGTCCTACCTTGCCTCCTGGGGCCGCTGAGCCGGGGGACGTATCTGATGGGTGGAGGGAGGAGCCGATGCTGTATCAATGTGCCTGCGTGGCGGATTTGTAAGCACATCTATTTCGTACCGTGAGCATCATGCTAATGATTGACGATAGCGATCCTATGGAACTGGGCAATAGACGTTACAGAGGTTTAAAGTTCTTGCGGATGCTACCGGGAGATCTCATCGAGTAGGTTTCCCGAAACACTGCCGAGCATGGCTGACATCTGCACAAGTATCCTGCATGAAGTAGGCCGTATCGAGGATCTACCACTGTTCCCCTATCCTGGCGTGGGTGTCGAGAATGACGGGGTGCTTGTAGGGAAGGGCGAAGATGGCGAGATTGGGTTGGTGATCTGTAGCTTCTTGGAGCCGCTGCGGGACTGAGGGTGTATAGATCTATACTATATGAGAAGTAGAATTTCCTTTCTGGGCACAAGTATAATATCAGGTTGTAGCACCTATCTTGTATGCATCTTGCAGCATCTGAGACCGATTGACCTCCTTGGTACTTCAACGCAGGCATAAAGGGGCGGCGATTTAAGACGTGTCGTCATTGTCTCCATTCGGGCCGAGAGAGACTCTCTTTGCCAAGGTGAGTTGAGGACAACGAAGACACAGCATGAGCACAGACATCCCAGACGAGAACGTAAGCCAACCCTGCCCAATATGCTCCCGCCGCCACCGCTCACCACATCCCACAGAGCTCCGACTTTGTCCACATCCCATCTCCCGCCACCGCCTCCCAAGACTTCGACTTCGTATCCATGTCCACCCACTCTACCTCCGCCGGCAGTGGTGCTGCTGTCCCAGAAGGAAAGGCAAGGCTTCTATACTGCAAGTCCCATGTGGCTATACATCCCACAGCGTTCAAGACCGACAACATATCTGGATATCTCGGTGTAGTAGAAACCCAGTCCAGCAAGCCTCAGCCGGCGGACGAAGAGGCAAAAGCTGGTCAGCTCGGTGTGGCAGGAGAAGGTTTGCTTGTGACTTGGGTTCCCGATGAGGTCTTGGAACGCATGGACGAGCACGACAGAGATGTATACAAGAAGCTGGGTCACAAGGAGGAGGGCGATGCGGAGGAAGATGGTAAGCTGGCTCCATGTGTACAGGGAGGTGATATCTGATCGTATGATAGGATTTGTGTTTGTCTCGGTGCCGCCACCCAAAGGAGAAAAGTATGCGTTCTCAGTACCCGTCCCCAACATTTACAGCATTCTGGTCTACCCTCCCAGTCTCTCGCATTGGTACGGCTCGGCCACGATCAACTTGACCGGTGGCATATCTTTACCGACTCTCTACTTTCACGACGATGAATCGCCTCTTCTCGCCTCCCCGAAACCCTCACCACAACCCGATGCAGCTGCCCGCCCAACACCTAGAGCCAGATGGGGATTCCCACCGATCCTTTCTCTGCTCGAAAGTCGCGCAGTCCTGGTTCGGTCTCGCCTGCTACAGGCAAAGCGCTCAATGGGCGCAGAACTGTGGCTGGTAAATCCTTCCAAATCTGATCGCGAGGTACACGAAGCTGGCGTGCCAGATGAGGAGCCAGAGACGGTTCCCACTCGCAAGCCTACCCAAACTCAACAGACCAACTCGCCGCGGAAGGCCGAGTACCCACCCAAGCCCGACTATCCCGCTGTCTATCCCGGTTTCGCCGGTATTGAAAACCTCACTCCAAAGCAAAGCATTCTCACAGGCCTCTCGAGTCTCACTAGCCTGTCCCGCCGCAAGGCTTCCCAGCTCCTCTCCCATCCTCTCGCTCAGCCTGTTGTACCCCATCTTCCCCCGGCGTTCAAGTCACTCGTGAATGTCCCCGGAGAATGGGAGCGCAATGGTAGAGCGCAGGGCGCGAATGCTCAGAATGGCGGAAGGGGCGGCAGTGATGTCGCCTCGGAGTTCGAATCTGCGCGACTCTATCTGGCCAAGTGGGCAAGAGTAGTGGCCGAAGAGGGCGAACGTGCCAGGCGAGAGGAACTTGCAGCTCAGGCTCGCATTCGACCTTCTTCCCCAACAGCTTCGACTGCCGATGTTGACGAGGACCTTGCTTCAAGTCTAGGCGTATTCTCTCTTCTACCGAAATCATACGCCAAGAGGCCTGTGCCGAGCTCCACTCGTCATCCTCAGAACCCCATCAGCTTGCAAGACTGGGTCACTTTTGAGGTAGAGGGCAAAGACGAGCTTTTCGTGAGACAGCAGATATTCCGTCGAGGCTTCTCGACGCTTCCTGTCGACGGCCAAGCCTTGAGAGAGGGCTGGGAGGTACTCTTGTCCATCGTGCCCTGGCACATCGGTGGAGCAGACACTTCCTCTGATGGATTGGGGAAGCGATGCCAAGAGAGGAATGAAGTCAGGGATGGGAAGCGACAGGTGTACGAAGGGTTGAAGAGGAAGTGGAAGGTCGACGCCGACGAAGGAAGGGGTGATGAAGGGTGGAAAGAAGAATGGCATCGGATCGATGTGAGGCTGCATATGACCGATACGTGGAATCATCTCGCTGACAGATTCTCAGGTGGACTGCAGAAGGACGGACCGTAATCAACCCATCTACGCTGTCCCGTCCGATTTGGCAAAGGCCAATGCACACGAGAAGGAAGGGTCTACCCAGGTTCACGAATACGGAGATGGAAATGATGAGGACGAGGAGGGTGGTATGGCTCCTTTGAACCGTGCGTATCCTTGGCTCCCGTATCCTTACGTCTCGTTCGGGCTGACTTGGCTTTGCAGATCATATTGCTGCTCTGCGGACGATCCTCATGACATATCACACATACTCACCAGAGCTTGGATATGTGCAAGGTATGTCGGACCTCCTCAGTCCGATTTACGTCATATTCGATGGCAACGAAGCAGACTCTTTCTGGGGGCTGGTCGGCGTGATGAAGATGATGGTGAGTACGCGAACAGGTTGACGTGGCTTCTTGCTGACAGAAGCAACAGGAGAGCAACTTTCTACGAGATCAGAGTGGCATGAAGAAACAACTTAGTCAATTGCAACAGCTGATTGCAGTCATGGATCCCGAGCTTTACGTCCACCTTGGTAAGCCCTAGTCTGCACTGGCATTACGTCTCATTGCTGACGGTATTACAGAACGCACCGGCTCCCTGAACCTCTTCTTCACCTTCCGCTGGATCCTCATCATTTTCAAACGCGAGTTCCCTTTCACCACCATCCCCCGTCTCTGGGAGAACCTCTTCACGGGGTACTACTCGAACCAGTTTGTGATCTTTGTGGCACTCGCCGTGTTGCAGAGTCATAGAGAGGTCATCATCAGGTATCTGGTTGAGTTTGACGAGGTCCTCAAGTATGCGAATGATCTCAGTGGAACGGTACGTCTGACTTTACTCGTGTATGGAGGCTGAGAAGCTGACGATACATTTAGATCGACTTGGAAAGTACCCTTGCTCAAGCCGAAGTCCTCTTCATATCATTCCAAGCGATGGTCGAAGACATCGACAAGTCCATTGCCGAAGAACCTCAGCAAGGCGAACTTAGACAGAGGGTCACAGGAAAGGGCAAGGACAAGGAGGCCGAGCCACAGGAGGAACCAGAGGTTCTCAGGGAGGAGGAGCAGAAGGTACAGGCAAAGAAGCTGATTTCTAGTGATTTGAGGGAGCTCCTGGTTGGTTGGACGCCGGGACAGGATGAGTGATTTTATTCGGAGATGATACATATGCTCTGTTCAATTTGTCTTGTATGCGGTATGATTTACCACGCCTTTCTTTGTATGTAAAGCTACATTTACCGAATCCAAACAGCCTCGCCTCGGATACCCAAACGAAGAAGGAGCGTGCTAACATGCGTCCTTTCTCTCGGGAGAAAATAGGGCTATCCCGCTCGACACTCACGAGCTTAGGATTCTCCTGCCGTTCTGTCAAAAGCAAGGCTTCAAGCAAACGACCTACGGGAAGATATTGAGACAGCTGGAGGACCTGCCGAATGCTGATCGTGGTAGCACATGGGAATCATTCGTTATTGCGTCCTTGATCAACGATGGCCAATATCACCGTGTACCCGTCGTACTGGGAACATTTGCAGGCGAGTCGCGGCGATAGATTATCCGATGAATCGGAGTACATGGATACATTGACACCGTGTTGACGATAATCTCAATCATCTTCTCGACTTATACAGCGCTCTCCTTTTTGATCATCATCAGCACCAAAGGCCAAGCCACCTCAATCTTGCCTTTCCCGCTCTGCAGCACCCCTGCTTTCTCCAGCTCTTGCCCCAGCTCCCACACAACTCTCTCGACAACATCCCCACTCGGAGAACCTTTCCCGTCTTCTTGACCCTTGCCAATACGCTTAGCTTTGTCTTCGGGATTGGCAGCAAAGTACTCGTGCACGGCCGAGAACGTGCGGAGATAACCTTCGAGCTGCGCCAATGACCAGCTTTGTTCCATCAAAAACGGGGATGCTGGAGAGTGGCGGATCCGGATGGCGGTAGACATATCCCAGCCACCATGGTCTGCTTGAGACGCTGCCACACCCTCTTTCGTGATGGTTTGCTGGATATTTGCGGACACAGGAGTAGGTGTGGTAGGCCATGGTACATCGTCAAGGAGATTTTCAACGATGGACCGGCCCGGCTGGGACCAATACTTTCCAATCACGCTGGAAGAGAAGTTGGAAAAGATGGAAGTGACGTTGGGGTGTCCTGGGAATTGCATCTCGGCGTAGCCCTGCACGTTCAGTGTCAGTCGTAGTATTACGCCATGTCGAGTGGTAATCTCACCAGGTACACCACACTTCCGCCTGGCCTGACGGTCCTAGTCAGTTGGGGCCACACCCTTGTATGATCAAACCAGTGGGCTGCTTGACCTACCATAAGAATCAGCGCTGTGTCCTTCGGAGATGAGCGGGATTATCCCTAGAGACGAACCTGCGACCACAAGATCCACGCTATTCTCCTGTATACCAGCGGCTTCGAGGTTCTCGCCCTTGCCCACCTTGTACTGAATTGGTTTGCTGCCATCTTTATCGTTACCAACAGGCTGGAGACCTATGGACACCATCGTTGCGGAAGGGTCGAGGGCGATCGTCTGGTCGAAGCGCGGGGCGAGTTCGGACGCCACGAAGCCTGGGCCGCATCCCAAGTCGAGGAGGGTACCCCACTGTGGAGAGAAGCGGATAGCCGAGTGGTATGCGAGGATAAGGGAGTATACCCTCTGAGGATAGGAACTACGGGCGAGCTAAATCAGCGATAGGTCAACGAGACAGCGGAAGAGAATGAACCTACGGGCGACAGTGAAGATAGGTGGCCACATCGAACGATGCCTTGGCAAAGCTAGTCATGGTGGTGGGTGCAGATGGCACGCAGCCTTGTATCCCCAGGAGTATATATGGAGACTTCCGATACTCCTGCAGACTTATCCACCAGGGTATTGACCCGGAGATTTCGGGTGGTCCAGAAAAGTGGAGGCCATCTCGTGCAAAACAACAACAACGGCCGGAATCCCGATATTTCCGTCTACCACCTTGCAAGCTTGTCTGTTCACAATGGCACCCCGCGAAAAAGGCCCCACCAAGAACCAGTACTCCCAAGGCCTCACCTACGTCGCACAAAAACCCTCCTTCCTGCAAAACTTCGGTGCTCCTCCCGCATCTACATCTGGCCGCCCGGGGAGAGAAGCTTTGCCTGAAAGACCCTCAGAAGGTGAATGGGCAGGAGGCAGTGATAACGAAGATGAGGACGAAGAGGATGAGTGGTCAAGAGCGCTGGGCGGAGGAGGGGACGAGGGGCCCCAGGTAGTCGTGCTGAAAGAAGGGAGGCATCTGAGCAGAGACGAGATTGAGAGGGAACGGAGACGAGGTACGCATCACTCCAATGCAGTATGATCACAGCGCTCATACTTGTCTGTTTCAAGCCAAAGGTGAAAAAACTCCTCCACCGGAAGAGACAAAGACAAAGGCCCCCAAAGACCCTTCAGCAAAGACGGACAAGGAACCCAAACGCCCCATAATACCAAAGCCCAACCTCAACAAGCGAAAGCTTGTGGGCAATGACCCGGAAGAGGACAAGGCAGACGATGCCAAGAAAGACGGCGTTGATAAGAAGAAGAAGAAGAAGGCAAAGAAGGGGCTTTTGAGCTTCAATGAGGAGGAGGAAGTCTGAACGATCATACACTCTAGATGATCATTGTATGTATTCACAACTGCATTAATATACAACTGCTATGCTCATTCGGTATCCACGGCCTCCTTGTCCGTCTCTTCCTTGGCAGGGCTGGCTCTGCCCCCGGGACTAGATGCCCCGCCGGCACTGGCACTACTGGTGGGGGCCATCTGCCATGCTGGGATGCTCGCTCTGCCAGCTCTGGGGCCTAGAAGAGCGTTTGCAGCGTGGGTAGTGGGTGTAGAGACGTTTTGGCCAGTCCCAGAATGGGAGGAAAGATTGCCATTGGACCCTGAGGGAGACAAGATGGCTGCTTGTCGCGAAGCCAGCAAAGTTTTGAGGGACCGGATTTCTGATTGAAGGTCTGCCAGAGCTGTCGATTGGGACTGGGCATGTTTTTCGATCATCTGTTGAATCATGGTAAGCCAGTGTATGGGGCTGCGAGTCTCCTCGACTTGCCTTCGGTACCAACTCTCGCACACTTTCGACCTCTCCACGGATGTCCCTCATTTCACCCCTCCACCTCTCCTCTCCATCCCGCAAAGATTGCAGCGCATCTTCGACATCGCCCACCACAGTATCCACTCTTTCTCTATCAGCCTCGATGTTGGTTTGCAGCTTGGTTGTTTCGCTCTGTAGCTCGCCGAGGAGACGCGTGGCTTCGTCGTATTGAGATGTGAGAGAGGTGGATGTCTCTTGGAAGGCTGTTGTGGATGGTGGACGAAGATGGGGCACGAGGTATTTCTGGAAGACAATGTATGAGATCAGGGTATCAGACCACAAGGATGACAAAGACTTACCCGAGCAAGCGCCGTGATCCCATACACCACACCTCCGGAGACCATTGCCATGATCTGACGATGAAATCAGCTCGTATTCACTCCACTTCATGATAACAACTCACAAAGAGATCTCTCCAGTCTCTTCCCGGTGGTTCAGGTGCTACCGCATACGCCTGTTGATATCCATATCTCGGGGCCGGGTCTCTCGGTCTCTCAGGCGGGGCATTGCCAGAACCTGATCCTATGCCGAGACCGGCAGCCTGTATGGATGGTTCCCCTGCAGCTTGGTTGAGAGCTTGTTGTATTTCAGGCTCCGTGAGCCCCTTGGATTCGAGGAATTGTATGCGTGATATGAGAGAGGAGGATTGCACCTGAAGATGATCGTGCTTGTCAGCGGCGTCTCTGGTCTACCGCTTGTGCTATCCACCTACTTTGGGATCATTCAAGAACAACACAGCATTCTGTAGAAGCTCCTGTCTGTCGGATGACTGCTCCATATTTGGTTTTGACTTGAGGCGTATAGGGATGGGCTGCGAACTATCGCAGATGAAAGAGATTATAGGCGGCCCGGCTTTTGCGAACTACCGGCGCGGTGCGGCGCGGACTCGGGGGACTTTCTCATTACGTACGCAGTCTTGCAGAGTGAGCTCTCTGTTTACCTGGAGTATGCATTGCAAGCCTGTGGCTGGCGAAAGAGCAACAACATCCCACGACATGCAGATCTGAATCCAATTACATTTGCTATAGGATCATCTAATCACGTTTACTTTACTCGCGGCATCTGTGCGATCACCAATCGAATGCTCTTCTCATTCATCACTCAACATGTCAGATGAAATGAGCTTGACTCCTTCCTGACAGAGCAGAAGTGGGTCACTAAGAAACGTATAGCTTTGGTAGATCGCAGTGATACTGCTTGAGAGGGGAGTGCTTTACATAACCTCAAGCACTTCTTCCTATTTAATAACAGTACTCGTACGGGCGCCAATGTCTTCTGACTTCTGATGAGACATATCAATTTTCCTCTGAGTAGGATTCGCTGTCCAAATAATAGCTTATCTCAACACCTGTCACGGTGTCTGTGGATGTCGGCAGGATCGGATATGCCTCGTCTCCCCTCTCGAGACAGGTACCAGGAGGCGTCACCGGTCTGCTACCACTACCATATGTTTCTACCACTCTGAGTGGACGTCGACGATGACTTATATCGGTGACATTTGGCTCTCTAGAAGTAGCAGCAGAGCTACTGCGTGCATATGGTTCCCAGCGGATATCCCTACCAGCGTGTCGATGTGTGGTCCTTGAGACACTGAGTCTTTCGCTGGGGGCTATTGCGGCTGCTGAAGATCTGTTGGCGTCCTCACGCAGAGGGCGTTGTTCCAAGATGTCTTCCACATCTTGAGGTAGAGTTGGGGAAAGAAGCGGCGGCAGGCCGTGTGCAGACGGACCACCAGCTGTTGCTGTTAGGCCTTGAGAACCAACAGAGGCCGCAATGCAAGAATCAATCCCAGCATAAGGATCATTCCCAACAAAAGGATCTATAGGCGTTGGCCATTCTCCTCTTCTGTTGCTACCTGTGGTGCGCCCTTGACCCAGCTGCCAGTGACGGTCAGACATGTAGTCTGAGACCGGGTAGGGTGTGTTCTGAGGTTGATCGAAACTGGCTTCATCTTCATCGGAAGAATGAAAAACGGGTCTGCGCTCTTGGATGCGCTCTTGGCCAGGGGTACCTGTGTAGCTCAGGTAAGGAGGCGTGGTGTAATACTCGCCCCGATCTGCACCAGAGTTTCCTTCTTGGTCTTCCGACATGGTGCTGTTGTTACTCCGCTTCTCCTGATGACAGATTGTATATATAAAGGTCATTCAGAGTGCATGGGTTTTCACTTACTCGCACTACACGCAGCTCCGACGACACGCCGGGAAAGCAACATAAAAGAGAGCACAATCAGACGCACCCCCTACCGGTTAGACCACCGCCTTTGCCGCTACCACAACAAAGGATGAAGTGCACTCCGCCTTTTGCACCATGAAAGGATCTCAAGATGACGGAAAGGCTGGCCTTCCGACGTCTTGCTTTGAGGCTCATGACTGAGGTCTTGTGAGCGAGTAATGGCTTGATTTGAGAATCTCTCTTCTGAGTATAGCTTACCGCTGCCTTGCTGTTGTTGCCATCATCAGACACCCTTACTCCATAGCTTGGTGGTCCTAACCCAAGTCTCGGTCTCCCCTCAGGTCCAGCACGCCCGCCGTCTGTCTATAATAGGCCCTCTTTTGCGCAATCCTGGGGAGATAGTAGGAGGGGCCGATCTAGGGGGACATTCTTCAACACCGTGTCAAGATGCGAGCTTGGTCTGGAGATACGAGCCCTTCAACGCGGTTCAAACCAGACTCCCAACTCTTACTGTCATTACTGTTGATATTGCCTTGTCTTCGTGGTGTCGCAGCACAAACGAGTAATGCTACTTGCGAGCAAAGAGACGAGAATGAATGGATGTTCAACAGCGACGGAGAATCTCCTTGGTATGTTTTCTCTTCTTCTTCTTCTCCCTCTTACTCAATATCGAGAGAACTCACATATCGCTCAGCCTAGTATGGTCCAAGATCCAGTCTCTCTGCGTGTCCTCCGAGTCCTTCATCAACGTGCCCCCGCTTCTTGATCCCTCATGGTCCTATAATGCCCCCTCAGAGGCGAGTTCAGAGTGTTACTGCAATTCAGTCAGCTATGGTCTGATGGTGAGTGACTCCGACATCCTTCGTACCGTAACGTTAACCAGTGCCAAAGGCAGCATGTACCTATTGCCAGTGGAGCAATTCCAGTATACCAAGCGAGGAAAGCTGGGCTTCCGGTTGCCAAAGTTATAATTCAGATGGGTGCGTATCACTCACCGTCTCAACCGCTAGTACTGATGATCTATGGTTGATACAGGCTGGGATTTGCGGAGAACGTAGAAGACATACCACCTTTCGCTTACCAGACCTGGTCGGGAGCTGCTTGGGCAGCAGCGATCGCATCCTCCGTGACCACGGGCCCAAGCTCGACGCCATCGTATTCAACCACCCTCTTGCGCTCCTTCCCCACGTCGAACAATCCATATTCCTCTTCCTCTGCAAGCACCGGCGACTCTCTTACAGCAAAGACGGCCTCCTCTACATCCTCTGCATCGTCGTCTACTGCTACATCCTCCGATTCCAGTTCTGACGACAGTGAGGGCAAGTCGAGTACACCCTGGGGAGCAATCATAGGGGGCGTGGGTGGTGGAGTATTCGGGTTGATCCTTCTCTTCCTCTTCTGGCGATGGTACAAGAATCGCAACCGCATTCCCAATCCGCGTTCCCCGTTCTCCTCCCCTCGCGACGGTACAGCCCAGAAACGCACCAAGAAAGCTCGTGTCAAATATCCCCTACCCCCACAGAGTTTCCGTGACAGTTTAGCAGCGGGAAAGAACTTCTTGGACATGCTTGTTGGTGGCGGGAGCGGGATTGAGGGAAAGGGCAAGAGGGATACAGAGATGATGAATGATCCTGAAGCGTTTAATGCGCCTAGGAAAGCTCCACCTGCGCCGAGGAGTCAAGCCGGATCCGGGTTGGCGTGGAAGACAAGGAGCAAATACTTGAGGGACGAAGATTGGAGCCAGAGCGATCAGGAGTATGATGAGGATGCCGACCGGCGGGGCACGAAGAGGAGCACCTGGGTAGAAGCATTCCTCCCTAGCGCTCGGGCGGAAAAGGAGGAGAGGGAGAAGGAGGATATGCGGTACACAACTACGAGCCAGAGGCTGGCAAGGAATACACTCACGCCGTCAGAGATGATGGAGGAGGAGAGTGAGGCTGGCATGGAAAGTGCGAGAGGCGATTCCCCGACCCTCCCGGTGAGGGCGAGATACCCACTACCGCCAGCACCACCTCCCCCGGCGCATATCCCACCTCCGGCTCCCGACCAGCTGCCCCTTGACTTCTCCCAAGCTCCATCGCGCCATCCATCCCTCCGGCCGGTATCTGGAAATACCCTCCCCAGTCTGTATGAACCTCCTACAGGCGCGCGCACATACAGAGGGTCAACCATGTACAGTCCTGCGTCGAGGTATCCGGGGAATGCGGAGACAATGTTTGAAGTCGATGACCGAGGGAGGGAGCGGCCGATGAGCGAATCGACAATAGGGGCGGCATTGAATAGCGCAAGCGTGCATGGAGGCGGGGGTTGGGGCCGCGATAGTGCGCCGCCTCTACCAACCCCTCGGGGTGACCTGCGATGATTTAGTTCTGTAGAAAATAGATGAGCAATCCTTTGGGCTGTAGTCGGTAGTCATGCATGATACGTTACATATAGTCCGAGTTCATGATTGTATCTCTTCTACTGCGATTACGCCAAAGAGGCAAAGGGGACAGGGGAGTGGGTGGAGGTGGAAGAGATTAGAAGAGGAAGACCTGGTCCTCGAGCTTGGACATGGCCCTGGGAGCGGGGTAGCCAATCTGGGCAAGGTGTCCCCTGCATCAATCGAGTAAGCTTGATATCAGTGTTGAAGGCCGGCTGCACTCACTTCATGGCAGTGATCATGGGAGGAGGTCCACACATGAGCACCTTGTGGCCCTCACCGTGGGTAGCAGATCCAACACCACCCTCGGGCATGGCCTGCTCGATCATCTCCTTGGTCACGAATCCGACACCGCCAGTCCAGTTCTCGGGGGCTTTGTTGAGGACGTAGTGGACGGTGAAGCGGCCATTGGAATGGGCCTGGAGGTGATCGAGGTCCTCGCGGAGCACTGCAGATCATGGTCAGAAATGGGTTTTGGAAAGATGATTTACCCACAGATGTCATCCTCCTCAACGTTGGCGTAAATCAAGGAGAGCTTGGTCTTGTCGCCGGGGGTCTGAATCGACTCTCGGATGATCTGGTACATCGGGGTAATACCAGTCCCGCCAGCAATCATGACAAGAGCGGGGAAAGTGTTGGGGCTGGAAAGTTGTCAGCGTATTCCTAGCCTGTACCAAGAGACTTACGTGTATACAAACTTGCCCTTGGGGCCCTTGACCTTGACCTCCTGACCGATAGTAAGAAGAGAGAGGTATCGGGAGATGTTTCCCTTTTCGTAGGTCTGTCGCGTTTTAGCCAACAATCATTCAATCGTATATCATCGCCGCAATCATACCTTGACGACCAAGTCAAAGTGTCCCTTGTCATTGTCCAAAGTAGTGGGAGTGTAAGACCTCACAACCTGCTTGCCGTCGATTTCGGCCGCGACAGAGATATGCTGGCCTACGGGGAGACCCAGAGAATCGGTAGATCGGGGGAGAGCAAACTTGTAGCTACGTTGGCCATTAAAAATGCACTGAGAGCACGAAAGGGTACTCACAGAGCGGTGTTGTGGGACAAGTGGTCCTTTGCAATGAGCTTGAAAGACCTCCACTCGACAGGGTCAAGAACCTTCCTACTCTTTTCTGCAGGATGAGTCAGCTGAGGCCAGTCTTTCAATGTTCTCTAATAAGACGAAAGAGACACGCGAAGACACGAGACACGCGTAAAGTACGCGCTGAAGAACCTCGGAATCAGTAGGACATACCTTGCCTGAAAATGACGAGGCCTAGGATGACAGCCAGAACAAGGCCACCGATGAACCCGGCGTGGGGGTAGAGCTTCTTGGCGAGTTCTTCGAGGGCAGACATGACGGGAAGACGGGCTGCTGGGGAAGAACGCAAAAGAAAGAGAGCATGGGACAATTCGCGCCAGCATCGCACGATGGGGAAGCCACGTGAAGCAGGCGGCCCTCCCCGCTCCCCATTTCAGTCGTCGGCCGATCTACATATGTAGCATCGGCAACAACAACAAAGATGGGTGAACGATGCGATACCATGAACAAGCTATGGATGAACAGGAAAAGTCTTCGCGGTGACTCCCTGAGGCGATAAGCTGAACCCTCTCTAGGTGGCCTCTGGTCACTGGAGGCATCTGCGAGCACGCCAATGCAACAACCCTGAGACGAAAAGAAGAGGGGCACGCATCAAGGCGATGCTACTCTGACCGACTTGCCGGGAGAACCAGACAGGGCGCGTGTACTGACCTGAGAACCAAGAGTATACCGACTCGAGCATGGTCCCAGTGGGATACAAAGTGTCGAAAGCATCTGGCATCCGCGGCATCTACAACTGGCTAAGGTCGCAGCCGGCGCCGCGGTCTTCCGAGCCACTCGGCCCTTATCGCGCTATTTCGTTGTTGTAGGAGATGTCCGAAAGAGCTGATCTCTTGACAGATAACCTTTTCTTCTCTTCCATCACCATCCTCATCGACATGCCAGCCACCACCCCCCTCCCTCCAGTGGGCGGCGAAGCCACTCAGACCTCCATGCCGGCCCCTCCCCAACATCCCACAACCGGTCCACCTCTCGACTCGGGCTTCTCCCTTTCTCTCTGGCTTCAGACAGTCCGCAACAACCCTCTCCTCGACCATCGTACCACCGAGTCCCTCCCAGCCGAGGCGGAAGTCGTAGTGATTGGCTCCGGTATCTCAGGCTCTCTCTGCGCGAAGAGCTTGCTGGAAAGTGACAATCCACCAAAGAGTGTGGTCCTGCTGGAGGCAAGGGAGTTGAGCTCTGGAGCTACCGGGAGGAACGCCGGGCATTGTAAGGTCAGGAGCCGGAGTGGATTCTGCTGTAGAACTCGTGCTGACATGGAGACAGCCAGATCAATGGCGTGGATTCACGAAATACGAAGATTTACATGGCACAGATCAGGCCTTGAAGGCAGGTCTTTCCCTGACAGACGATGTCCTCAATGATGCTGACTTGATGTAGATCATAGCCAACGAACAGGAGACCTGGGAAGCCCTGGTCAGCTATGTTAAGAAGAATGACGTTCAATGCGACCTTTGGGTCGGCAAGACTGTGCGTGCATATTTGCCTCATGAGCTCAAATTGACAATCATGCCAGCTTGACGTCTGTATGACTGATGGAGTAGCCGACACTGCAGCCAAGACATTCGCAGACTATAAAGCTGCAGGCGGAGACGTGTCCAAGATCGAAGTGACTGCTGATCCTCTCAAGGCCGAACAGGTAGGTCCGTGTATGTTAGACCATCGTATGATGCTGATCCATCCGAGGTCTCGAGGATCAAAGGCGCCAAAAGTGTTTACGCTTGGGATGCTTCCACCCTTCACCCCTGGAAACTCGTTGCCCACATCGTTCAGAGCGCCTTGGACCTCGGTCTCAATCTGCAAACCTGGACTCCTGTCACTTCTGTCACCGGCTCTGCCCACCAGTGGACTGTCCATACCGAAAGAGGAGAGATCAAGACTAGTAAGGTGGTGCACTGTACCAACGCCTATGCCGGAGTGCTGCTGCCAGAAACAAAAGGTGCCATAAATCCTACGCCCCATATGTGTGTCCTCCTGTTCTCCTACTCGAAACACAGCCCATGGTCCATACTGACAGGCGTCCAGGTGCAACAAAGTCATTCCTCCCAGCTCCCACTCTGGCACAAAAGCCCTTTGCAACTCTTACGCTGTGCTGTATCCTACCGGAATGTACTCCATCAACCCTCGCTTCACCTCCGATGGAGCTGTTCTCTTTGGCGGCTCGGCACCGAATCAAAACAAGCTGCTCGAGTATGTAGCGGAAGATCCGGAGAAGAGGGCGACGGATGACGGACTGATCAATTTTGAGCCTGTTACGGAGGCTGTCCGAAACCTTGGGAGCCATGGATTAGAATGGTGAGTTTGGTTTGGTCTTGTCATGTATCGACCAGCACTGACGTCTGGGTTAGGGATCTGGCACCTGGAGAAAGAGGCACTGCACCTAGATACGACTATGCCTGGAGTGGCATCATTGGAAGAGTGATTTTCCCATTTCCTGCCCTTATCCTGCTGACAAGAGACATTTACAGAGCGCCGACCATTTACCTTTCATTGGTGCAGTACCAGACAAGCCGGGACAGTACATGTCTTGTGGTCACAACGGACATGGTATGGTACGTCTTGTCCATTTTCATTGCAAGCCCACAAGTCATTGACGACACTCGTTAGGCGCGTACCTTTACCTGCTCTAAGGGACTGGCTCAAGTGGTCCAAGGCTTGGCTTGGAAGGATACTGGGCTCCCAGAGTCCTTTGAGGTAACCAAAGAGCGGTTGGACAAGCTTCGTAAATAGATGATGGTAACCAAAGCCTTGGGAGATTCTCATAGACATGTACAGTCCGATACAGTATGGTCAGAAACGTTGTTTTTCGCTTTTTGATGATACTGGAAACGTGTCAGTTGAGGATGTTTACCGACACTAGAGCATACATAGTGTAACCATAGCTATGGAGCAACCATTGCATTGTACATAAGCTGCAAGTACTGCTCCAGTCGGGCTGGAATGGTGACCTTTTGCAGCGGTTAAGAGGTCCGAGTGATTGATTGTTTCTTTGCAGTTGCATTCTTTAAACATAGAGCCTATTTTACATTTCGGTAACGGTACAAGAACTCGATGATATACTGATCAAATTTGGAGATGAAGATTCCACCCCATCAGCTACGAAATAACCACGTATATTACCTAGAAACCTCGAGGTTTCCCCTGATAGACCAGACCACCGGTGGCTACAGCCAATGCAGCCACGTACACTGCTCTCCAGCCCCACTTCTTCCTCCAGAGGATAGCCGCCTCAGCCTCCACAGACTCCGGCCTTCCAAACGGAATTCCCACAAACAACATCCACGTCAATACCGTCTTCTGCCAGCTGGCAAGAGGCGGATATCGCAAGCTCATGAGAGGCTCAAATATATACGGGATCTCAAGAACAGCCTTACTGTGCGAGAACGTGTTGAAACCGTCTACACCGTGGTAGCTCCCCCAGCCGCTTGCGCCGACACCACCGAAAGGGATGTTGCGGGCGAAAGTGGCAAAGCCAAAGTCATTCCAAGTAGCAGAGCCGCTAGTAGTCTCGTGGATGATCTTGGTGAAGATTTGGCGCTTGGAGGAGCAGACATAAAGAGAGAGAGGATGCGGGCCGGCATTGACGTACTTGATCGCGGCATCGACATTCTACAATATGTCAGTGCCATCCGCGACTACTACAGGTCGCGATGCTAACCTCGACGGGAATGATAGCCATTACAGGCCCAAAGATCTCCTCCTCAACAACCTTGCCCGTCTCCCCTACAGCACCTTCAGCAAGCCGGATCACCGAGATTCCCATCTTCTTCTTCTCTTCGTCTCTCTCGCCCTTGTAGACGAGCTTGCCTTCGCGATCTGCTTGGTCAATGTAGCCGGCCAGGCGGTCATAAGCAGCGTCGGTTCGGAGGAATGCGTATTGGGGGGTGTTGAGTAGGGAGAGGGGAGACGGAGCGGGAGGATAGAATTCGTCGAGGCTGAACGGGTCGTCAGTTGAATGCAAGATGTCATCATGATCACCACTCACGTCTGTTTGCAGATCTCGACAAACTCATCGACGCGGTCCTTAGCGCATAAGACATAGTCGGGAGACACTGAAAGGGGTCATCATCAGCTGCCTTCTATCTTGATACCTCCCCTAGACTCACCACACATCTGGCCAGCTGCCAATGTCTTGATACTGAACATCCTCCTGGCAGCAATTTTCAAGTCTGCACACGAGGAGACAATCACTGGGCTCTTGCCTCCAAGCTAGCACCGCTGTCAGCATATGGCAGCAAGTTGTAGAGCAGAGGATCCCACCTCCAACGTGGATGGCGTCAATGTTTGGGCTGCAGCCTTTGCGACGATCTTGCCAATCTCGCCCCCACCCGTGTAGAAGACTGTGGGGTAGTGTCAGCCACCATTTCCCAAGTCAGATACACTTCCACCGTACTGTGTCCCCATGGCTTCGCCAATAACGCCTTGGCTACCTCCGAGCCTCCCAACACTGTTCCATAAGCCTCCGAGTCAAGATATCTCGGCAAAATCTCGGCCAATAGGGCGGAAGATGTCGGTGCGTGTTCAGAGGGCTTTACTATGGCAGGACAGCCAGCGGCAATGGCTCCAATCAAGGGGGTAAGAGTCAGCTGCCAGAAAAAGTTCCATGTGCTGAGGATCTAGAGGAAGAGGTTAGTGACTCTTCTGCTTGCCTGGAAAGAATTCGAATGTATAGACTGACCAAGGCGACACCCTTCGGCTGCTTTTTCACTCGGGGTCCTGATGAGCCGTCCATTAGCAGCATAGAGGAGATATAGTCTCAACGTACGCATGACTTGCATCGAGAGGATAGAGTCTCCCATTCGACTCTCATCTTTCATCCACGATTCGAGTCTTCGCACAGCAAGCTCAACCTCGTTATAAATGATCCAAATCTGATACCACTATCAGCTTGGATGCCTCCCGCACCCCAACAGTGACTAGGACTCACATCGCCCAAATAGACATCAAAGTCTCCTTTACCAAGGTCCTTCAGCACTGCCGCTTTTATGGCATCCTCATTGTCCTTGATCATATAGGCAAGCTGTTTGAGGTTGTAGATTCTGTAGGCTGCAGGAAGGGTAGCACCAGTAGCAAATCGATCGTGGAACCTGTCATAGAGCTTGCCCCGTGTCCGTTAATTCGGTCTGCTGATAAGGAGGATAAGGAGAAGAGGGACGAGACTTACACCGTCGATCGCAACAGCGGGGGCGTCAATTGGCACTTGAACCTGTGTCATGGTGAGGTGTGTAGGCTAAAGAGCGTATGAAGATGAAGACGTGAAAGACAAATAACGATGCAATATTGTTTGAGACATGTGGTCTTGTACGCAACGTGCGACGCTCGATCAGGGCGTTCATTATAGATTTCAGGCGAAACCATTACCGGTGGATTCGATTCGGTTGACCGAGCTGTGCTTGCGAGTTACGTTATGTCAGTTGGGGGTCAGATGCTCACTCACATCAGAAATCACGGCTGCATACATAGGTGGTTTCCTCCTTATGCTCCAGCATGCCTGCTCGAATGCAAATCGTTTGGTGTTAGCTCGCTGCTGTATCCGACTCGACCGAATGGGTCGGTTTTGGAAGTCGTCCGTCAGGAGGTGTCGACGATTGAATGACTACCAGGTGTATATTGATCGGTGTAGACCGCAATGGTTCCCGTCTGGACCGTCTGACAGCTTTAATATCCTCGTTCCTGACTACTCCTCTCTGTGGCCCGTGGTCTGCATGCGATTTATTGATACATTCTCCTCCCTGAACCGTATCGAATCGAAAGAGCCGTTCTCAGCCCATAGTCGTAATGTGCCAGTGATAGAGTATACCCATCACCTAATTCTTTAGAAACTTCCCCTTCTGAGCAAACGCTCCCGCACCCAGGATCAATCCAACCCCCCACACCGCCCTCCATCCCCACTTCTTCTTCCACAGCCTCCTCGCCTCATCTTCTACAGACTTTGGCCTCCCATACGGCATCCCCGAGAACATCATCCAGGTAATCAAGGTCTTTTTGAAACTCGAAAGCGGAGGGTACCTCACAGACATGAGCGGTTCAAAGAGGTACGGGATCTCGAGGATCGCTTTCTGGTGGGTAAAGGTGTTGAAGCCGTCTATACCGTGATAGTTACCCCAGCCACTAGCGCCAACACCACCGAAGGGGATGTTTCGGGCGAAAGTGGCAAAGCCAAAGTCATTCCAGGTAGCAGAGCCGCTGGTGGTCTCGCTGATGACTTTTGTGAAGACGGAACGCTTGGACGAGCAGACGTAGAGAGCGAGAGGGTGGGGGCGAGCATTGACGTATTTGATAGCAGCGTCGACGTCCTGCCAAGTATCAGTGTCTAATCCTTTCTTTCGAGAAGATGCTCACATCGACGGGAACAATAGCCACTATAGGGCCAAAGATCTCCTCATCCGCCACCCCACCCGACTCGCCAACTCCTCCGTCATTGAGCCGGATCAACGAAATACCGAAGCGCCTCTTGGTTTCGTCCCTTTCGCCCTTGTAGACGAGCTTGCCCTCCTGCTCCGCCTTGTCCACATAGCCAGCGATGCGGGCGTAATCAGACGCGTTACGAAGCGAAGATGTATGAGGGGAGTTGAGGAGCGAAGATGGGGATGGGTAAGGAGGGTAGAACTCATCGAGGCTGGCAATCTCAGTGAGCGATGTCAGAGAGCGAGTAGAGAAAAAGCTTACGTCTGCTTGCACGCTGCGATAAACTCGTCCACTCGGTCCTTGGGGCAAAGCACATAATCGGGGGCCACTGTCAGAAGGTATCAGATGTATCTATCAGGGCATCATTATGTGACTCACCACACATCTGGCCCGCGGTCATGACTTTGATACTGAACATTCGCCTAGCAGCAATTTTGAGGTTGGCGCAGGGGGAGATGATGACAGGGCTCTTGCCTCCGAGCTATATGGAGACACATTAGCAGGTGACAAAGAGTCAAATTTCGGTACCGACCTCCAAAGTAGATGGGCTCAGAGTCTCTGCTGCAGCCTTGGCGACGATTTTGCCAACCTCACCACCTCCCGTGTAAAGGACTACCATTGCGTCAGTCTGTACACCTCATGACAAAGGTCCGGGAAGCTCACTGTGTCCCCAACCCTTCTGCAAAAGTGCTTTGCTCTCGTCCGCGGCCCCCAACACAACACCATAAGCCTCGGGATCGAGGTATTTGGGCAGAAGCTCGGCCAGAAGGGCAGAAGAAGTAGGTGCGTGCTCCGAAGGTTTGACGATGGCCGGGCATCCGGCGGCTATAGCTCCCACAAGAGGGTTGAGAGAGAGCTGCCAGGGAAAGTTCCAAGTACTGATGATCTGAGAGGTGTCAGCTGAAATTGGCGTGCGTTGGATCTTCACTGACCAAGGCGACACCCTTGGGCTGCTTTCTCACTCGAGGACCTATAGTGGAGTACTGTCAGAGCATGTGTGGGTCGGGCCCTGAGTGACTTACGCATGGACTGCATTGAGAGCAAAGCGTCGCCCATGCGACCTTCGTCCTTCATCCATGTCTCAACCTTTCTCACAGCGAGTTCAATTTCATTGAAGATAATCCAAAGCTAGCACGGTGTAAGTTCAGTCTTATCTATCATTGCATTAAGGAATCCCTCCCATGCGAATCATACTCACGTCGCCATTGAGCACATCGAAGCCACCCTTGCCAATGTCCTTCTCGACCGCCGCCTGGATACGCTCGAGATTGTCATTAACCAAGTGACCGAGCTGTTTGAGGTTGTAGAGTCTGTAAGCAAGTGTCTGAGTCGCACCTGACGCGAATCTCTTGTTGAGCGTTTCGTATAGCTATTCATGGAACGCGTCGTCAGTTGGGCCCTGAGCGCAAGTGGATGGCTGTGCGACTTACAGCGTCGATTTGAGCGAGTGAGGTGTTGGCGTGTTCTGGGAAGCCCGACATGATGTTTGCAGTTCTTACTCCTGTTGACCAGATGAGAGGAGATGTGAAAGAGGAATAATATTAATTAGAGCGATTAGACTGCCGTAGTACTCCCGGGCTGCTCCCGACCTGAATGGACACAGCCCGAGCCTTTGTTCCACGTCATGGCTTCACTCGGCTGCCCGACCCCTGCAGTGCAAACCCATTTTGACGCGACATCTCAAAGTTTGAAATCTTCTCTACCACAAGCAAAGTTTGAGAACGCACATTCACCACAGATTATCCCACATATTCCAGTTCCCAATATATCCCAGTTCCCAATCACCTCTCGCACATCACAGCCACCAATCACCCCCACTCTCCTGAGCAGCCTACATATCGCGCGCAATCCTCCGTTCGAACCCCATGGCTCATCAAGTTCAAGCATATACCTCACACCTACAGCATTCGCTTATCCCTGAGCTGGAGGGGACGCGGCGTCATCTTTCTGCTGTGGACTTTGATATCTCAGAGTAGTAAGCATAGGAATTGTTCATCGAGCTGCAAATTATATTCTTGCTGATCAATCACTTTCACAGTGATTCCCTACTGGGGAGAATCAAGCTTCTGGAAGACGAAAAGAGTCCATCACTGGATACAATGAGCGAACTGGGAGCTGGTGTCTGGGTCCACACACGGATGTGAGTTGTGCTGTATCACCGAGGTACTTGAGATCTACCGATAGTCGTAGCTGACTCTCCATATCCAGACCAGATCATGATCGACTCACTCTTGATCTTGGCGTGGCTGGTTTACAGGCTGACATGAGTCTTCGAGAGGCTACTGCCTACATCAAAAGTCTTCTCGTGATCCTGAAAAAGTACATCGAGGCGGGACCCATCTTTGATGACCTGGCTGACTGATAGTGTAGGAGACAGGAAGTGTTGTCGCAGAAGGAGGAGTTCTTGGTCTGGCAGATAGGACAAGTGGGTCTCACTTTGATGTCTGCTGGATACTGCTGACTCGCCCCGAAGTTCCATCATATCTTGTCAGCCCCGCCAGAGCCCAACGTTGCCTCTTCAGCTCTGTAGTACTATGCGCTGTTTCCGTACTCACTGCGTACATCCTCTTGGTCCTTCATCACCCGCTCAAAAACCCACCGAAGGGGGCGAGCCTGCCAAGCACGAAGGGGTCACTTAAAAGTGACAAGAAGGGGTCATTTCCCGTCTTCTACAGGGCTTGCCCAGTCAAGACATACTGTAGCATGCATCATGACGGGACTGAAGCTCCAATTCTCGCCGGGACAGAGATATCTAGTAGTGTCTCCCGAGCCTTGTGGTCTCAACACGCGATAGACAACACACGGACGGCAATAAGCAATTCTGCCTATATGTATTTTGGCATCTCACGAGGGTTCGAAAGCGTGATTGGTGGATGCTGTCCTCGATATATGAGATAAGAACTACAAGGGGTGCTGTAAGGTGCTTGTATCACCGACCTTCAATGCATCCTGAAAATGCAACAATTGCAAGGGGAGTCGGACATGCGCGCGCCACGTTGAGTAAACACCGGCAAACGCCGCCGTAGCCACGTGGTTTCGATGTAAACAATCAACAAGCAGCGCGACTGACCTTCGCGTTTTATTGTTTTTGCCAGTCATTGCCATCGACACTTTGACATTCTGTATCCCGCCCCATCGTCAAGCATGTCAAGGCGGCCAACCACATCCCGAACGGCTATTTCCCGCACGGCATCTTCAGCATCTATCGCCATGCCTCCGCCATCCCGAGTTCCCAACCGCCCGCCCTCTGCAATGTCGATATCGCAAGCTTCGCAAAGAGGGGAGGACGCCGAGGGAAGACCAACAAGTCCTTCCAGGAGGACAAGAAAGGTGACGGGGGGCTCGATCAGCTCAAAGAAGGGCGATCAGGGGCTACATCTGAATGAGAACGGAGAGATCAACATCCAGGTTGTCGTGCGATGCCGGTCAGTCATCTCAGTAAACGAAACACTTGACGAATAGCTCACGTGTAGAGTAGAGGACGTTCAACACAAGAAGTGACACAAGCGTCACCGATAATCACCACGACTGGCGGACCTCTATCGAAGCAAGTCACCGTTGAAACCACTCCCCAGATCTCCTCGACGATGTCGTCCTTCACAACAGCTTCGACCTACGGAGGTTCCCACCAGCCTTCGACAAAAACTTATCCATTCGATAAGGTGTTCGGCCCCGAAGCAGATCAAACGATGGTCTTTGACGAAGTGGCCGAGAACATGCTTGCAGAGGTCTTGGCGGGCTACAACTGTACCATCTTCGCCTATGGGCAGACTGGTACTGGTAAAACCTACACCATGCAAGGTGACCTTGAGCTCACCAATCTCGGCGCCCCGAAATCTACTGCTGGTATCGTCCCTCGGGTCCTCCATCGACTGTTCAACATCCTGGAAGCTGATACGGAGTCCGAATACTCTGTCAAATGCTCGTATGTCGAGCTCTACAACGAAGAGCTTCGGGATCTACTAGCTCCCGAGTACAAGGGGGAACAAAGTGGGAATGCTGGGCTCAAGCTGTATGAAGATGGAAAGAAGGGAGTCAATATCCAGGGATTGGAAGAGGCGGGAGCGAGGACTCTGAAGGAGGCGTTGGGCATCGTGGACAAGGGTGTTAAGAGGAGGCAGACTGCCGAGACAAAGATGAATACAGAGTCATCGTGAGTTAAATCTTGCCAAAATAGAAGCCTCTGATGTCATCTTAGACGATCACACACCATCCTTACCGTCACCGTCCACGTCAAAGAGAGCAGCATGCAGCGTGGCGGGGAAGACATGCTTCGAATCGGCAAATTCAATCTTGTCGACCTTGCTGGATCTGAAGCCATTGGCCGCTCGGGGGCCACCGATAAGCGTGCGAGAGAAGCTGGTATGATCAACCAGTCGCTCTTGACATTAGGCCGAGTCATCTCCGCCCTAGTCGAGAAGGGAAGCCACATCCCTTATCGCGAGTCCAAACTCACCCGACTTCTACAAGACTCGTTGGGTGGCAGAACCAAGACCACCATCGTGGCTACCATCAGTCCCACCCGATCCAACATGGAAGAGACTCTCTCTACCCTCGACTATGCTATCCGTGCCAAGTCTATCCGCAATCGACCAGAGGTCAATGCCCATATGACAAAAGCCGGTTTGCTCAAAGAATACGTCGGCGACATAGAGAAGCTCAAGGCGGAGTTGACGGCCACGAGGGAGAAAAATGGTATCTACATTCCGGAAGACCAGTGGCGCGAGCTCCAAGCGGTTCAACATAGGCAAAAGTCCGACTTTGACGAGGCTCGCGAGCGAGCTGGCGCCATCGAAGTGGCTCTCAAGACTGCCAAAAAGGAATTCGATGAGATCAGCGTCAAACTCATAACCACTTCCGATGAGCTCGCGCAGGTCCGAGAAGTAGAGAGGACGCTGAATGAGATGCTGGATGAGACCAAATTGGTTCTTGGCCAAATGAAAGTGAAGCTGGACGAGGAAGAGGCAGTCAGCCAGGCCTATATGCAGGGGGAGGACAGGCTGGATGCTGTTGCCGGAAACCTGAAGCAAGTTGCCACAGAAAGCGTCAACGACGTTGGTAGTCTCTTTGAAAAGATTGGTGAGTGCAGTAGTTTTATCATTTCCATCGCCGCTGACACAACACAGCTCGAAAGGCAAAGGTTCTTGGATCCAATGCCGATGCCGCAACGACGTTCGGCGATCAAATGCAAGGCCTCTCACAGGGCCTCAACGCCGGTCTTGCTCAACTTCTCAACGCCCATAGTGCGTTTGGCGACAGCGTCCGGTCCGAGATGAGCGCCCTTGCCCTTACAGGACGACAAGCCACTCAACATGACCTCGCACATCTTGACAAGTCATTTGCTGCCTTCACCGAGCTCGCACAGAAGTTGTCTGCTTCCAACGAAAAGGGTCAGCGCGAGTCTGCCGACATTAGCAAGTCACTCCTGGCTGTCAAAGACGAGGTGCAGAGTTCTGTGAGAGAATGGGCACAGGGCGTGAGCGAAAGGAGCAAGTCGATGGTTGATGAGCTGTTAGAACATCAGCAATTGCATCTCACAGCTGTCGGCTCTGTCCTCGCATCAACATCGGACCTGGTCGAGGCCATCATCGCCACCTCACAGCAACATCTCGCTACGGAAGCTGCCGCTGCCTTGCGCGCCCGAGAGCTGGCTGTCCAACGCTCAGCCTCTGAAGCTGACCGCTTGCGCTCCCAGAACAACCTCCTGATGACTCTCCTGGCCAATGAAAAATCCAAGACCGCCAAGCTCCGAACGGAGTTGGTTGGCAACTTGACAAGCATGATCGAGGACTTTACGGATGCACAAGACAAGGGATGGAGTGAAGCAGTAGAGAAGGCCAAGGAAGAGAACCAGGCCGGAATCGTCTCGCTGGAGAAATTTGGAGATGAAGTAGGAGAAGCCTGGACAGAGGGCGAGGAAAGGCGAAAGGTGTTTGAAACCGAGGCCACCACTGGCCGCGAAGCAGGTGCTCGACAAAAAGAACTTGGCGAACAGGTGTGTTGCATTTGTATCCCTCGAACTTGCGGCTAACAACTGTATAGGCTCTTGGTCAAGTGCGCGAAGGGCTTCGACAACGGCTGGTAGACTATGGACAAGAGACCATGGGTGAGGCTGAGAAGCACGTCCATGTCGTCGATGGCTTCTGTGTGAAGTTGACCAAGGGGGCGAGCAATGGTGAGCTTCGGTCATACCATCTATATATCGCCGCTGATCAAACAAACAGTGGCGAGCAAGACGTCCGCAAGAGGCAAGAAGAACTCGGAACTGGTAGAGGCTATGACCAAGAATGCTTCTACCACGCACGAGGCATCCAAAGCTAGGTCAACGGCCATGGCTGGCTCGATCGAGGCTTTGACATCGACCCTTCTGGCTTCGGTGAGTTTTTCGAGCTTGCCAAGTATCAAGCTCATAAGTTATAGCAATCGAATGCGTCTGCCACATTCGCTCAAAATCATTCATCGGCCGAGTCATCCCTCCAAGCGATCATGTCCTCAGCCGCTACCTTCCTCCAGTACGGTATCGAAGAAGACGTACCTACTGGTATCACGCCTCGGAAGAAGACATGGAATGTGCAATCGAGCTGGGGCAGAACGGGGCCCAGGGAAGCCATATTGGCGGACTGGAGAAGGCGACAAGGAATACCTGAAGCTGAATCTGGGACATCGGGGCATGCGGAAGAATCGTCTATTGGGACTGACGATACCGTCAAGGGAGATATTGGCGAGTTGTCCAGTTCATCTCAGCCGATATCCCGAGAGGGCAGCATGGTATTCCCTTCTCAAACAAGCTCTCGTGAGCCTACGCCTTCTTCGATACCACCGCCACCTTTCCTAAACGCCAGCACTCGCCAAGCTTCAGGCCCGACTGTCCCCAAGACAAAGGCCTTGAGATTACCTGCAGGAAAGAAGTTGAGCCGTGATGGTGCGGAAGAGCCTCGGCCGGTGGTGGCAGTGCTGGGGGAAGGAGGAGTCAATCTACCCAGGCGCGCGGGTCGGCGTGGGAACTGAGTTGGACGGATGGACAGTAGATTTATAAATGGGCTGTTGACTCTCTTTGATAATTCTTCAATCTTGGATTTGATGTGTAATCTTTGTATGCAAATGAGAGTGATTGAGATCTTATGTCTATCATCGTTGCATTATATATTATTTACGGGTATGACCCGGGGCATGTCTCTGTAGACAAATGAGAGTGATTCGAGATGCGTATATAGGAAACAAAAGTCCTTTTTGGTAACAGTACAAGTAGAGAGACCCAGTATAGTAGGAAAAAAACCGGAAAAATAAACTCTAAAGCCTCTGGCAAACAGTTCCGTTCAAAGCCCTTGCCCATCCAGGCTTGCAAGAATAGACTTCACACGCCCCGCTGTTGCAGCCCATCCACCTCGCACCGGGAAGAGCTGTGCAATCCTGACCTGAACCCAAGCTCGCGCAACCACCGCAAGACTGCAAGTCCGATGTAGAGTCGAGGCACTCGTACTGGTCAAGAGCGGCACCAGGGATAGGGCAAGCAGCGAGACCCTTGGGACAGAGGGCACCAGCAGAGTTCTCAGGCATGCCATAGGAAGCGACGAAGGCCGCGGCCTTGAGCTGAACTTGCTCGGCGAAGAAACGTCTGTTGTGCCAAGCGGTCGTAGTAGTGGCGCCGGACGGGGAAGTGCAAACACCGTTGGCGACAACGGAGCCAGTAGGGCAGCAGACGCCGGTAGACCCAACCTCAGGCTTGTCGACAGGGCAGCATACGGTAGAGCAAGCCTTGTGGCTCTTCTTGCAGCAGATGCCGGAGCCTTTGTAGGTAGTCTGGTAGGTGTAGCCGTTCGAAGTGTCGCAGGTAGCCTCGCACTTGCCCTTGGCCGAGTTGTACTCTTGACCAGAAGGACATTGGGAGATACACTTGCCAGTAGAGCCGTTTTCGATCTGACCCTTGGGGCAGCAGACGGTGCTGTAGCCCGTGTAGCCAGAAGTACCGCTAGGGCAGCAGACGCCGTTGGAAGAGTACGTCTTACAGGTGAGGGCTGGCGTACACTTCCCCTGACCAAAGTTGCAGCCAACAGAGCCACAGCACTTGCCGTTCTTGTAGGTCTGGCCACGAGGACAGCAGCCGCCGTTGGTGGAGTACTTGCCGGCTTCGCAGGTGGAAGTGCCACAGCCCTTGGAGGTGATAGAGAGGGACCCGCAGTGGTAGCCGCCGTTGCCGTCACAAGTGGGTTGCGAGTTTGTAGGGTAGAATTTGCTCGAGCCCTTGGAGCTGACCTGTGAATCATAGTCAGCATACAATCTATCAGAGAAGAGGGCAGCTCACATAGGACTTGAGCACGGACTTGAAAGAAGAGTCAATGTTGTTGTTGGAGCAAAAAGAGTCAATGTCTTCGGAGCAGAGACAGCCAAAGTTGTAGGCGAAACCGAGCCAGTTACCAGAGACGCTGGCACAGGTCTGATATGCGCCGGAGAAAGACGAGCCCCGAGCCCCGAGTGTGGTGTTGGAGACTGCTCGAGCGTAGGTAGAACTGATGAGGGAGAGGACGAGGATAAGTCCAGGGAAGGTGATGGGAGAGAGGCGGACCATGGTGAAGAGGCTTCAGACGAGAGGTATGGGTGGTTCTGAGCGAATCGAGGGCAGCCAGTCTTTGACTTTGCTTTGAGGCTGGAAGAGTAGCAGTGGGGTGCGGCGGTGGAATTTGAGATTGACGGGTGAAGGTGGGGAGACGTCTGTCTGCCGAGGTTATGTAGTCTCAGAGAAGTCCTTGGGAGGGCCTCGAAGTCCGAATAAGCAAAAAAGGGTGCTCATATGGGCCAGCTCTTCCATAAGAGCGGCCTCATATCCACTTAGAACGGGAGAGATGTCCATTTCTTACACAATACTGTTGCTGGCATGAGGAACCCGTATCTCGAGAAGACGGATCTCAGGTGTTCCTGCGGACGATACTACTGAGACCAAGGACAATGAGCCGGAAGCATCGAGGAAACATTAGAAAGGGATACCAGCTCATAGAAATGCCGTGGTAGATATGAGGACATAGACGAGATGTGAAGCCCGCCATATCGAGAGTATCGTAAACGCCGCCCCTATAGATGAGTGATAAATGGACATATGAGCTATGATCAGTACCGGTAATCAGCAAGTGACCGTGGAAAGGTCGCCAAAATCTAAAGCCCAGAGAACGAAGAGAATGAGGGACAGGCAAAGAGGTCGATGAATTTGCGGGAAGCGGGCGGGAGCTGCCGACGAGATCTTCGATTTTCGAGTCTCCCGATGACTGATTTTGACAGCCGTCCTCGCCGGGTGCCTCGTACTTGACACCTGGTGCACCTGGGCGACATGTGCATGTATACTCGCTCAGCCAACCAAAAAGACAGCGGCTGGTGCAGCCACGGAGACGAGCCGCAGCAGGGGAAGGTGCCTTCTGCCCCCTTTCCCGAACCGCGCGGCCCGAGGAACTGAATGCCCAAATCCTATAAGACCTCAAGAGAGGGGTCTCGAGGGCAACACGAACTCCGTTTGGGTCTGAGATCTCGATAGACATGCTCCGGCGATGCACTCGCAATTGCACATCCTACATCGGACGACCAGGGAGGGCTTGTAGTACGACGATGTGAGCAGTTGCTCCGCGGACTAAGTTCTATTTTGATACGATCGCTCAACGTACTGTACCAAACCCTTGGTGGCAGGAGGTGGTGCAGATCATGTTCTGGATTCTGGATCCTCTCACCGACATGCGAACCGATTAATGCGGATGTAAATCACATGAGTCAATTACCTCACTTTCCGAGCAGATGTCTGTCCGAAACCGGCATATCTTAGCTAACGATATGGTAACATGCCGGAAACGCGATTGTATGCTTCTTATGCCGGCTGGCACAGCTGACGTGCAAGCCTCAGAGCCAGAGGAAAGGAGGTGGGATCTGAAACTGTACCGGGAGTCCCATGCCAGCCTGAGTCCTGTGCATAGGTAATAATGGTCCGCACCGGTATCCCGTTCATCTTGCTTGTGCCCTGGTGGATCATCCTGATTGCCATGTACACACGATTTGAACCCTCTTTGGGCCTCTCGGGGTATATTGTTTGTTGCTTTGCATGGCACGACAAGCAGACATGGGCGTGGAGAAGAAGGGGCTATGAAAACTGCAAGCCTGCTGCATTATGTTGATGCGACGCGTTGACCAATATTCTATGTCCGCCGGCGATGGACGTCGCGTATCTCGTGGATTGTCCCGTGACCCGTCTATAGCCCGAGCATCCCGACGGTCGGCATGCTGAAGAAACTTTTCTTGTCATCTACGTATCGACTTCTCGACATCGAGCGGGGCGAGATATGTCTTGAGGATGATACAGTGGATATACAGCATGGCCAGACCCTCAGCTAATCTGTCCCTAGCTTGTTGTACGCGGGCAGAGGAACTAGTAGGAAGGGGAAATCTCCGTCCACCCATGTGGCATCATGTAGTACGTGAAAGGCCGGTGAAAGGTTTCCTGACAGAGTCCCTGTACAGCCGATATCCGTCTTGATTATATGCTGCATTAAAAGTAAGGTACTACCAGGTCGATGAGGAGGCCCAGGGCCCCCCGAAAGATGTGCTGTGGGCAACAAGTTGAACAAGGGCGAACCCTCGGGACACCGACCGATAATGAGGATGTATGAATCGCAATCTCTTTCAAGTTCGAGCACAAATGAATGGCTCTAGTTCGACCATGTAACAGAGCTTCCTCGTGCAGGTCATTCAGCCTTTACATAGCACCAGCAGATCATTCAGCAGTGGGCGGCAGATACCGTGGGAATGAAGAGGACCGGGTGTTCTTTATGCCGGCCGGGTACTCTTAGTCCTGTGACCCCACGAGAATCAGCGATCTCGATTCTGCATTTGCATCTCTACAATCTATGCACTCTCTCACCCTCCAGCATACCAGCAGCATATGAGATTGCTTTCGTTCATTGACTCTGGTAAGAACCTTTTTGGTGTCGATGAACGTAGACTCATGATTTATAGTACGGAGATCTTCACTCAATTACGACTGCACCACCCACTCCATCAAGATCTACGTCGCTTCATCCGACTATCAGAGGCACGCGAATGAACCATCTCATTAGCTTGCAGAAGACACACTCGGCCCCGTGCTCGACCACTCCCATGAGGCAACTGCTCTGTGAGAGCCCAACAACAAGAAGCGCAGACACTTCAGTTCATCCTTACTTCTATCATCTACAATCTACAAACTATAACACAGGCTTCTCTATTCACTGTTTCAAGATCAAAGACCCTGTTTTGACGACTATAGAACAACAACACAAGACCACTTCTTACTCCTTGGCGACCTCAAGAACGATACGGCCAGCGATCTTGCCGGCTTCGAGGTCCTCGTAGACGCTGCGGTACGTGTCAGCCCTATCATTATCAGATCAAGTCAAAAGTACTTACTCCTTCAAGTCGGCAAGAGTCTTTTGCTCGTACACGACCTTGACCTTGCCGGCAGCAGCAATCTCGAGAGCCTCGTAGGCGTCCTGCCTGTTACCGACGTACGATCCCTGGATTCGGATTGACTTGAAGACGGTCCAGAATACGTTGGCACCCATCTCGGCATCGGGCATACCGACAGCGACAAGGGTACCGGAAGGCTTCAAGTAGTCGATAGCCTGAGTGTAACCAGACTTGTTGGCGGCGGTCACAAGAGCAGCAGATGGGCCGAGACCGCCAGTGATAGCCTTGACGTCACCGACGAGGTCCTTGGTGGTCCTAAAGTCCACCCAAGCATCGGCACCGAGAGACTTGACGAGCTTCTCCTTGGCATCACCAGTGTCAATGGCGATGACCTTGAGGCCCATAGCCTTGGCATACTGGACGGCCAAGTGACCGAGACCACCACCGGCACCGGGAAGGGCGACCCAGTCGCCAACCTTGGTGTTGGAGACCTTGAGGGCTTTGTAGGTGGTAACACCGGCACAAAGGATGGAGGCGGCGCCGGCAGAGTCGAGACCCTCGGGGATGGGGGTGACGTGGCGGGTGTAGGAGACGACGTATTCAGAGAAGGTACCGTCGACAGTGTAGCCAGAAAGCTGGGCGTTGGGGCAGTCTATCACCGTCCGTCAGCGTTTGTCACTTGTCTCATGATGCAAGGCCATTTGCGAGGTGGGTACAGCTGGCGTACGAATGGGGAAAAAGTGACTCACTCATCTCATAGCCACGTCGACAAAGCTCGCAGTCCAAACAAGAGTCGGCGAGCCACTTGATACCGACTCGGTCACCAAGCTTGACGGGGGAAGTCTCGGCAGGCTCAGCAAGGGCGACGACGATACCGACACCTACCGACCAATCATCAGCACCTATCCCTCTGCAACCTTATTCCACCGCAGCCCGAGACGAGTTACTCACCTTCGTGTCCACCGATGAGAGGGTGGGAGGGGGGCACAGGCCAGTCGCCGGTCTTGGCGTGAAGGTCGGTGTGGCAGACACCGGTGTGGGAGATCTTGATCAAGCACTGACCGGGCTTGAGCTCTTCGGCGGTCTTGACGGCATGGTTGTTGTCCATCCTGAGCTCGGCCCCGAGGCCCTCTACGACGGCGGCGGTCTGAGTCTTGGGGATGGTGAAGCCTTGGAGAGTAGACATGGTGGGTTTGGTTGATTTGCAGTGGTGGATGGGTGTGTTGTGGAAGTGTTTGTGGTGATGAAGAAGAGAAAGAGGAGATGCGAAAGCTCTGGTTGATATACGGGCCGAAGTCGGGAATGAACGGGCGGCACGCGGCAAGGACATTCTCGGGTGGTGCGTCAAAGTGGAGGTGTAGAGCGGTTTCGGCCGTCTAAGCGTGTAAATGGAGAGTTTCTGTCTGGGAACTTGGTAGGCTGCCGTGTATCTACGTGGATCTCGCTCAGGCACGCCCAGAAAGAAGGAGAGACGCGGGTAGGCCTCAAGCGGCGGGACGTACAGTGAAGGGGGACACCCAGATCTGTTGACAGAAATAGGATCAGCAGATGAATGTTGAAAGCTGAGATGGCAACGGGAAAGGGGATGCAGGGGATGCATTTTGATGAGTCGAGTATAAAACCGGTCAGGTCCAGTGCCCGTGGGGTGGCTTGCTGGTAAACTGCATTGATTGGCCCTTATAAACTTATCTGTGGCTGCTCCCCGGTTGCCATCTCTGTTCAAGGGACAGCCGCGGAGATTTGGTGCTCGATAGAGGGATGGTACGGGCGGCATCGTCATGCTCGGCTGGTAGTGGCTCTGGCTGTGTCGCTAGGAAGATATGGGACAAGCTGGGTGCAGCTTCGGGTCGCTGGCCACTGGCCAAATGCAGCCAAGCCTCATCCATTCCCCCCCCGAGAGCACCCGACTGCCACATCCGGCTATCCGCCTGCCGCAACCTAGATAACGGACCCTTTTTTGATGCCGCGTACCTGTCGATCACGAGCAGATGGCGGCCATGTCCGCGCTAGCCGGAAGCATTTCCCTCCACTCGCTCACCTCCACTTTCGCTTTCTCTCTACTCTTGTCAGATCATCTCAAAGGCAAAGCTGCAGCCTCAGAGCGTATGTCGACCACATGCTAGCATTGGCGGACCGGCGGATACTCCGCACTCAAACAACTCTTCGATGGGCTCGGGCACTCGCAACACAGGCCAAATCACCGGATGATGGCTGGCAGACAGTCATTGGTCTCGAAATTCATGCCCAGATTAAGACAGGGCGAAAGCTGTTCTCAAGTAAGCTTGGACTTCCCTCTCCGATTAAACTATCCGCTTAACCTATCCTATGTGCAGAAGCATCAACCTCATATGGGCATGTGCCGAATACTAATGTCGACCTTCATGATGTTGCCTTTCCTGGTACTCTTCCGGTACGCTCCTTGTCAACAAACGACTTTGAAAATGCTGACGATATATATCAGAAACTGGACCTTAAAGCTGTGCAACTATCAATTATGACCGCGCTAGCCTTGAACTGCGATATAGTAAGCCCCTCGCCAATCATCGTGGCCAAGCTGACCATGCCCCAGAATCCCCGCTCGACATTCGACCGAAAGCACTACTTTTACCACGACATTCCATCCTCATACCAGATAACTCAGCACTACAGTTCGTCTCTCCATCACCTTCTGATGAAGCCTAACGCGTCGCAGATCCACTCGCCCGGAACGGCCACCTCCAAATAGCCAAAGGCGACAATGCCTCCCCACGCACCTTCTCTGTCGGCATCCACCAGCTCCAAATTGAACAAGACACTGCCAAATCCCAGACCGTCGGTGACTCTGTTCTAGTAGATCTGAATAGAGCTGGTACAGGGTTGATGGAGATTGTAACAAAACCGGATATGCGCACGCCAGAGGAGGCTGGGGCGTTTGTGAAGAAATTGCAAGGGCTGCTGAGAAGAGCCGGGTCAGCGGATGGTGATATGGAAAAAGTAGGTGTGCCAAGAGCGCTTTCCCGCTGTGAAGCTCATGTGTTACACAGGGGAATCTGAGAGTCGATGTGAACGTTTCTGTCCATCAACACGGTAAAGCCTTCGGAACCCGCTGTGAGGTGAAAAACATCAACTCTGTCCGCTTCCTCCAAGCAGCCATCGGTAAACCGTGTTTTTGTATCTTCTGGAACACTGAATGACCCATCACAGAGTCCGAGCGTCGGCGACATATCGCGCACTATACCTCCTCCCCTTCCACACCCATCCTCCAAGAGACCCGCGGCTTCAATGAACTCACCCTGGAGACTTTCTCTCTCCGCTCCAAAGAGGAGGCTACAGATTACCGCTATATGCCAGATTCCAACCTGCCCGCTATGATCATAGAACCTGCAAGTTTGACTCAATCATAAGCTAGGGAGGGAAGGAAGCTAACAGCGGGTGTAGGCGTATCTGACAGAGCTGAAAGAAGGTTTGCCAGAGATGCCGTGGGAGAGCGTGGAGCGGCTCGGGGATGATTACGGAGTGACCAAGAGAGATGCCGAGACGCTCTTGGGTCTGGACGAGTATCACGCCACAGGCATCGCTTACTATGAGCAAGTTGTCTCGGGTGAGAACAAAATTGCCAAAAAGGCTACAAATTGGTGAGCTTACATACATCATTCGTTTTCGATAAGCGTGCTGACAGTGATCAAGGATCGTCCATGAGCTCTTGGGTCAGCTGGGAAAGGTTGATAGGGAATGGACGCCGCATGTCGTCCCAGCACCGCTCATGCGCGAGCTTGTACTTGCCGTCGAAGGACGAGAGATCACGGGTACTACCGGCAAAGCTCTCATCAAACACTTTGCCTCCTTATCCCCTTCTTCCGAGCTCCCCGCCACCCTGGATCCCATTCTCGACCAGCTCGGCTTGACCCCGTCCCCTGAAGCTTCCGAGGATCTCTCAGAAACATGCAGGAAAGCCCTCGCCAACCAGCCAAAGGCGGTTGCGGATTTCAAAAAGGGCAATGAGAAAGTAGTGATGCGTCTGGTTGGGGAGGTTATGAAGATCTCTAGTGGCCGAGCAGATGCTATGAAGGCGAAAGAGTGTCTTTTAGAGTTGCTGAAGGAGTAGATGAGAGAAGAAAAGAAGTCTTGTACTGTATGTATGCATTTAATGAGTTGGATGATGATTGATGATGGTCAGGTCGTATTTGTCGTTGGGTCATTGTTGAAATCGTCTATTTGCAGCCATGTCTTTCCAGTACTTGGCATGCTCGTCGCTCGTCGCTTCCTTTCCAGCTCCTGTCCATCGAGCTGAGAGGGCCCTCATGACGTCCCCGTGTGAGGCCGAAGGCATCGCCGCCTTGGCATTTTTCATATTCTCCTTCAGGTATACTATTGCACATTAGTTGCGTAGCAAGCACGCTCACATCCTGTCACGTACGCTGGAACCCGGAAGCAGCCTTCTGGCTAGTCTCGAAGAGAGGGGCAAGTTTACTACGACAAGTACCACATACTTGTTTGGTGATGTCGATTGCTACATGGCTGTCAGGACAGTAAACAACAAGACACGACCGGCTTACACTTGGATTGCCGCTTGTATCTACACACTCTGTCAGCCTCTGCTCTCTTGGCTACTGCATCCCACTTACATCGCACCACACGTCGCGTTCGAGCACTTCCACTCGTACTTGTACTCGATGACATAGTTGTGACGCGTCTGAGATGAAGCAGGGTCGTCAGTTCCCACCGCACGAAGTTATCACTCTCCGACTTACTGTGACCTCTATGTCGCCTCGTACATTCATGACGGCATTCGCCCTATTTTCTTCGTAAGCTCTTGCCAAGACATATCATGAGATTGGTCTCACCAGCTCTTGAAGTGCTTTCCATGTGGGTTCTTGAGATCGCCGCTGATAGCCCATGTGGCCACTGCGGAGGGTCAGCCTATCGCCCTTGCATGGTCTTATTGACAATTACTGACGGTGGCACATCTCATGAGCAAGAGTGTTCTTGATCCGAGCTGGAGAACTGGCATCAACTCTGCGCCGTATTGTCATGAAATTTCCGCTCACATTCATCTGTCAGCACCTTCTCCGAGAGCTCAATAAGATACACTGTCGAGACGTTTCCGTCCTTGAGCACGGGTCTACTCCGTAACATTAGCATTGTATCGATGGAAGTTGGGCATCACACACCTTCTTTGTCTCGCCATGCCGGCCGTCTTCAACAGGCGACTATTCCACTCAATTGTCGCTTTCGCACCCTTCTCCCCGAGCTTCTTTTGGAACACCGTTTCGTCCAGCTCCTTGAACAGGCTGCTTGCGATTTTCTCTCTCTCCTGGTTCCAGCCCTTCTTCGTCATGTCCGCCCTTGCCTTGGAAGAGGGAGTGTCTGGAGGCTTGGCTTTGGTTTTGACTGTTTTTTTCGGCTTGTTTGGGGTGTGGATGGGTAAAGGGTCGTCCGATTCGGAGTCAGTGCCATCGATGATGGTCAGGGACTTGATGTTCAAGTCTGAAACTTGAACCGGGCGGCGAGGTGGCGAGTAGTGTAGAAGGTCATTCGTATCCTCGTCACCCCATCTGATACCTCGAGTCCCTCCAGAGTTTTCACCATCCTCTGACAGGTCTCCAACCTCCTCAATGTCTTGGGGCGGCTGTCTTGACTTCTTCCGCTCACTCCTGGACTGAAAGTCTTCTTCCTCCGACTCGTCCGATGGAGGAGCTTCGGCGTAGTCATCTGCGTCGCTATCATCGACGATGAAGTCTCGCAGGGAGCCGTACGAGTCGTCCTCGTCATAGTAGCCACCCTCCCCTTCCTCAACCTCCTCGTCCTCTACATCTGCAGCTAGATCCAGAAAGATGGAAGCATTGGGGCGCTTGAATTTGGCTACGGTCCTTCCCATTGGCAGCCCCTCTGTCTCCTCTTCGTCCTCGGAAAGAATGAGCCTCTTGGCTTTGCCGGGGGTCCTGCGAGGAGTCCGAGTGGGCACCCAATCCTCTTCAGAGTCGCTCCCGCAGACTGAAGACGAGGCGCTCTTTCCAAATACGGGAGGAGGGTTGAGACGTAAGGAAGAGGTGAGGAGAGAGGGAAGCTTGGCGGAAGGACGGCGGGTTGGCCTGTAAAGACGCACAATAGGGTCAGACAAAGAACAAGGCGACATCGGCAGAGGACACTTACGAGCTCAGTACATCCCCTGCACTTGCCAAATTATCATCAGTATCGACTCCAAAGCTCCTTCCTATTATCATATCTGGATCCCCAATTTTCAACTGGTCTCTACCGCTCAAAGTCAGTCAGACCGCTATGATGCCGGGCAATAGGACCCACAGGCCAAGAGACTCCACGTCCACGTCGTCTTCGCTGTCGCTGATGACGATGGCCTTCTTCTGAGGAGCAGGTGACTTCGTGAATTTGGCAATGGGTTTCTTGGCAGCTGAAATGACGTTGGGCTTCGAACCGACCGAGTCGGGCTTCGCTGGGGACGGAGCAAACACGACAGTGCGGCGAGGGGAAAGAGGCATCTTACTGTCCGGCTTTGAGATAGGTACGATGGTGGACTCTGAGACAAAGATAAGTGGTCATGAATGTCTATGAGTCTGATGTGCTCACTTCCTGCTTTTCGAGAAAGTGCCTTGGGTTTGGGGAGCACAAAGGCCTCGTCGAGGTCGTCCTCGGAATCGGAGATTACGATGATGGGTCGCTCCCTAAAGCCACCGCGGGACATGCTGAACAGTATTATATATCTGGTCAGATGTGGATGTAGCAGATGCGACGGAGCCCTTTGTATGGCAATGGAGCGAGGAGATCGAGGTGTTTGTTTGTGGAAGACGCGTAAAAACAGTCGCGTGCGGGACTGTCGCGGGAAGATCAAAATAGGCAGCAGCAGCGATTAGGCGCGCGGAATGAACCAACGTCAACGAACGGAATGCAAGCAAATTGTGCTCGCAAAGTACTGTACTCGTACATGTACAAGGCTCCGATAGCATTTGACATGCATGTACTTGAGCGCTGCGTACAATAACATACAATACATGAAAAACTCCGGAAGCATCTATAAGTCTATTCCTCCTTTTGCTTCTCCTGGCTCCCCACCTCCACCCATCCCCATCTCCTCGTCAAAGCCCCTTGCATCAATCCGAAAAACACCGCCATAACTGTCGAGCTCATAACGATCACATTATAAGGCATCGAAAAGTCTGGCGTAGGGATATCTAGCAGTAGACGAGGACCGTAAACCCTCGCACGACCAGATTTCAGAACGTCCGAGATACTGTCCAATGTGGCGGTCAAATCTTCGCCCGCGAGATCAAGGAGCGTCAGAACGCTGGAGGGTATCTCCTGGCCTCTTTCAGCATCGGGACGGTGGTCGGTGTACTTGAGCATGAGCTTGGTGAACGGTATTCGAAGTACTATCGTGGATTGTGGCGGAAGCGTGAGGGACAGGTGGACCGTTGTCGTTGATACTCGAGGGGGAGAGGAAGGGTCATGTGCTATACTCTGGACAAGACCGTCTGTAACCTATCAGCTTGCGTCCATCCCCCATTCTGAACCGCTTACCTGTCTGGCTCCTGTCCTCGGTGTAGACTTCAATCTCACTTATCCATCCCTTGACCCACCAAGGCCAGATTTCACTGTATACTGCCTCGCGAGATATGTTGGCATTGTTGGATAACTTGATCTGGAAAGTGCCGTCGGAAGCT
This sequence comes from Cryptococcus floricola, assembly GCA_006352305.1. Taxonomy (NCBI): domain Eukaryota; kingdom Fungi; phylum Basidiomycota; class Tremellomycetes; order Tremellales; family Cryptococcaceae; genus Cryptococcus; species Cryptococcus floricola. The sequence goes on along the minus strand of RRZH01000007.1, from coordinate 774,012 downwards.
TGAGAATCGACCACTGTCCGTGAGACGCTGATAGGTGGACGGTTGAAAGTCCGGGCTGATGAAATGGATCAGATCAATGGGTAGTAGAGCAGTCTGTACTCACGGTATCTGAACTTGTCCTCATCCCAAGACACGAGAATATCTTCTCCAGCCATTCCACTCTCTTTCAAGTCCCACTCTATGACCTCCTTCTCGATCCCGTCCATCCAAACTCGCTCGCTTGTCCCTTCAGGCTCAGCCTTGACCGCCTCATTTTCAGGCAACACCAGCCTCACGACAGAGCTTTCCGCCTCCGGACACGCTCTCGGTATCCGTTTTCCGAAAAGCTTCTGTAAGCTCGTATCTCTCTTGACGTGCTTGGTTCCGGCGCCTGGTGGTATGAGGTCGACCACTCCCTCCCACCAGCCGGTCCACTGTCCTTCCGGCTTTTCATCCGAAGGCATGACTACTTCGATACCCTCAGATTTGAATCCCCACGAAAAGATCACTCCTGGTTGGGCTAGGAGTGCCGAGAGGCCAGAAAGGCCTTTCGAAGGAAGCAGCGAGAGAAAAGGAGTCAGATTCTCGGTACAAAGATTGTGATGCGGGTGGGATAGAAGGAAGTGTTTCATGTCTACAATGCGGTCAGCGGGTATTCATTGAAGTATGCACGACTTCGTACCAGACTCTTCTCCCCTTTGCGGAGGATAGACATCTCCAAAAGTTTTGACATTCTCCCCATCCTCCCTCGGCCCCAAGCCAGCACAAAAGAGCCCTCCAAGGGCATGCGTCACTTCCCCCCACCGCTGTTCTTCGTCTCCCTCGCCATTACGAACCCAGCCTCTTACTTCTCCCCCTCCTCCACCAGAATCGTAACTGAGAGGCCCCGAGAGAGAGGAGCGATGTGGATCCCACCGACCAGAGGTAAATGAGATTGTGAGCTCGGAGATGTTTAGATTTTGTAGCGGTAAAAAGAGGGAGGGAGGAGTCAAGGTATGGTGGGATTGTGCTGACCAGAGTCAGCAGAGAACCTAGAGATGTATTGCACGCACATATGGAAGAAGAAGAATGTGATAGGGTGAAATAGGTGGTGAACTTGAAGAGGACGGAAAGCTTGCCGTCTGGAAGTGGATGCAGGGTGAGGGATTCGTGGAAAGAGTCGAAAGCTGACACCAGGGCCGGTGCCAGGAGCCAGAGATGGGACAGGCGCATCCTGAACCGGGCAGTGAGAGGTGGACTGTGGGACGATTGGAAGAAGGATTAGCTGCAAGACATGGAATTTGCGCGTCGACGCGGCTGGTTTGATGATATCGGCCTTCCGCAAGCACAGCCTGCAAATGGAACAAGCAGCCAATTTTCAGCGCTCCTTGCATGCCTGACCTTCTACGACCACTATCTTCTATATACTTTTGGTCTCAACCTGACTGTTGTACACATCCTTTCAAGCCAAGCTCGGAATGTTTTCAGGGGTCACGTCCTCCAGAACTTCCTCTACGGCAGCTGCTGTCTCTCCTTCACTAGAGGCTTTCAGATCAGCTTGGCCTTCCCCCGCCCTTTGGCGAGCAGAGTCAATTGCCGCCGAAAGAGCCGCTCCGTTCACGCTGAACGCGCTTTCAGGGGCGATCCTGCTGTCGTCTGGATCAACCCACAAGAACGCGTTGTCCAAGACTTCTCCCCGGGGATTGAATTTGCTGAAAGTGACGGGAGCATCTTTCTTAAGCTCGCTGACCAGTGTCCTAGTACCATCACAATCGGTGCCAGAGAGCTCATAAAGCTCGCGGACAAGGACAGAGCTGGCACAGATGCCGTGAGCTGTAGGCTTGAGATTTTGGTCTTGCCCGAGGTGAACGTTGACACCCACTGGTTCCAAGATGTCGGCGTACTTGGAGAGATACTGTGAGACCTCTCCCCCTTGATGAGAACCGGTCATCAAGGCTGATCTGTTTGGCCGACCAGTGAAAATCTCTCCCGTAGGAGTCATCGTCGTCCTCCGACTCGCAAAGTACTCTCCAAACCGAGAGTGTTGAGACTGTAGCTTTAGCTTACCAGCCTCAGGCGTCAATGAGACGTTGTCCCCCATAGTAGTAACCACGAGGTACTGCTTTCCGTCGTCGGAAGCCGCCGTCCTGATGCTCATGGCATGATCACTTGGGAGAGTACAAAAGAGCGACTCGGCCTTAGGAAGGTACGTGAGCTGAGTCGGGCCTCGCAACGATTTGGAGAGACTCAGGCCAGGAGAGGCTACTCGTGAAGCTCTGGAGATGATGCTCGCCATTGTGAGTCTGTGCTTTTTTTGAGTTGTGAGATTGAAGACCTGGAGCCGCCAAGGCTGGTTTTTATACGTCTGGTGCTGCTCAGGCATCCTATCATATTCGTGACCGCTTATCACGTCCAAACTCAGCGCGAGAGATCTAAACGATACCCAGCTTGTGAACCCTTGTGACGGCTCATCCATGAGAAGTGAAGGCAGATAAGAGATCTGTTTGGTGCAAATCTGTATCGTCACAGTGTGAAGCAGCGTTATCGTCGTACTCGTTACGCTGTGTCGTACACCAAGGGATTCTTCTGGTCTCCAATTACTTACAAAGGGCATTGGTACGTGTCACATCGCTGGAAGAATAAAACAAACTCAATATCTGCACTCCGCTTTACCAGAAAGGTAGGCTATCGCGAGTGCACGTTGTTGATTTGCCGGCGGATCTTTGCCTGATGTCGAGAGCCGGCGGGATTCGCAAGGCTTTTGCGTAGGAAAGAAATGCCAGGTAATGAAGAGCTTGGTTGATTGCTCTTAACGTATGGGGGAGCGAAGTACATACAGACTCGAGATCCAACTTGAAGGTCACCCATGGCCATGGGCCAACAAGCCAATGAATTTCCCATCCATCAATTTCCCACTTTTCTCCCGCGCGTTCTATCGTCTCTTTCCTTGTCGACATTTCAGAGTTCGGACTATCAAAACTCGGTGCCCCTCTCGCCATGTCTCTATTGTTCAGAAGCGCTGTCAGGGCGTCCTCGTCCCGCCTACCGATGGCTTCCATCGCCCCGGCTCTCCCCCGACGCAGACTACCCCTACCAGCCCAGAATATCACCGTCCCTCTTCTGTCGAGGTTCAATTCTTCGCTTCCCAAAGCCACGGCGACCACGCTCGAGCCTCAATCACAGGTTCAATCGCAGCTCGAAGAATCGCAGCGCGATAGCACCAGAGGCGCGGGTTTCGACATTAAAGACGTTCGCATCCCCGAATCCTCATCTAAATCCTCTCTCCAACTCCCCAACTCCCCGTCCGGCCTCTCCGATCCCACCTCCGAAGATTGGTGGATGCACTTTTCCTCCAAACCATCCGATGCGTCTCTTCATCGATCCTCTTCCGGACTGCCTTCGAAATACTTTTCTGGCAGGTCCATCTCCCTCACAAGAGGGGGCGACTTCATGCAAGGGTACAGGAGGCTGCAATCGGTGGTTCGATCGGGTAACATGAAGAAGGAAGCGAGGTTGAACGAGTTTCACGAAAAGCCGAGTCTCAAGAGGAGAAGGCTGAGGAGCGAGAGACACAGAAGAAGGTTCAAGGAGATGGTAAGTATCGCGCTCAAGACGTGGCAGGGTTGTGCTGACATCATAACGTAGGTGAGGACCAAGGTCCAACAGGCATTGGCCATGAGAAGCAAGGCGTAGCGAGCATATGCAATATTCATGGAATTGGTATCTACAGGCGACATTGCGCCATCACAAAGACGCCAAAACGATCTAGTACACTCCTATTCATCTCTCAGCTTGATCGGTGCTACGCTCTCGCTGTATTTGTTCTGATCCTTCTCCGTCCTTCTCCTCTTGTCAATCTCATACGCTTTGAAGGTCTCTTCTGCGTCTTCACTCATCTCCCAGCTATCTGTGTCCATGCCCAAATTCTTCAGCTCTGCCAGCCACAGCGGCAAAGTCGGCTCCCAAAGGGGGTGCACGTTCGTGGGGTCCACTGGGCAGGCCCATACCACCCTGTCGACTTCGCCGTGTACGGAGGGCGCTTCAGAACCAGCTTTCATAGCGGGCGTGATGTCGATGAAAGTAAAGATCTCTGGATACTTGGCGCAGAAGGCAGAAAGGATAGAATTGTAATGATTCGTCATCTTGACTCGTACAGGAAGAGTGCACAGTGGAGGCTCGTGTTCGAGTAGAGAGGTGATAGGGGTTTTTGTTCGGGATGTTGGGGAAGGAGCATACAAAGAGGGTTCAGTCGGAGCGGTTGAAACAGCACTCGCGGTGGTAGGCAGTGGTGAATCGACAGTAGATATCTCTGATCCTCTCGGGCTGACCTCGGGCCTAGTGACTGGATCGTCGCTAACCTTGAGGCTTGACATGCCGTCAATCCACTCATCACCCTTTCCACCTCGCCAAGTGTTTCTTCCCGCGGCATTCAGGCTTTCTACTGCCCTGTGTTGCTTCCCCAAATCTTCTTCCAGCCTTTCGACGTATTTTTCGGGAATACGGGGGAGCATGTGGTCCTCTATAAGAGGGGGCAGGGCACTGGCTATGAGAATCTTGGATCCAGCGCCTGTCGCTGCAGCAGGGTAGGCCTCTCGACGCTTGAAAAGAGAAACCAAGCGTTCGCCGATGGCGCTGTTCACAACCTCCCGCTCAAGCCAGCTAGTGTAGGCACCAGCGACGGCCTTGACGAAATCTTCGGGACCCAAAGCTGGACCGGCAGAGGACGTTTCGGTGGCAGAAGCCAGGATATCGGAAGAGGAAGTACGTCGAGGCTCAGATGGTCGTTCATCTTTGACTCCCGACGGGGCGCTATATGTGGAGGAGAGAGTTTCAATGGGTTTGTTGGCCAATTGCCAGACGTAGTTGATTTGAAGATCGACCTGAAACAGATTAAATGACATTCTCCCTAGATAGACCGAACGTACATTACCGAAAACCAACATGGCTGATCGACCGCGATTAGACTGATAAGCGTAGGGGGGAGGGACGAGCAGACTGTTCAATATGGGCAGCAGCTCTGTTGACACTTGCTTGATTGATTTCGGGTTGTTCAATCCCTACGGCTTATCAGCATCTATCAATCATAGCTCAATGTACTCACCTTCGCTGAAGCCCCTTTGAACGTCTTGATTTGTACATAATCGCCATTGACCAGTTTCATCGGTCCCACAAAGCTGTCACCAAAGACATGGAGCTGTGCTGGCGAATTCTGAGTGTACAGCTTGGGATTGCGGGGCCGAGAGGGTGAGTCGTTCCAGCCGTTGCCATTACTACGTCCCCCTCGAGGGGTATTGTAGCTGGGCCCTGGGGTGCTGCCGTTCGACCTGGGGGCGAAATGTGACCTCCCTGGGTGAGAGCTATCCGACCCAGATTGCGACCATTGGTTGTAGGACCTTCCTTGAGACTGGGATGTACGGTTGTCCTGACTGAATGAGCTGGTGGACGAGGCGCCCTGGCTGCTGGGAGTTGTGGGAGTCGATTTGTTGCGAAGATGGGGGGGCACGTAGGCGGGCATTGTAGGCTATTGGACTGTCGTGGGGATATCCTTACCGCTCTCAAATCAATAGAGGTGCGATTGAAAAGTCGAAAATGCCATCGCGGATTCGCGGTACATCGAAGAAGCCGGCGGCGACCGCCGCAGTGCCACAATGCCGCCGAAAAAGAGCAACTCGTCATCTCGACGGCTTTCTTCCAAGACAATCCACAAATCCGTCTGATCCGTCTACACCCAAAATGGCCTCCATCAGCCCCGTCAGAGTCGCCGGCACTGTTGCCGCCCTAGCCGCCACCGGTTTCCTCGGTTACGCCGTCTACTTCGACTACCAGCGAAGGAACTCGGCTACCTTCAGAAAAAGCCTTAGTGCGCACATATTTCCTCATTGTCTGGAGCAAATCAGCTGACCAATATGTGTGGTATGATTAGAGAAGCAAGAGAAGAAGCTTGCTGCCGTTGCCGAGGCTGACGCCAAGCAGCAAAAGGAGAAGGACAACCTCGTACGGAACATCCTACATAAATCTGCCGATGGCATGCTGACTCGCTTTGCAGGCTCTCAGGGAAGGCTTCCTTAGGACCCAGTTGGAGCCCGTTCCCAGCTCTCCCGACCAGCAAGAGGCCTACTTTGCTGAACAGGCCAACAGCGGTGAACTCGCCATTGCCAAGGGTCCCGAGCACTACGTCGAGGCGGCTTTGCACTTCTTCAAAGCTTTGAGAGTCTACCACTCTCCTGGAGAGCTGCTTGCTGGTAAGCTATTCCTTTCCATATAGTAGACTCGCGGCGGAATGCTAACATATGCAAAGTCTACCAGCGAGTCTGCCCTCCCGAGGTCCTCGAGATGGTTGTTCGCTTGATCGGTCTTTCTCAGGGCGTCGCCTCTTCTCTCGAAACTCCTGAGCGTGAGCCCGCCAGCGTCAACGACATTGACGACACTCCTTCTGCCTCCGCACAGGCCAAGGCCGTGGAAGAGGCCAAGGCCGCCGCTACTGCCGCTGTAGCTGAGGCTGTTGCCGAGAGCGAGAAGGAGAGAGAGGAAGAGAAGAAGGAAGAGGAGGAGGAGGTTTCGAGCCCCAAGACTGCCAGCCAGGGAAGCGGTGCCGAATGGGAGAACGTGAACGAGAAGCCCGAGGAAGAGTCTGCGTAAGTATGAACGGAGAGTGCGAGAGCGAATGTTGCGATGATGGGTATCAGAAGACAGGGGGACAAGCACTACCATCTTTTAGTCTGCTATGAGTTTGTATATTCAAGCAAGTACAATTTGGGAGGTCCATAGACAATCGCGAGCTACGATCGGGTTTACAGAGTTTGCGCATCACATCTCATATCATATGAATAACCTGTAGCCTTTTTGCACCTCGGCATAGTCTATCGCTTCTCGTCCAGGCAAGTGTCCTATATACGTGCTAGGTGCACCTCGTAGATCTACAGGAGGATGGTCGCTTTGTAGTTCTGATGAGTGACCCAGTCTACTACATAACCCGTTTTCTCCCCTGATGGCACGCACTTCGTCATTGAACCACTGTGACCCCTGTCAATAGTTGATGTACCAATAAGTTATGCCAAGTAGGTCTCGAAATTGTACCCAGCAGGCAGTGCTGGTACTATCCCGGGCATCGGAGGGGTTGGTCGTACGCGAGATGATCTGAACAAATGTGTAAATCATGAAATCGAAGTATCCTCTCGGCGGATCAAGGATGAAGTACGAAGAAAAGTGAAAGCAAAGCAACACAAATATAGAGAGTAGCAGACAAGGGTTCAACGCGTAAGAGGCAGAGAAGGGGGGCATGGAGGCTGTAAGTAGTCAAGAAGAAGGGAGAAGAAGGGCCTTTCAAAATCATATACCTTTCCGATGGCTTGCCACAAGGCACACGTATATATGTTTGAGAGCCGGTTCTTCCCATGCTGCTTGCGGGCGTGGCAGGCGTTCAGCGAAAGATGGAGTTGACGTGCAGTAGTGTAGTCAGCCAGTCCAAAGGCAGAACTGTACAACCTCTTGCCCTTCGGCGCAGTAGCCCGTGCAACGGCCACAGCGAATGTCCGCTGCGATAGGAGTCCTCTGCGCATTGAAGATTATAACCTGGCAGACGTGCCAGACCTCGACAATTGCCATGCACTGAAGTTGGAAGTGTTGTACGGTTGTATAGGAGGTCTGGTGAGATGTGAGCTGTGTCAGTCAATTGATCGTGTTGAAGATGCCTGTCCCACGTCATGCTGCCCATTTGAGACCTGTTACTTCTCAAGTTCCCGAATCACTTTGTGGCGTCAAGTTTCGTGCCCCTCACCACTCGCAGACCGTTCAACACGTACAGTCATGGTTACAAAGTGCACAAGGCTCTCATCATATATACATACATTCTCATGAGGCGTCCCTCATGGCCTCCACGGTTGACGGCCCTCTTCGGCCTCCTCGGCCTCGTCGCTCCTCCCTTCTCATTTCTGCGTTCCCTCCATGCCATGCTCTGTCATACCGCGGGCCCCGGGGAAGCCCGGGAACACCGCGTTGGCCCCCGAGTGCCCTCATATGGCGCACGCTTACAATCCCTTCTTCTCCCGCAAAATTGACCAAAAACGACCCTAACTGACGCCCACCCCCAGCTTCTCCAGAGCTTCTCCACAAGTGCCACGCCTGCAAAACCCCATCTTCCCCTCAGCTCTCCACCCGAAGGCCTTGCCATTTTCGGACAAGACCGAAATGCACGGAAAAATGGTGCCCAGTTTAGCTCACATGTGCCTCCAACTGCCGCAGAGCTTGGGACGGATGGTGTGAAAAACCTCGTTTGATAGCCCTGCCAAATGCCGCAAAGGGCCGCTCCGTAACCTGGATTACCCAATCATCCTGAGCCATGACGAGCAAATGCTCGAGCCGAGTTCGGCCGTTAGACAGGCACTTGGAAAGAATCGCCTAAGCCGGCGGCAATGGCAAAATAGACCCTTATTTCCTGAGATTTGTGCCTCTTTCCCCTGAGTCAGTCGTTTATCTTGTCGGGACCTGTCGCTCTTTGCCACCAAAAATCTTCCAAATCTCACCAACAGCTCTGCAAATGGGCCAAATCGAGCATGAAATCATCCCATGCGCTGTCTTGGTACGCACGATCTCAAGCGGGGTCCGACCACCCTCCACCCCGCCCCCGGGGAGAAGCGAATGGGGAAAACCTTGGACCCTTTTCGAGCTCCCCAGGTTCGTTTATATATATAAGAACGGGGTCTTGCCTGGGCGACGTGTTTTCTTCTTTCCTTCCAGTCTTCAAACATTCATATCTCTTTTGTATACTCACCACCCTTGCAGTTCGGTCACTGGTAGTCTTTTGGCTTATCACACAACTTAGATTCAATAGACTCCTAGATTCTGGCTTTTAACAGCCGACCTCCACCAACAACCTCACTCGATTAATTATATCCACACCCGTCATATAAAATCGACAGCCAGTCAAATCCTTTGCCTCTTTACAATCTATAACTATCTACTACAACAACTTTCGACAACTCGACACCCACCTTCATCATGCCCGGTAGCGACAAGAAGGCTTTGGTCCTATGTCTCTTCCAGAGTTTCGCTGGTCTCCTCTTCGGTTGGAGTGTCTCTGAGGGTTCTGGTCTGGTACGTCGCTCGCACCATATAGCTCTCACGCCAGCGCGCTGACACCTCTCTAGTTCTCCATGTCCCAGTACCAGTCTCGATTCGGCACATGTGACGCCTCTGGCACTTGCGCCCTCAGCACCACCCGTCAATCTGCCATCACTGGTCTCGTCTCGGTTGGCGCCACCATTGGTGCCGTTGGCTCTGGTTCCATCGCTGACAGGGTAAGTCACATCTCACACCGGACTCGACTTGGCGCTGCGTCCATCGGTCCTCGGTTGTTTGTGGAGTTGGTGTGGTTTATGCTGACCCCTCCGCAGTTCGGTCTTCGTACCACATGTCTTGCCTTCATCTTCGTCTACCTGATTGGTGCTGCTATTGAGGTGCGTTTGTCGGACGCCTCTTTTTTCCTCAATGCTGACGTCTGGTAATCTCACTCCCAACCGTCACACCCTTCCCTGCCGATTTTTCTAATCTGCTTACGTGTCGCACCAACAAATTCCTCACACGTCATAATCACTCCACCGCCCACAGACTTCTGCCATGAACGAGTATGGTCAGATCCTCGTGGCCCGTCTTCTCACTGGTCTCGGTGTTGGTGCCACCTCTGGTCTCGTTCCCGTCTTCCAGGCTGAGGCTTCTCCTCCCCGATGGAGAGGTCTCGTCACCGGTTCTTTCCAGCTTTGTGTCACTCTTGGTATCTGGGGTGTCTCCATGACCAACTGGGGAATGAGCACACACGCTGGTGACATCTCGTGAGTCTTCCACCTTCATCCGCGATGCATCGGAGGCGTCATGTTGGAGATGGGCAAAGATCAGGGCTGACGTGTTTCGTAGTTGGAGAATTCCCGTATCTCTCCAGATGGTGTGGGCTGCTCTCTTGTTGATCGGTTTCGTCCTTTCTCCCGAGTCTCCCCGATTCCTCGCCAAGAAGGGCAAGTGGGACCACTGCAGAAAGAACCTCGCCAACCTTCGTGGTCTTGCCATCGACGACCCTGAGATCGAAGTGAGTTTTGCTCCCGTCGCGCCTTTTGCGGCCCTCACCGACCCTTACCGTTCGTTCTGTGCTGACTTTTTGAAAGGCTGAAATGAAGGAAGTTGAAGCTGCTACTATCAAGGACCAGGAGCAGGGTGATGCCCACTACGCTGAATGCTTCTCCCCCAAGGACCGTATTCTCTGGCGTACCATGATCGGTCTCCTCATCCAGGCCGGTCAGCAATTGACTGGTATCAACTTCTTCTTCTCTTACGGTGTCCAATTCGCCCAGATTGCCGGCATCGACAACACCTACATCTTCCAAATCATTCTCGCTTCCGTCAACGTCGTCTTCTCCTTCCCCGGTATCGTTGCCGTTGACAAGGCTGGTCGACGACCCGTCCTTCTTTACGGTGCTGCCATCATGTTTATCGGTCAGATCGTTGTTGGATCCGTCTCCAAGGCCTACCCCGATGACAAGATTGCCGGTGACATCCTTATCGCCTTCACCTGTATGTTTATCGCCTCGTTCGCCGCCTCATGGGGTCCCGTCGCTTGGGTCGTCTGTGGTGAAGCTTTCCCTATCCGATTGAGTTCTCTGTGTGTTACTCTTGTAAGTCTTTTGCCTTGCGCAAGTTTTCCCCCGCTTACACATCTCTCTCAGTGTACCGCTTCCAACTGGCTCTTCAACCTCATCATCGCTTTCGCCGCCCCCCAGATCCAGGCCAAGATCGGTACCGGTATCACCTTCATCTGGGCCGGTTGCCTCGCCCTCTTCTTCGTCTTTGTCTTCTTCTGTGTCCCCGAGACCCGAGGTCTTTCCATCGACGAAGTCGACGCTCTCTACCTTTCCCGAACTCCCGCCTGGAGGTCTGGCAAGTTTGCCGAGGACCAGGCTCAGACCGCCAAGAGGGCCAGCGAGAAGCACTACTCTCGATCTGTCCACAACGAGAACACCGCTGTCAAGGCTTCTGCCGCGACCTCTGCTGCCAACTCGGACGACGGCAACATGGTGTAAGCAAGGGAAGTGTGAGAGCTGCCTTTGAGGAGTGGGGCGATATGAAGAAAACAAACGCGAGAAGGGATTGTAATTGAATGTTGTGCTGTATCATCCTCCCTCCCTCATCGATCTCGGTCCTGTCAAGGTTCTGAGGTTCGATTCATTCTACCACGCAATTGCATTTTTGATTCTCTTCAATACTACTATTATTATGGCTACCATTACAGGATATTCGCTTGGTTCGCATCATTCCATACCCTTATTCACATTGTTCAATACAAGTACAAGTCTACCGTGTCTCTATATCGTATGTCCAATGCACGGATCGTTCATGTCGAATCAACTCTTGCACAGTCATACAACCAATGCATCTTTATAGTACAAATAGAGACAGCTGTTTCCCAAGATTCATGTCCATTGCACGCCGGTAGCTCACAGTCCCTTTCCCTTTCTCCAATCCCGCGCCATCCTCCAACAGATCCACCCCCCTATAGCCGCGCTGACACCCCCGATCCTGAATATCAACCCCACCGCATCCGGGGACGATACCTCGGGCTCAATCTCTCTCTTCCAAGCATCCAGCCCCCTCTTGAGTATTTCGCCCACGGCATCTTCCACTTCAGCCGCAGCAGTGGTGTTGGTCACGGGGACGGTACCGGGGTGATGGACCGGCAGTGTGCGGTCAGGCTCCATGAGCCAAAAGATGACGGCACTCAGCACCGTGACGATGAATTGTGGCAAGACCAAGAACACATTGTGGATACCCAATATCACACCTGCCTTGTCTGCTGTGCTCTCCTCTGCTCCTGCTTCTGGCGAGTCTCGACCGGCACGGGAGAAATGGGAAGAGGTAGAGTTGTGTCGCAGATGTGAAGGTGAGGTTGTCGGGGAAGAAGATGAGAAATCGTCAGAGTGCCGAAGGACGACGGTGGAGCCTAGCGGCGGCTCGACTGGCTGCTCGCCCTGTATCACCAGGGGTGAAAGTCCACTCTGGAGGGAAAGCGACAGCTGCGGCCTGTGTCCCTTTGATTTCTTCTCGTCTGGGCTGGGCGGTCGACTAGGACCGCGTGAGGGATTGGGTGATGTGCGTGAAGGATACCGGGAGTAGAGAGGGGTGGAACGGGATGAAATGTCGGAGCGGTGGAGTGGGGTGGACTCTTCCTCTTGCTCATCTTCCTCGCCAGCTTGGAAAAGGGTGAATGAAGGGCCTGCTTCGGAAGAAGCCATTGGGGCGAGACCGATGGTCTCATCGCGAGGGGCGGTGCCGTCGATGAGGATCAGCTCGCCGAGGAGAGAGTAGGGCGCCCATTGCGATAGAGCCCAGCAGAAGCCTGTTGTGGCAATGACGGCGTAGGCACCGTGTACAGTGGTAACAAACCTGTTTCATCAGCTTTGTATCTGGGATGAGACGGAAAAACACTCACCAGCTGGCAGCCATAGCCCCGGCAAAGACGAATTGCGATACCCACCAGACCCTTACCAACGTCAAGCCCTTGATCGGCAAGCCCCATTCCCCACTTTTCACGTCGTCTAGCAGGTCTTTGAGCCTGATGATGGTCTTTTGGGTAAAGCTGCTCCCGGCGAGATCTTGGCGCGTCCGTTTCCAGGTAGCCGAGCTGGGTGGAGCTTCAGACATTGTGCCGTTGATCCCAAGACCGATGGGGGCATACTCGCCGCCTGTGGGAGCTTCGGCTTGTACCCCTGATTCGGAGACGAGGAAAGGCATGCCGATGGAGGTGACAATGTTTACCAATGCCTGTAGTAGGAGGGCGCGAGAGCCAGAACGGACGGCGTCGGATTCAAAGACGGCCTGGTCGATCCCTTCCGAGGGTACGGACGCTTTGTAAATCTCGGACACCCAGACGGTGGTAAAGAAGAGAATAGGAAACCATCCGAGGCTGCTGATGTCAGACAAATATCAAAGCCGACAATGCGACGTACGAAGCAAAGAATTGGATCAAGCAGACAGTCCGGATACCGGTGGGCAAAGAGAACATGTTGTCCCAAATAGCTTTGAGGTTGGATTTCAAACCGCTTTGAGATTGAGGCCGGCTGATTGTCAGCATGATCCAACGATACGAAAACTTACTCGTCCCGCAACAAGACTCGCTCAGAAACAGCCCAAGAGGTAAATGTATGGGTTACCATCAGGATGATGCTCGTAATGAACGACAGGATCTGCAGCTGCGTCTTGCCTAGCCACGGCAGCGTTCCCGTCAAGTCCAGCGTCCCTCTAGCTCTCTGTCAGCACCCCCTTTGACTGCGACTGCGCCGTAGCACTCACACCCAAAACCCAGCAACACTGCCAAATCCAAACATTCTCCCAGCCCACGCAGACCCTTCCTCCTGCTCGGTTGGCGGTAGCGTATCCACCACCAGCGCCCTGTCCGTACTCATGACCGCATTGATACTGAAATCGACGCAGTAGATGGCCCATACTGCGAGCGCGATAGCCATCCACTGCCCAGCACCAAAGAAGCCCGCAATCTCGCGCGTCCATCCCAAGAGCATCATGGCAGCGACACAGATTGCACAGCCAGCCAGCATGAACGGCCGTCTTCTGCCCAGAGCTGAGCGGGAGCGGTCTGCAAAGATGCCTACGAGGGGCTGGACGATGAGGCCGGAGAGGGGACCGGCCATGAAGACGAGGGACATGAATGATTTTGAGAGGCCGAGCTCGAGGAGGTATGGGGAGGCGTAGCCCATTTCTATTGACCAGACGCACTGCGAGGGGTAAGCTATGGGACGTTAGATGTAGGGACGGACCTGTATGCCGAGCATGCCGACTGTGAGCAAGGGGAGGCGTGCCCATTGTGGCCCCTTGACGCCGGCAGTCCCTACCCACTGTACGGCATGGGCATCCTCTAGCCTCTCTGTGTCTGAGGGGAAGAAATTGGTGCCGGTCATTGTGATGGAGAGCCCGTCGCGTAAGGAAAGAGCAACAACAGCCCGGTGCTCCGCGACCCCACGTGGTGTGTACGTAACACCATTAAAAACATTTTCTCCCGTCCCTCCACCTTGCAATAATATCCTCTTCCATCTTTCCATCACCCCATAACTCCTCGCATTCCAAACCCAAGGCCTAGGATCTTCGTGTGAGGTCATCCTTCTTATCTGTAACCCAACAGCCACCCGAAAAAAAAACAAATCGTCAACCATAATGGCTTCTCAACCCAACCCCAAGGCTTTCCCTTTGGCCAACGCCCAGCTCACCAACCAGGTACGTACGGATGTCATGTTGGGGGGGTGGTAGTGGATGGAGGGGGGTTAGAGGAACGCGGATGCATGGTGCAAAAGACGAATGCTAATCCATTTGACAGATCCTCGACTTGATCCAGCAGGCGCAGCACTACAAGCAGCTCAAGAAGGGTGCCAACGAGGCCACCAAGACCCTCAACCGAGGTATCTGCGAGTTCATCGTCATGACTGCCGACGTCGAGCCCATCGAAATTGTGCTCCACCTTCCCCTCCTCTGTGAGGACAAGAACGTGCCCTACGTCTTCTTGCCCTCCAAGACTGCCTTGGGCAGGGCTTGTGGTGTCTCTAGGCCCGTCATCGCTGCTAGTGTGACCACCAACGAGGCTAGGGAGTTGAACGCTCAGATCCAGGCTGTCAAGGCGAGTTTTCTACACGTTTTGAGGTAGGGTAGAAGGCTAATGAAATTTGTAGAACGAGATTGAGAAGCTCCTCATCTAAGTTTTCGACTTGTCTCTGGCGTCATGATGGTGTGGCGAAAAGAAGTATTTGAGACTTTAGCTAGTCTTGATGCACATTCTGTCTACTCTAGTTGCCACTTGAGGAAACGTCCCTCCTGGTTCTCTATTTGCAAGATACATGTTGTTATATTTATCTCTTGCACTTCAGATCATATATTACTCAAAACACCCAAAGTGTTACGCCTGGCCTGACAGGCAATGTATCCCAGCCCGACCTTTCGCTTCGTCACCCACCATGATCTTGCAGTCACTTCAGGCCAAGTCGGCACAGCTCTGCGAGTCCTCGGTCCAGCCATCGTCAGCATACTCGTCCAGAGCTGCAGAGTGGCGGACGTCGCCGGCGGCCGAGCCTCTTGCCAAGGACAGTCGCAGGCATCAACAAATCGACATCGCCTCGCTCGTCCTATCCTATAATAAATACCCCCTCCCTCCCATTCCCCTCGCCACCCGCCACTATAACAATGGGAAACTGCTTCTCCGACCCCTCGCACCCGCCGAAACCAAAGGGCAAAGGCCAAGTCCTCGGTTCTGCCTCTTCCACTTCTCACCAACCGCAACAGCAAGGATACTCGCAGAGCACAGCGGGGTCGCAGAGACAAGGTGGAGGGAGGATCAATAGCCAGCCAGCGCAGAGTTTGGGAGGAAGTGTGAATGGGGGAGGAGGAGGGGACGCGAGGGATAGAGCGTTGAGGGCTGCTGAAGAGAGAGCCAAAGCTGTGCGTTTGCATCTCTATTCGATTATCACTGTGGCCTTGGCACTACGATCTTGCAACAAGATGGGGCTGACGGCGATGATCAGGCGCAAGGAAAGGGAGTGCACGCCTCCAACCCCAAAGCCGGGCAATTATCCGGCAAGCTGGCGGCACAGGGACGGACGAGTGCTGCTCAAGGGAACCAGAATGAGCGGATGATGGTGAGCCTGATACTCTCAGCCAGGGCTGGGGCTGACACGATGTTGGTTCAGGACGCAGGGCAGTGGAATTGAGGGGATGCCTTTGTGTCTACACGAGATGATCTTGGAGATAAGGAGTGTAATGATTTGTGCCAGTTGTACTATCCATGGACCTCGTATTTTGGCAGGAGAAGGCGCGAAATGAGGGACGGCTTTCCCGGCTGAACTGGATATGTGGTCATGGGACAGGGGCTCGTATCTGGGGTCCGTTGTGCATGCTGCATCCTATCGAGTCATGCAGGGCTATTCTCGCGCTGTATCGGGGGGGAAGGCGAGATAAGGAGGGAAAAGGAGAGGAGGAAAGGAGATGGCTTGAGATAAGGGTTGAAAGGAAATGGTCACGTACACGGTCACCGGCATCTCTTATCGGCCCGGTCGTGAGATATATAGCAGCGATGCCCGTCCATTTACCATCCACCACACATCCAGCATCACATTCCCCCAAGACCCCCCCCTTACCCCACAGAGCCAATACGTGAGTGCTGACCCATCCCCTCTTCTCCATTCGCTGCCCCCGGCTATGGCTATCTCCCGCCCGCTGCGTCGTCCCAGCGAGCATACTGCCCATCCCCATCCCCTGCCCCGTCCATCTGCATACTCTCCATCCCTCATGGACATCATCTCTACGCACAGAGACAGGGAGCCGAGCTCAAGCAGGTGACGGAGGCCCGCGCTTGGTGCGAGTCGATTAACGGAACTGATAACACTTTTCGTTTCTTTATCTCTCTCCATCCTTTCATCTCCTCTCGCTGACGCCTACTCTTTTCATCTCCCACCATGCCGCGTATCGCCCTCCCTCGCCTTCCCCTACGCCAGCACTCCAGCCGACGCACTTTTACATCCACCATGGCTCCTTTCAAGCCCGCCCTGTCTATCGACACTATCAACCCCGCCGTCCTTTCCGTCCACTATGCCGTCAGAGGCGAGCTCGCTACCAAAGCCGACACCTATGCCCAACTCCTCAAGAGCCCCGCTTCATCCCCCGCCTCATCGCCAGGCGGTATCTCGCGGTCCGACCTGCCGTTTGAAAAAGTCGTCACTGCCAATATCGGCAACCCCCAGCAGGCCGGGCTCGATCAAGTGCCCCTGACGTTCTGGCGCCAGGTCATCTCGTTGCTCGAATACCCCGATTTGATGACGACACACAAGGCGTTGGCAAAGCAGATCTACCCGGAAGATGTGCTGGAACGGGCCAACAGTCTGTACAAGGAGATTGGCAGTGTCGGCGCGTATACGCATTCCAAGGGGATCCTTCAGATCCGGAAACGAGTCGCCAAGTTTATTGAATGTGAGTCTATACCTTTTTCTTGTGGGATGTCACTGCTGACAAATCTGTAGCGCGCGATGGCTACCCCGCCGACCCCGAGTCCATCTTCCTCACTGCCGGTGCTTCTGCCGGTGTCTCCTCCATCCTCGGCGTCGCCCTCCGCAAGGGCGATGGCTGCATGATCCCCATCCCCCAATACCCCCTCTACACCGCCACCCTCGCCTACCTCGAAGCTGAGCCTTTACCCTACTATCTCTCCGAGGCCGACGACTGGTCTATGAGCCACGACTCGCTCTTGAAGAGTGTGGAGGAAGGCAAGAAGGCTGGGACACCCGTCAAGGCATTGGTCATCATCAACCCTGGAAACCCCACGGGTGCTTGTCTCAGTTTGGACGCGATGGAGGCCGTGGTCAAGCTTTGTTATGAGGAAGGCATCCTCCTCCTCGCGGACGAAGTCTACCAGGCCAACATCTACGACCCTTCCCACCGCCCATTCATCTCGTTCAAAAAGGTCCTCCGGAGCATGCCTGAAGAGATTGCAAACAGCGTCGAGCTTGTGTCGTTCCACTCCATCTCGAAGGGTGTCAGCGGAGAGTGTGGAAGGCGAGGAGGGTACTTTGAGTGTGTCAATATTGATGCCGAGGTGATGGCCCAGGTGTACAAGATGGCTAGTATCTCTCTGTGTCCCCCGGTCTCTGGTCAAGTAAGTCTCTGTTTCCTCTCAGCGTGATTTCCAGCTGACTCTTGCAGGTCGGTGTCGATCTCATGGTCTCTCCTCCCACCGAAGGCTCTCCTTCCTATCCCCTCTGGTCCCAAGAAACCTCCCTCATCCACAACAATCTCAAATCCCGCTCCTTCCTCATGGCCGAGCATTTCAACAAGATGCAAGGCGTCACTTGCAACAATGCCGAAGGCGCCATGTACCTCTTCCCCAAGATTGACATACCGGAGAAGGCGGTGGCCAAGGCCAAGGAAATTGGAAAGGAGGCGGACGTGATGTATGCTTTGGACCTTCTTGGTGAGTCCTCTTATGTTTATACACGAGACAGAGGCTGATGGGGGGATAGATGCGACGGGTATCTGTGCGGTTGCCGGCAGTGGGTTTGGACAAGAACCGGGGACGTATCATCTCCGAGTCACCGCGCTGTGCCCAGACACTGCCGAGTTTATTGGCAGGTTTGAAAAGTTCCACCAGGACTTTATGGCCAAGTATGCCTAGAAAGAGCCTCTGGATGAGAGGTCGGGATTGTTTTCATAGGGTTGCGCCGGGGCATCGACGGTGGTCGATTTGTAGTCAAAATACTCGAAGAAGGGCGAAAGAGAGAACTGTGTATTATGGAAGAAGTTTATACTCTACATTTTTGTTCATGACATGGACTTGGGTTTATGATCCCTCGATTGGAAACAAGGCCACGAGATACACCCTGCTGACGCTGTACTCGAGTTGTAGGGTGTGTCGTATATGTGGCAGCGGTGTTTCAATAATGTTCTCTCAACTGGTCCCTACTGTGTATCTTCGAGTTTTCTGGCTCTCTGCATTGTTCTCTGATCCTCCATGTCGACCAGCATCATGTGTCCTGTTTCCTGCTGATTGGTTCAACTAGAAACGTCATCTTTCTGGCGTGGTGCTTACGCGAGAGCAACAATAGAACAGCCGAAGAGCGCAGGCACTGCAGCAATTGGCAGCTGCGGTCTTTGACGTCCCGGATAGACATCCATGGACGCGCACCCAAGGGGATCCGAATGCATAGCTGTTCCCTCGGGATAGCATGCATGCAAGAGAAGATGGAATTTACCGACTTCGGCTGTGGCCCCGAGGATATGTTTACGCTTTTCACTCAGGGTCCCGAACTCCCGAGGCACGCGCCAGGAGATCTAAAGTTCAAGTTTCTCTCGCCAGAGTTATAAAACGCGCCCATCTCATTCATCTCTCTTCCCATCCAACATGGCCCCCTACACCCCCGCCTCCTCCCGCCCCCATACCCCCCTCGGCCTCTCCCCCAGAGGATCCTACACCAACCTCGCCAGCGCTGCGTACGAGGCCTCCACGCCTTCCGGCCTCGTGTCGCCCGGGGGCAACGCGCTCGGCGCGATCAACGACGAAAAAGAGAGGATGAGGGCCGAGAGGGAGGTGCAAGAGGCTTTACAAAAAGCGCAGGATGAGGAGGACAAGGCCAAGAAGCAGGAGGCTCCTGCTCCTGCGACCTCGCCGGGTCAGTTTCAATTTTGATGGTGGCTATAGAGCGGACTCTGATATCTTGACAGTGCTTCCTATATTGGCTTACTGCATGGCGTCCATCATGATGACCGTTGTCAACAAGTTTGTCGTGTCTGGCAGGCAATTCAACATGACGTTCCTTCGTACGGACTAGCCTCGCCAGCCTTGGAACGAAGACTGACAGCTGTCCTATAGTCCTAGCCATTCAGTCCTTCGTATGCGTTGCCTGTGTCTGGGTAGCTAAGCGGATTGGCATGATCACTTGTAAGTTGCCCTGTCACGTCCACATCGACTGTGAGCTCACAAGTGTGCAGTCCGTGATTGGGATATCACCGATGCAAAGGCTTGGTTCCCCGTCTCTTCACTTCTGGTCGCTGTCATATACACTGGAAGTAAATCCCTCCAATTCCTTTCCATCCCCGTCTACACGTAAGCTATCTGTCATTCCTTTATGTTTAATGCTGACATAGCAACAGTATCTTCAAGAACCTCACTATCATCCTCATCGCCTACGGCGAGGTCCTCTGGTTCGGAGGTAATGTCACCCCCTTGACCCTCGTCTCATTCTTCCTCATGGTCGGCTCTTCCGTCATCGCCGCCTGGTCCGACATTTCTTCCACTC
The DNA here is from genome assembly GCA_006352305.1 of Cryptococcus floricola. Taxonomy (NCBI): domain Eukaryota; kingdom Fungi; phylum Basidiomycota; class Tremellomycetes; order Tremellales; family Cryptococcaceae; genus Cryptococcus; species Cryptococcus floricola. Next base: position 754,231 of record RRZH01000007.1, on the reverse strand, counting down.
TTGCTCGTATGTCGGCTGGTATGGCCGTGGTGGACCCCACGAGCGGTGCCGATGTGCCTTTGATCGCGCAGGCTGGTCTCGGCGGGTTCAACGTGGGATACGCATGGATGGCCATCAACTGTGCTGCTTCTGCCGCCTACGTACGTCTCTCTTTCATTGAGCTGGACCGTAGCTGATGGACAACAGGTCCTCTTCATGAGGAAGCGAATCAAGGTCACTGGCTTCAAGGACTGGGACTCCATGTTCTACAACAACCTGCTGTCTATCCCCGTCCTCTTCATCGCCTCTCTTGTCGTTGAAGACTGGTCAGCTGCTTCCTTCTCCCGCAACTTGTGAGTTTTCCTCTGGACCTGATGAACTGTAGACTGATGTCTTTGCAGCCCTATCGAAGGCAGGACCTTCCTCCTCTCCGCCATTGCCTTCTCCGGCGCTGCCGCCGTGTTCATCTCCTACTCCACCGCCTGGTGTGTCCGTATCACGGGATCCACCACCTACTCCATGGTTGGCGCTCTCAACAAACTCCCCGTTGCCGCGAGTGGTATCCTCTTTTTTGGCGACCCCGCTTCATTCGGCAACTGTGCCGCCATCGCTGTTGGAGGAGTCGCGGGACTTGTGTATGCCGTGGCCAAGATCAACCAGGGCAAGGAGAAGGAGAGGGAGAAGAACGGGAGGAAGGGAGACAGCAAGGTGTAAAAAAGTGGCAAGGGTGCGCCACATGTGTGGTTGCAGAGTATTTAGTTTTATAGCTGGGCTTTCAATGCCTGTCGTGTAGTCTTGGTACGAATATAGATGCGTTATATACATGCTATTTCTTTCAGATCTTTCTCGTGAGTGACCGGCAACACAGGCTACAGCACACTTGCCTTATTGGCGCTCAAACTCCGATTCTATTCAGCGCAATATCTGCGCCGTATGATGCTGAATCATGATAATGTTCATACCTCCGAGCTCTACTCTACCGTCATCATTAACGTCTTCCTGGCCCAAATCCACCCTGGTAGCCCCTCTGGTATCCTCCCTGGTAGTGACCATTGTTCCTCCCCACAGTCTGACTGGCAAACCACGAATTATTCTTCGGTAGCTCCAAGGTTGGGGGATCTACGCTCGTCTGGTGCCCTCTACCTTTTTTCTTGACACCGGGCTCGTCTTTGCCATCGTCCACCATTTCCACCTCAAGCGCACCCGTCTTCTCTACAATCCTGCTCCTCTCTTCGGCAGAGGATGAAGTCACGCGCGACTTGTTTTGTGCGGCAGCATTGAGTATAGAAAGCTCGCTATTTTTGTGAGCGCCCAGGAAAGAGACAGGTCTGCGAGGTTCATCCGTCTTGGGAGAAGGCCCAGGGGTAGGGAGGGAAGAGTTACTGGCAATGCCGCGGATTGAGAAACTCTTGGCAGGCGGTGGGGCATCAGCCGGCTCAGGGATAGGCGCTGAAGCCTCGACAGAGGTGGAAGATGGGTCAGAAGGGAACGGGGCTGCCTTCTTTTTGTCAAGTCGGTCGAGAAGGCGGCCCTTTGCCGGAGCGGCCGAAGGCCGAGGCGCCGTCTCAGACTGACTTTCGCTGGCGGGAGGAAGTGGTGGCGCACTAGGAGCCGACGTGGGAGGAAGAGACGGACTATCCCTCGGCCCCAGTCTGGACAGTAGGCTAGGGACTGCCCCGCTTGGAGCAGTGAGCCTTTCCTCCTTCTCTTTCGTCTCCTTGATCTCTGACTTGCGTTTCTTTGCCGGCCGTCCAGCACTGTTGCTTTCTTCTCTATTGCCTGTCTGCACAGGGAGGGCGCCGCCAGTTTTGGCGGTGCTTGTAGAGGCGGGCGGGAGGGAAGAGGTGGAGAGGATCGCGGCTTTGGGACCCTTGGGAGGTGGTTTGGAAAAAGTAGCGGTGGGACCGGGCTGAGAGAGAGCGTCGTGCGGGCGTTTGCCGGCTGTGTTGGACATCGATGGTGACGATACGGCATTCACCTCCGCTACCACCACGGGCCGAGTTGGCGCAGGAGCAGTCTTCTTCACATCCACCTCCATCTCACTTTTGTCCTTGACCCCGCCATTGCCGCCCATCAACGGGGCACTCGCATCCCTTCCAGAGCCATTGACCGGCGCCGAGGCTCCTTGGTTCCGGGCACCTGGCGTGGGATGTGACTTTGAAGGGCCAGAGGGAGGGTTAAACCCGTTCCTAGGGCCCGAAGGACCAGGAGTGCCATCGGAAGCGTTGGGCGTCCCTCTCGAATCTGATCTGTGCCCGCCGTGCATGTGCCCTTGCTGCTGCATTCTCCCTTGGCCGCGATGGGGCATCTGCCCTCTACCCCGATGGTTGACGCCTGGCTGGAAAGAGTTGTGTTGGGGTGGGTTTTGGGGGCGCCATGAGGGAAATATCTCTTGTACTAGAGGAGAGGCTGGATTCGACAAGACCTATGAGACATCAGTACCACATCACCAAGAAAGGGGAATCATTCGCACAACTAAGAACCTATGTATGTTCCGCCATAACTCCTGTTGTGGATGATTGCGTGATTTAATATCTGCCTGGAGGATGAGGGTCCGGAAATCGAGCACGCGAAGGAGGTCGGGCAGTAGGAGCCCACGTATGTCGGGCTACATGGATGATCAATCATTTGCGAGATACAGACGGGTCTTTGGCAACTCACCTTGGTGACCAGCTTGTAGAAAGACCAAAACAGTATCTCAAACAGAGCACTGGTATCTCTATCAACTTTTTCGGCACCAAAGATCTGTTTACCGTTGACCTTTAAGTCTGCTGTCAGCATAATGTCAACTTTTTTGTAAACAGACGCACCGACGACCCTGACCAAAGCTGCTCAATGACCCCCTTCGCCACTCTAACTTTGTCCAAGCAGGGATCTCTGACCTGCCCGAACGACCACAATACTTCTGCCTGTGCCAACCACTCTTTCAACCCTTCCAACATCTCCTTGGCACGGCCATCGCCTTCAGGCTTGAAGAGGCTAAAAGTCAAGCCAGCACCGTGGACGCTGAAAAAGTAGAGAATGTACCGCGCATCGTATGGGGGATTGTTGGGGTGATATTGATGCAGCCTGCCGACAAGTTCTTTTAGGATATGGGTAACGCGCGATTTGTCGGCGATGGGGGTCATGGAAGGGAAGCTGTCGGTGATGAGCTTGATGAACTGGTTTGTACTCTCTGCCCGAGCATTGGCCCCGGACACAGTCGAGAGAGGGACGAGCAAGTTGATCACTGTCACCTTCTCCTCCAACCCCAGTCCACCACTGCTCAACACTCCCTCAAACTCGTTTCTAAATCTCTCCTCCGCATCCCTGTGATTGCCCGAATGCAGTAGCTTCTTCAAGGCGGGAGCGCCCTGGTACTTGAGAAATCTCAGAATATTGTCGCGAGAAGCGCCGGTCTCTGCCTCGGACCCTTTACAGTCATCTGCCATGACGCTGAACACATCGGGAGAAGCGATGAAGAGGAGGTCAACGAGGGCTTGTGTGACTGCTTCCAGCTCTCGAGGTTCTGATTCACTCTACCGTCAGCAACTGCTCTTCACTTTTGCCCTCGGTGTCAGAAATAGACGTACGGCTTGCAAGAAGCTGCAGCAACACCCCAGTATTCCCCTTGACCCATCTCGGATCCGCCTTTGCTGTTGGTCCCAGCCCCTTGATACCAACGATCCGCATATCCTCATCTTCATCCTCACACAGATCTAGCAAAGCGTCGATGGCTTGATCTTGCAGATCCTCAAACTCGGCAAAGAATGTAGAGATGTTGGAGCCAAAGAAGTGTTTGGCATTGGAAGATCCGACAGAGGGGAGAGCGATAAGGGCAGAGTGGCATTGTCGGCGCTGAAGGGTGTGGACGGTCAGCTGGAGGGAATGGAGGCATGTACAAGCACGACCTACAATCTCGGGACTGGAGTTGGGTGCTGTAGCGTCGTCGTACAGGTACCGAGCGCGGCGGAGAGGGTCGCTGGACATGCTGGAGGGACGAACGACGGAAAGAAGGATGGATGAAGAGAAACGAAGGTCAACAAGCGTCAAGTGAGGATGCGAGCGACGGACGCGAAAAGTCCCCGTCGGCGGCGGCCACAACGATACATGTCGCTGAACCTGCTCTGCATGTCATGTATGGTATTGCATCAATAGTATCGTGAACGGCTCTGAATTCTACACTATATTACAAGTATGCCCTCAAACCTATTCATCGCTGTCCTCAGCGCCCACCAGACCAGCCTCGCTCAATATCAACCGCAGCCATCTCAGAACCTCCCCCTCTTCGACACCGCCAGATTCGTCTACAAGCTCGCCTATTCCTCGTCCGACGACGACACGGGATTTGTGGATAAGGGATTTGCCCTTGTTGGAAGTGGTTGAAAGGCTGAGGTGGACAAGGTAGGAAGGGCCCGTGGCAGGCTTCGAGTCGGTAGAGCTTGTAAGTGCCGACGTCTTGGTAGAAAAGGAGGGGGAGGAGGGTTTGATAGGGGACTGGGACAGAGAGGGAGAAGCTGGGCTGGACGAAGGGGAAGAGGGACGGGTGTGGGGAGAGAAGGAGACCACAGGGGCTGGGGGAGGTGTGAGGGGGGTAGATGTGATGATTTGTACGTGGTCGGTCTCAATCTGGGCCCTGTCAGCACAATCATAGTAGAGCCCGAATGTGCTTACCCTCTTGACCATTCGTCTCCGCTTGCCCTTGAACACCTCGCCCTTCTCGACCCACCGCTTCCACGCCCACAGAGCGGTTTGCAACACGGCATAGGATATGACCGCGACCCATAATACCGTCTTGGAGTCTTCAAAGCTGACTCTGAAAGAGTAAAGCGCTGCAGAGAGTGCAATCACCACCGAGGAGTATCCAAGGCTGAGATGGACTGTTGGGTGAAGTAACGACGGCGTGAACTCTTGGTCCAGCATGTACTGTATGATGTCAGCTTGGTATGCCTCCATGCGAGAGACGCGTACCTTCTTGACAATATCATCGAGGGCAGCCTTGACTTCCTGGAGGTTTGCTGTATTCACGGTGACTGTCGGGAGGGGGTCTGTGTTGAGGGTTGTCGAGATGACCTGGGCGGGGAGTGCGATGTCGGCGGGGACTGTCTTTTCTGCCCCGCTTTTCCGTGCTGCTTTGCGTGGCGGCATTGTTTCTTGAGGGGGATGCTTGGGGGATATCCTGGGAGATAGAAACGATTCAAGAAGAACTGAAAAAGAAAGAGGTGCAAGAGACAGCGCCACATACAAATACTGACGTGGCATTTGATCCCGCCCTCATCCTTGTTCGCTTTCAGATGCAGACTCTCTTGCATCTCCCCATATCTCTCCAGGAAGCCACAGGCCATGGCAGACATCACTGATCTCCCCAGTCCCCGGGCAAAGCGCTCACGAGTCAAGTCCCAGAAGGTCCTCGAGAATGAAGACACAAGACGCGCTCTGCACGCCGCCCAAGCTGCCGCCGCCGCATACGCCCCCTCAAGCCCTGCTCCCCCAGCCCAGCCGAGGGCCAAGAGACAGAAAAAGGAAGCCGACACCTACTGCCTCTGCAAGAAAGATACAGAAGGCCCCATGATTGAATGCGATCACTGTAACGACTGGTAGGTCTTTGTAAGCGGAACTGGACCACACTGACCCATCTTCAGGTATCACTTTGTCTGTATACACATGCACGAGGCAGAAGCAGAGCGTATCCGTAAGTCTGACCCGACTCGCTCTCCGGTCTATACTCACCGCGGAGCAGACAGCTATATTTGCCCATTATGTTCGGAAAGCACGATCAAGCGAACCACCTGTAAGTGTCCGTCTTCCCATAGCCACATAGTGTTCTAGCATAGAATCATTGCTATATCCATTCATGATCCACTCGGTTCATCTTTGTGCAAGTCTGCTGCATTTCTACGGCTTTCTTGTGGCATCAAGGCCACTGCGTGTGTCCTGTTCCGCACATTCAACTGTTGACGCTGTGCACGACTCTTCTGAGTTCGTTTTTGCTGGCCGTCCTTTGCTATCACAGTTGTGCATGAAGGGAACGGCCGATTGTCTGCTGTCATGTCTAGTCAGGGGCTGTCGATCATGTCGAGGACCCACTTTTTGCCCTTGTTGACTAGAATGCCGCCTGACTCCTATACTTGTCCTTGGCCCATACAACCCCCATGCTTGTCTCGTGACGTATATGCTCATGAAAATACACAGACATCAACGATATCTCGACATACGCCTCACCATCACCACCCGCTGGCCTCAACATTGCCCCACCAGTAACGACAAAACGAAAGAAAAAGGTCTGTGCTGGATACTTTCCCATCCATAGTACTCACAACTGACATGTGACAGGCCGTCGAATCTCCCGTCACACCCACCCACTCCAGCCCCTCTGGTTCATCCCACCGGCCCTCAGACAGCTCCCGCTTCCCATCTCCCCTGGAATCTCCCGCTCTCAAACGTCAGCGTGTCCCGTCAACCTCAAAACCGGCCCCAGTCTCCGCCAAGCGACCTTCAACTAGCCAACGCAAGACGAGTCTCGCCAAAGCCGATATAGCGGCCCTGCCTCCTATTCGTATCTATGTCCGGTCCAAGCTCTTACCTCTTATCCAGAACATCTTTGAGGGGAATATGGAAGGTAAAGATGTGGAGGAGTATCTGAATCAGGTGGAAGACGCCATGTATATGCACTTTAGGGAGGTTGTAAAGGGAAAAGAGACTGTTGGGAACCGATACAAGTGAGTAAACATCAACGTCTTTTGACTACATATTGCTGACACGGCGATAGGACACAATTCAGTCTTCTCAGCAACTCTATGACCAAAGGTCTCCGCCCGTCTCTTCTCTCCTCTATAGTATCCAAGACCCTCTCACCCTCCGAATTTGCACTCCTCTCCTCTGCCGACCTCGCCTCCGATGAACAGCTCGCCGCCATCTCTGCTGCCAAACAAGCCATCATGGAGCAGACTGTCAAGGGCAACAAGGTCAAAGAAGAAGAGCGTGCGGGACAAGCAATCCGTATAGGCCGAGATGGGTTTGAAAAGGCCGAAGACTGGAAAGAGCGCGAAATGCGAGAAGTCATGCAAGTGGAAGATCGAGAGAAGCGGAGGGATGAAGAGGCAAAGAGGCAGAGGGAGATGATGGATGTAGACAGCGAGAGGATGGTGCATACCGATCTCGATGAAAGACCCGTGTCGATAGGCAAGAGTGAACCTACATCATCCTCCAGGCCAGAGGTGCTGCCCAAACGCTCTTCTTCCACCACGGTCAAGCCCGCAGCTGGCTCGCCGTCGGTCAACAGTCCGACTTTTGCGTTACAGTCGGCTTGGTCTGCGGGATCGGGGGGCGGCGAGCATGATCATGCTTTCCTTGGTTCTGGTGCACAAGACCAGGGGGAGATTGAACTTGACCTGGGTGATATTGCTGCTGCCGAGGTTGATGTTGATTACTCGGTGGGATATGGGCACACCGAAGAGGAGCAGGGAGAGTCGGCGCAGTTGAGTGACATGCAGAGGTTTGAATCAAAGACTATCGTATGGAGAGGAGGCGTAAGTAATCATGGATTTTATCTGACTCGTGCTGACATGGTTGTAGCTCGTGAACCCAGCTGCCCCCTCCCCTCAAATCCCACCTACGGTCCTTCGACTCGTCTCTCCCGCCGCACCACACAATCAAATATCCCCCTTGATCCTCCCTCACCCCAATATCGAAATCACCGGACGTGTCCCTACCAAGAACTCTCTCAAGTTTCTGAGTGATATGCGCATGAGTCCAGCAAAGGAGCTTGTCTGTGGAATCTTCAGTCTGGGTGATGAGGCTAGCGAGGAGGAGAAGGGACGATGGGATGAGATGATTGGAGATTACCTGTTGAGAGAGTGAGTCCTTCCCCTTCAACACGTATTGTGCCTAACAGAGAATTATAGTCGCCACGCCATCTACCTACCCTACGGCCAACACCCTCCTCCAGGCGCCATCAAAGAGATCTACATGATACCCCTTCGGCCTACCGACGCGTTACCCGATTTCACCGACCTCATAGACGGCTTGGACGTGCCGAAGGAAGGACGAACGGGGAACGTCTTCTTAGGCGTGCTGCTGGGTAGTAGGAAACCCCCTGTGGTGGGCAGGCCTGCCGAGCAACAAGGAGTAACGCCGCCGCATGATCCCAGAGCGGCTGCGCGTGTATCATCAGCGTCTTCCTCGCACGCAACTTCCAAGCCATCATCCCTCCCTCCCCCTCCCCCGTCTCTCCCATCTCGGCCTCAGGTAGAACAACCACCCCTTCCGGCTGCGGTACAGCCAAATCCAGTGGCAGCTGCCAGTCCTCTAGCGGGTATACAGAATGAAAAACTCCAGGCGCTCATGGCGAGTCTGAACCCCGCCGCTCTGGCGGGACTCACACCTCCCCAACCGCCGCTGTCAACGCCCTCACCAGCGCCTGCGCCGGGAGGATCTACCCCAGACGGCCCTCATGCTGGTTATCCTCAGCAGAGTCAAGCATTTGGTTACACGCCGCCCCCGCCGCCAGCTGGCCATGGCGCATATAATGGAACACCACCATCATTCCCGCCTAGAGGGTATCCTCCGCAGAATGCGCGGGAGGGTGAACCGTATCCTGGATTCCCTTTCCAGCCTCCTCCTCCACAGAATAATGGCAGGGGCGCTGGCGGGAATGGTGGAAATAGGTGGGGGTATTGAGTCTGATGAGAAGGGTCACTTGGACGACAAGTGGGATTGTACAAAAGACGTTGGCGTTGGCGATGCTGCGTGCATGCTTTGAACGTGGCGAGGTGCCTATGTAGTTGGTTTCCATTTATGTCATAGTAGCGAATTATGAGCTTCGTTAATCAATACTCTCTTTCGTGCGCCAACCGCGGGATAGAGAGTAGCCGTGATTGCCATGCTATAGATACATTTATGTATGTGTGATCTAACCATAAATTGTTTGCCAAATCCAAATCCCAAGATGCTCTTCTGCGACACTGATTCTTCTGTTCTTTGTACTTCCCCGCCCTTCTATAACACACCTTGGCTGCCGGCACCATCAGCAATAACTCTTTGGGTATCTTTGATAGTCAAAAACTCACGAGTAGTACTGGAAAGTATCATACAGTCTCGTGTAGTTGCTTCCCGTGGAAGAGACAATGAGTCTATCCACATATGCGTCCACAGCCTGGGTCGTGAGACCAAGCTGGAAACGTTCGCGGAAGTGCGCTGAAGTCTGTTCGCCAAACAGGACGAAACAGTCGAGCCTGGAGTCTACAAACATCATTGTTAGCCTTCCATAGTTGGAGCATAGCAAGCAGAAAACAAAATGAGATAGATACTCACTTCTCTGCATGAGTTCCACGATAGCTGAGCGAACATCAGCATTGTACCTCACAGTCGCACTCGAGCTAGACTTACTGATCAGACTATCAGAGTGTTTCCTCGCAGCCTCGAAACCTTGCTTGAACAGCTTTCTGAAATACGCATATCCAGGGCTATCCAAACCACCCATGATATCGACATATTCCTTGGAAAACTTGTCAGCACTAGTCCTAGAGGTAGCAATAGTGACTTACAAGTGGCATCTTGAAAGGCGCCGCCTCAAAGCCCATATTTCCGGGAGAGTTGCTCAGCATAAACCCGAAATCAATGTGTATCAGATGCCCATCTTGATCGACCAGGATGTTACCGTTGTGACGATCTTTGATCTGGAGGAGGTAGGTTATGATGGAGTATCCGGCCAGAGAGCGGATGAAATTGCGTTGAGCGCGGGCGAATCGGCCAGAGTCGGGCTTGCCATAGGTCTACAGTAGATCAGCATTTGTCCAAAGATGGCTACCGAGATACTGACATTGACGTAGTAGTCCATGAGTGACACGTGTCCGATAGCTCCACCCTCTGCCACCCGTTTGGCATACTCTCCTCTTTTGATAGAATGCACAGAGACGGCATCTGTGACTGTCTCGACCAGCCCAGATGTTTCTCCTGTAATCAATATTCTGAAGCTATTTTCGCATTAGTAGCTACTCTTTAGATGTATAGCACTTGACTCACAATCTTGCCCAGCATTCACAATTTTCTTCCTTCCAGATCCTGGCGAACTGTTTGATGAGTTGTGTCGCAAGCTGTTCCTGCCTCAAGTCGGCACCAGTCTTCACAATCACCGAAATCACCTGACACCGTTCATCAGCTTCTGACATTCAAATAAAAGGCATTCCACTCACATCCCAGTTGACCAGATGTCCCCATGGACTGGCTGCTCTAATCCTACTCTTTTTCGCCGTCCAGCTCTCCTTGAAGACTGCCGCCGACGGATCGGCCTTGTTCAACTCCCTTCTCACAATTCCTTCATCCTCCGCTGTCCCTCCTGACCCGTTGCCGCCTTGGTCTCCGCCCTCAGTGATCTCTACCCCTTGTGGGCGATCCGTCATTCGCTCTACGCGTTCTTCCTCGAGCGCCATCATCTCTTCCATGATACGCTGTTTGATTGCAGCCGCCTGGATGGCAGCAAGCTTGAGCTTGCCTCCAGTAGAACCTGGTGCGGGCTCTTTTCCGTTCGCTCCGCTGCCATCGGGTGGTAATTGCGACTTGTCTTTCCGGGAAATCCAGCCTGTACCAGGAATCCAAGAAGACGATGAACCTTGGTTCTCGACACTCGCTTCAATCAGAGATGCGTTCAGTTGCGCGAGCATCACTGCTGCTGTACGCATACGCTCAGAGTAGTCTTCAAGCGAGATTGCCTTTTTCGGCGACTGAGGAGGACCGACGGTGGTCATGGGAAGTGATCCAGGAGTGGAAGGCGCAGAAGGACCAGAAGGACCAGCAGGAATGGGCGAGCTGATAGAGGGCACCACCTGGCTGGACTGTGGCGAAGGCGAGCCGACTGCGGAGGCGGAGTTATAGTTGTACCCTCCGCCAACCCCAGGTGTGCTCACGGGGGACCCGCGATCCCACGCTTGCAGATCCAGCTGCTTGTTTTTCGGGCCGCTTGGTAGAGGGATGGTCTCGGTCAAGTCAGGCAGCTCGTCGTGCACTGACAGCTTGGCGCCGTACATCTGCTCCACCAGGTCTACCTCCTCCACTTCTGCTACGTTGACGTTTTTGCGTGGTGTCGATGGAGAGATGGGAGGTTTCGACTTTGGTTGTTGAGGGGCTGAGTTGGGAGAAGGGGGCTCAGCAGGGATTGAGCTTGGCATCAACGAGCCGAACCCATCCTGCCCATGGATCGTGCCCTTCAACCCATGCCCCAGCCCGTACACGTCTTTTCCTCCACCAAGCCCCGCTTTCTTCCGCCTCTTCATATCTTCCTGCACCACAATCTTCTTCAACAACTCTCTATTCTCGCGCTTGGTCGGGTCAAAGTCGAGGTCGCCTTCAAGAATCTCAACATGCAAGAGGTACGGCGCACGTTCGGCAGAGTTGAGAACGACAGAGTCGCCTGGAGAGATGCGGACAACGCGAGAGTGACCTTTGCCGGAAATGCGTTCACGGAAAGTGCGGGGTTTTTGGGAAGAATTGGACGGTGCTTCTTGCTCGTGAGAATGATCAGCTGTACACCACAGGGGCATGCAAACCTAATTGATGTCAGTACATGTCGTTTGTTACTTGTCAGACGCACCTCGGCAGGGAGATTGTGATTCAAACTGGTCAACTCGGCCCTCAAAGCGCTGACACGCGCGGGCTTGGGAATCACCAAAAGTCTGTTGCTAATGTCCTCTAGCAAGAGCAAGAATCTAACTTCACTCCTGCAGTAATGACTTCTCAGCAGCTGCTTTTGCGCCTCCAGGTTGTAGGCAGCCAAGATGGCTTCCGCTGAAGGGGGACGATCTCCCGTGTATCTTCCATTCACCCCACCATTAGGGGAACGCGAGACGAGCAGTTCGGGAACAGAGTAGAATGGCTGGTGGGCGGACTTGGGGGGAGTGTCGCTTAAACCGGGACTCTGTTGAGGTTGCATCTGGCCAAAAGGATCGGAGCCTTTTCGTTTGAGCCTGGCAGTGAATTTGTCTTCGACTATCTCTAGCTCGGGCTCAGGCGTTCGCGGTGGGGAGTAGAGGTTAGGTGCAGTTTGCGCTGGATGGGGAAGCTGCGTAGTAGATGCGTTGTAGCCGAGGTTGAAGACCTTTGGTCTCTGACCCTTTTCAGGAGCAGGATCTTCCTCGTCCGACCCATCGCTATCTTCCTTCTCTTTGATCTGTATTCTCCGCCCGAGCTTGTCAGGCTGCACATCTACGCCTCCCTCAGTGTCCACCTCTACTCGGTTCCTCCCGCCGGTCGAATCATCTATCGGTCTCCTCCCCTGCGTTACAGCCCAGTCACCCACCAGGTCGACCATCGCGGGCATTCCTGGTGTACCAGCAAGCACCACACCCATTCCGACGAGCGCAGCTGGAATATGAGGGTTCACTCTGCCATGTTCTGCTCCTTTTCTCGCACTGCTGTCACTCAGACCCCCACTTCCCAAAGGCGCCTGCCCCAAGGCAAGAGCCGAAGAAGCCTGGGGCAGTGACCGGTAAGGCGAGCGAGAGGGTTCGGGTGGGTCGCCAAAGATGATGGAATGGCAGCGGTGGAGGATACGTTGGCAGATGGCAAATGGGATAGGGTTTACTTGACGGGTGGGGGTGAGGTCGCGGAGTGCAGCTTGCATGAACCAGAATGTCTGCAACGCGTTAGGTGGGGCGCGTCTCTTCACTGACGACGTACGAGCATGGCTGAATGGGTGCTTTCTTCAGCGCGCTGGATGATGAAGGATTCGAGGGCATTGGATGAAGTGGGGTATGTGAGCAGCAGGTGGCTATCAGATGGTCAGCATTGGTACGATGCATGGTGCGTATGCCACATACCAGATTTGGGGCCAATAAAATTCGACTTCATCGGGTGGCATTCTCTTCATCCTCCAGCAGAGATAATGTGATATGCCTATGTTGTCCGGGTATGTCTTGAGGTACTGCATGGCGATGGAGATGGAGAAGAAGGGGGATAAGAACAGTCGGAGACTGGGGCAGAGGCGCGTGTCAGCGGAACAACGAGGGGGAGGGCGGACGGGGGCTTACAGCAATGCGTGAGACATGTTGGGCAGCAGACTGGCAGCATGAAGCGCCGGGGGAGGGTGTCAACAGAAGAAGGGGGTGTTACAGCAGTGCAATGGAAATAGGGAGTTGTGGATTGAAAGAGGAGATGGCCGCAAGTCGCGTGGCAGTCGTGGATCACGACCAGATCAGAGTTTGTCATTTTAGGGGTTCTCGTTTACTTATCTGTCATACATTGCATCAAGTTGTAATCACTGTGTAGGTCGCCCTGATCACATAGAGGATACTCGACTTATACCCTACAGAATACCATGCTTGATCGAAGTTGCAACGTCTGCATAGCACTCGTGCCGAGTACTGACGCGCACGTTCCAACGAGGGATTTCCTTCCTCGAGTGGCTGCTGACTGGGGTACGGACCATTCTTTACGTCCTTCGATCAGATCGGCATCTCTTCGATGTCTTGTGATTATATCGGAACTCAGTCCTAGGGCCGGCGGCACGCGATTTACTGCCTAGGTATGAAAGGCTAACCGCATTCACCGTTGTATCTTTATGGAAGTCTCCTTTCATTCGAGAGTGAGGTAATCAAAAGATCAGCTCAGACAACCAATTATCCAATGGATAGCAAAGGCTATCAGACGAAGTAGATCTATCCTGGAGCCTGCCGAGGGCTATCTCCAGGACGATATATGCAAGAGTATTCGGTTGAGAGACGGCCTGGCTACGGAGGGCGAGGATGGTGTCTGGACCTACAACGGTTCATTGGATTGGACGACAGCATGTACTGAAGATATCGCGGAGGGATATGAATCAACAAAGACTCGTGGAAGATGAACTAGGTGGAAAAGGCGAAAGACAAGAGGAGGAGTGTGAGAGGAGGGCTCATAGGGTAGAAGAGTTGGTCCCCGTACTCGCCTGTAGTCTCCCACTGTGCTAGATGCAGTCCTGCCTCTAGTCTTCTGTCAGACATCATAGGCTGTTTGTGTAGGTCACTCGTATGAGTCGTTATAGCGCAGCAGGTAGGAGACAACGACGAGGCATGGTTTCACCCCATACGGCCACATTCGTCGCAGTGACGCGCCTGTGCTACGTGCTATATGGAGACTTATATGCACTGTGGAAATGCTGAGCTAATAACTGCGTGCGAGATGTCCACGTTGAGGAGCCAAATAGCCGCACATCTCCGCATAGAGATTAGAGATTGTGGCAAGCTGGCAAATTGGCCAAACCTTCACATCGTGATGTTACACCGGGCATGGAGCAGAAATATCCCTAGCTTGGATAGTCGTGCAGCAACGGCCGCACACATCTTGCTGACGCCCCCGATACCCCGTGTGGAGAGGGTCCGGTGTCGAGCAGCAGCACCCTCGGCCCGACCTCTCGCTATCGCAGCATCACCCTCGGCCTGCCATACAGCCAGCATGGATGTGTCAGACAGTTGCTAACCAGGGGAGGCCTAGGAAATGAGCGTTTAGTGCACGGTGCTCCCTTTCAGTCACTGTGGGTGTTAATTGCGAGCTGCACATATATACCTCAAGCAAGGACGGCCATTCCCCTCACCTCTCACCCCCAAAGCAGCTTACATAGGCCGACATGACCCTCATACCAGCAGACGATACCGCCCCGAAGCATCTGGTCCTTGTGCCAGTCGCCTTGTGGTAGGTCCAGTGTCCTACGATGGATGCGCCAGCTGACTGTATATAGGGGCCACATTCGTCCTCTCCTCCATCTCGTCGTCAACCTCCTCACCCTTCACCCAAACCTCCACGCCACCTTCCTACTCACCCCCTCCATCGCCCCGCGTCTTGAGAAAGATCTCGAGCACCTCACGAGCCATCTCGGAAAGCAGTCTGTCGTCGACATCTCAACTGGTCCCAAGCCCATCGCCGAAAGGCTGCAGACCATTACATGTGCGCATAAAGGGTTTGATCCCACCAAAGAGTTTACGCCGGATGACTTGAAGAAGGAGGGTGTGGATTTCGCCAGTGTGCTGCCGGGCATCATCAGTGGCTTGTACGACGGCAAGCACAACATTGGAGGAACCTTGAACAAGTTCGAGGGCTTGCCTCCGACCT
Source organism: Cryptococcus floricola (assembly GCA_006352305.1). NCBI lineage: Eukaryota > Fungi > Basidiomycota > Tremellomycetes > Tremellales > Cryptococcaceae > Cryptococcus > Cryptococcus floricola. The sequence goes on along the minus strand of RRZH01000007.1, from coordinate 739,198 downwards.
TGTTCCTATTCGATGTAGGTTCCATCCCACAAGCTCCAGAGACCAAAGCTGAACTTGGAACAGATGTTCCAAACCTTGATTCCAGACCTCATGGTCAACACTCTTGGTCCTCTCAACATCCCTGTCCCTCCTCTGGTCATGTTCTGCCCTTGCTCTCCTGCCCACGTATGGCAGTAAGTCAAATCTCCAGCCGCTTGGACTGTTCACCTTTCTGACATGTCAATAGTTCGTTCAGCCCCGAAGAACGAGGAGGTACCTTTGGCAGAATGCTGCGTTTGGCGGAGGAAGATATTGCGAAGGGCGTAGACTCCATTGAGGCGTTCGAGAGGGTATGTGCTGTGTGTATAAGTGGTATCATTGCTGATCAATCTCGTAGTATGGGTTCAAGGGCACTGGACAAGTGGCTGCCCTTCCAGGTCTGCCTGTCAAGTATGACTGTGAGCACTCTCACTCTACCGTCCCGGAAGAAACACTGACTGTGCGTTCGTAGACGAATGGTGTATGCCACTGCCTAGTGTGAACCTAAGGAAACCAGCTGACTCCTCGCAGGGCCGCATGGTGATACAGTCGTGTTCAGCGGCCAGGTTCTTGCAACTGTCTTATCCGCATATAGGACCTTCCTGCACAAAAACACAGTCGGTATAACCATGGCATTCACTGGAGAATTGGAGCCAGAGGCAGTAGCCGCCTTGGAGTCGGAGCTCGGCAAGACCATCTTTACCGTCGGGTAAGTCGTGTCGGGATCTGGCTGGCATGATACTAACTGTAATTTAGCCCTCAGTTCCCGGAAGAAATGTGGGAAGGGGACTTCTCCGTTAAAGCAGACAGCGATGACGACCGGAGGGTTGTCGCTTTCCTTGACCGCATGCAAGAGAAGCATGGCTCAAGGAAAGTATGCTACATCAGGTATCACAAGATTACTCTTCGTCCATCTGTTGGCTGAGCTGACTCTCTTTGTCCAGCTTCGGGTCCCTCTTCTTCCCTCTCTTGCGCCCCGAACTCGTCACCTATATCCTCCAGACATTACAGGAATCCGGCGTTCCCTTTGTCTTTGCCTACGCTTCCGGCGTCGCACCCGTACCTCCCGAGCTCATTGAAGAATTCGTCGGGCTGGAAGACGCTTGCTTGGTCAAGTTTGCGCCTCAGTGGGCCGTTTTGAAACACGCCGCCACCGGTTTCTTTATTGTGAGTTCTTCGGTATGTATACCAGTCATTTGCTAACGGATACATAGACTCACTGTGGCAGCAACAGTACCCACGAGGTAAGTTGTGATGATCGGCACCGCATGCACTAGCTGATGCCCAGCGACAGACCATCTTGGCCGAAGTCCCAATCGTCTCCTTGCCCTTCATTGCCGACCAAGGTGAGATCGCAGCCCTTCTCACCGAAGTTCTCCATGTCGGCATCGACCTCAAGCAGACCAAGACTTTCACCAATCCCCCATTCAATAAGCTCTACGACGGTACCGTCATTGTGGGCACTGAAGCGGCGATCAAGGACGAGATGAGGACCGTCTGGGGGAGGATGAAGGGGAAAGAAGGGGAGGAGATGAGGAAGAGGATGGGCGAGGTGAAGAAGACGTTGAGGGAGAGTATCACGAATGGAAGGGGCAAGCGGGATATGATGAAGTTGGGCCAGTGTCGTTGGTAGTGGTTGGCCCCGACTCGTCGCATGTCGTGGGTCGACTCTGTAGCATATGTGCCTTCAGCCATAAGTCTTTTGTGAATGAAACATAACAATGAGACAGACGACAGAGCGGAGTACGAGTACGATACAAAATGCAAGATCATCATCTAGAGGCGTGGTCGGATATCGCCGACATAGCCGAGAATTATCGGCGTCTCAAGGATCCATCTTTTGTTTGCGTATCTTTTGCATGTTTTGCATGCTACACCCTGTATAGCCTTCTTGTCTTTTTCTTGTCGATTGTACACTACTCTATAATATACTCGACCTCCCACTCTCCTCGGCCGACTCATGAGACCAGCCATCGCGACATCCCTCAGAAAAGCCTCGACTTCCAGAGCAGCTTCCATTCCCCTGTTTGTCCTCAGATCGTCTCGACCTCTTTCAAAGCTCAGCCAGCAACGCAAATGTGGAAGCTGTGAAAGAAGGATTCATACCTCTTCGGTGGTATATGAGGAGGGCGCGAAGGCCACGCCTCACCCGAGCTCGTCCATACACGGTGCAGAGGCACGCGCTTCCTTTCACGGTGAGCTATTTCCGCCATGATGGCAGACCTATAGCTCATTGCTTTGATAGATCCTATGACTAGATATGAGCACCTGGTGAGAGACAAGGTGCTTCGCCCAGATGATGATCAGAAAGCCATCATTGGGAGACTACAGCGGTTATGGAATGACTTGAAGGGTTATGACCCTGGACCTGTCCCTCCGAAGGCGCCGGAGCCGTCATCGTCCCCGTCCTTTGTAAGCTGCCTCATGCAATCATCAGAGTCGTGCTGATCAGTATCACCAGTTTGGCAAGCTGTTTTCGAAAGCCGCTGCCCATCCGGAACCCACTGTCGCCCTTGAGAATGTTCCGAAAGGGCTCTATCTCTACGGCTCGGTCGGCACTGGCAAAACCATGCTCATGGACCTATTCCACTCTACCGTCCCCGATCAATTCCGACCCGTTTCTCAAGGCGGATACGGTTCAACCAGAATACATTTTCACTCCTTCATGCTCGACGTCCTCCAGCGACAGCACAAGGCGGTGGCAAAGTACGAGGCGGCGGGCCTGAAGAAGAGGGATGTCATGCCCGAAGTGGCTCGGAGTTTGGCAGAAGAGGGACGGGTGTTATGTTTTGATGAGTTCCAGGTCACGGACATTGTCTCTGCGATGATCTTGAGGGGCCTCTTGGAGAGACTTATGGGTTTCGGGGTCGTGTGCATCATGACGTCCAAGTGAGTCTCCCTGTGTTTTGAACTTGGCGTCACTAACTGGTTGGCTAGTCGACATCCTGACGAGCTCTACATCAACGGCATCCAGCGTGAATCCTTCATCCCGGCCATCGAACTCATCAAAGAGTGTTTCGAAGTGGTCGACCTCAACTCTGGTACAGACTATCGAAAAATACCTCGCGCGCTCAACAAAGTCTACTTTGATCCCCTGACCCCCGCTGTCCGCACAGAGATCTCGAAGCTATTCAGCTCCCTCGCTTCAAGGGATCCAGTATCGACTACAATTGTGCACAACAGGAAGATCGAGCTATGGGGACGAAAGTTGACAGTACCAGAGTCTTCGGGGAGTGTCGCAAAGTTCCAGTTCAGTGATCTCTGTGACAAGCCTCTGAGTGCGGCGGACTATCTTGAAGTGACGGGCAAATTTGGGACAGTCTTTGTGGAAGATATTCCCAGACTAGGCCTGAGCGAGAGAGATCAGGCGAGACGATTCATCACCTTTATCGATGGTAAGTCTTATTCTTCTTGCTCGAACAGCGCTGATGACGGTACTAGCTTGCTATGAGAACAAGACGAAGCTGTTCTGCTCAAGTGACGTGCCCATATTCCAAGTCTTCTCGGACAAACATGGAGCTGGCTCAGCAGCAGACGACGAGCAGGTCAAGACGGTGATGGACGACCTTGTAAGTATACGAGCCGACGCAAGAGACCAAATGCTGAATAGCTTTGACAGGGGCTGGACGCGAAAGCGGTTGGATCTTCGTCACTCTTCTCAGGTGACGAAGAGTTGTTTGCGTTTGCGAGATGTGTCAGTCGACTATCGCAGATGGGGACCAAAGAGTGGTCAGAAACGTCAGGCAGATGAGCGTGGTATTGGTACATTTGGTACAGTGCATAGATATATGTGATCGCATATGGCATAGACGGCAAACAGAACGACTTCAAGAAAGAGCCACAACCCAGACTCAAAGCGCTCGAGGATGATGCCAATGGCGGGGTCAAGGCTACTGGTCCTCCAGTCTTGATGTAGCATGCGATATGGATATTCTTCACCATTGACGCTCTCTATGCCAAACATGGTCATGCCAGCCTGTTCCGTTGGAACGCGGGACTTATGACAAAGAAGAGTACGTGTCATTCTGCTCGGCCGTCGGTGCGCCGAGATACTCAAGTAGTCATGCTGTTCTCGTCGCTGGAAGGACGTGGGGTGCTGGAACAAGTGTCCTATGAGCTCCTTAGCATACCACTTCCCTTGTGTGCGTGTGCGGACGTGGCAGTCTGCCTTGATTCTCTCCAGCCCGCAATAGCACAGCAGTTCATCGCGGGTGGCGGCTGTGTCCGCCGCAAGTCGCCTGACAGATTCCCTTTTTGCTGTTGCGACTCCCAGTGCAGCATCCGCCATGTCTGCCCGCAGCGGCACCATTCCCCACTATGCCCCCCGCCAGCCACATATAAAGACTCCCGCTTCAAACTCCAACTTCTTCAACACAAACTTCAAAGCATCCGCAGGCCATCGCCAAATGTCCACTCCAGCAGCAAGACTCAACTTGTCCAGACCAGTCACGAGGGCGCTGCTCGTCGGCGTCTTCCTGCTGGGTCTCATACTCCTTACGCGGAGTACAGGCGATAGTCAAGAAGGCGCCTGGGACACGTCGACGATACACGAGCTGCGAGCTGGGGGCGCGCCGGTAGCTGGCAGAAGCTCCTGGTGGAACAGCAAACCAAAGCTCGTGACCGACGCTCGTGTTCCTCGCCCTATCAAGACACGCCAGAACACCACCCTTCCGAGACCAACCCATCCGGGCAAGTCGCGGCGAGTCAAAGCCGGCTCAGATCCAGACGACCCGCAGTACATCATACGCCCGCTGCCCACACTCGACGAAGCCTGGGCGTTCTTGCATCCTTTATTACGAGAAGCAAAGGAGATGACACCAGAAGTGCCACGGGAGCATGAATTGACAGAACCGATATTCCCGCCGTTCTTGACGGCCGATATGGAGGAAAGATTTAGGCACTTGAGGGATGTCTATGACTTGAGTACCGGGCAGTGGGTGAGGGGACCGGAAAGGAGATGGTTCATGGTGACGGTATGTCGGCAGGTGGCTGGTGAGTACATTCACGTGGTGCTGTGGCCGTGTGCTGAATACTCTGTAGGTATGCTTGCGGACTGGTTTGCTGCTTGGACAATCCTTGCCGACTTTCTAGGACCCGAGTCATTAGCCTTCTCTCTCATAGAAGGCGATTCGCAGGATGGCAGGTGAGTCAATCCCGCTCGATGTGGTGCATTGCTGATCCGACCGCAGTGGTGAGATCCTGGCGCATGCAATGCGCGCCCACCTCCTCAATATCGGTGTACCCCCCGCCAACATTCATATCCAAACCGGCATGCCCGCAGTCGACTGGGACGCGAGCCACCGAATCGAACTCCTCGCCTCCATGCGGAACGCAGGGATGCAACCCTTCTACGATACCATGCCCGAAGGTCTCGCACCAGATGGGCACCCTTGGACTGCGGTCATCTTCTTCAACGATGTGTACATTTCTGCTACACATTTCTTGGAGTTGATGCACCAGCACTTTAAGCAGGACGCGGATATGACTTGTGGATGGGATCACGCGGGAAAGTGGTTCTATGATGGCTGGGTCGGAAGGGATATGAGCGGAGATCTTTACACTCCATTCCCGGTGAAGGAAGAGGACAAGGATCTGCCCCAAAAGGTACGTCACGTGTACCATCCGAAACCCGCGCTTACCCTATGTGCAGCTTTTCCCTTCGTCCCCCGAATCGCTCCGCCGCTACAACCGCATGCTCCCCTTCCAAGTCTTTGCCGCCTGGAACGGCGTCGCCGTCATGTCCGCCGAACCCTTCCTACCCCCATACAACGTCCGCTTCCGCCGTGCCGCCGCACGAACCGACGATTTCTGGGAATGTCAGGCTTCTGAAAGCTCCTTCATTTCGTGGGACTTTTGGAAGTATGGATTTGGCAGGATAGCGGTGGTGCCGGGGGTGCATGCGACGTATGGGAAAGAGGATGCGATGATGAGGGGGTGGGTGGATTTCCCGGATGAAGGGGATGGACAGGTGGAGGAGATCAGGTGGAATGATTAGTGAGTCTCTCTTTGGCTCGAAGCGGGTCGAATGCTGATCTGCGTGCAGTCCACCGAAGAGGATCAGGTGTCATGACTGGCCGGATAAGCCTGGGAAGGGATACTGGGCTTGGGTGAGTTCTAGTATCATCTCGGGAATGGCTTGGTGCTGACCCACGACAGGATACGGTACGATGGGTCGAGCCGCCACCCCTCGAAACTCCTTTGCGCGAGGACGAATATCCCGAGCGTCCTTGATCCCACGACACCGCATCTATGGACCTCATCAGCAAAACATTGATCGGCATGTTCGCATCAAACGCACTGTATTTGTATGAGCAGAGAAAGCTCTCAGCATGAAAAGAAACGACTGAAGAAAGTATAGTCAGCATAGATACCCAGCATTAAATATCGGAAAGAGGTGTACTTTTGGGCATGTATCGCTTGCATTGCATTCGTCAACCGGTGGGCGGACTATCTATCCGATGCGGGGCTCGATGGTCTTTGTTCGCCGACCTTCACGGACCATCCAATTTATTTACGTGGAGAAGGCTTCAAATGACCGCCGCAGTACCTTTATGCTGGCTCTTCATTCTCACCGCTCATGCTTCCGATTCGAGACTCTCCTTTGCCATATTCGGACAATAATGGCCGGTGATAGACTCATCTAAGGAACTCGAAGGTCCGCAGCTTCATCACGAGTCCGGTAATGAATTCAAGACTTTGGAGTGCTAAAGGGATGGCTGATTGTAGGTTCCGACTCCTGATCGACGACAGCATTATAAAGACGCAGGTCCTCCGTACGTGTAAACACCTCAACTAACCCTTCCGAAATCACCGACGCATTCGACACGATATGCAGGGACGTTATCCGTCTTCACAGGGAGGCTACCGTACGTTCATCTCTACCTTCTTCTATTCAACTGACACCTCGTAGCACCGTACTACAGCACAGCTCCTGATATACATCCCTACTTCTCTCCCACTGCTGGTACACGCCCTGGGTCATTCTCAACCAACACGGCCGGCGTGGCAGGATATACCACCCCTCACTATGGCTCAGGAAGGCGCCCTTCGGGTGTATGGATGGGTAGCATGCCTTATGGATCGCCACCTATCCGGCCGAACACGTATGCTAGCTCAAGAGATGCTTTCTCAGGCGAAGAGGACGAGCCCGAGTACGAGCATCCCCGACCAGACATACCGAATTGGAAATTGCAGCCTGAATCAGAATCTTCAGAAGAAGAATCAGACGCTGATTCCGACTATGGCGGACCACCTCGTGCACCCAAGCCGCCCACACCCGGGCGTTCTAAAAAGAAGAGTTCGGGGAGCGAGTACATCATTGAAGAGATGGATGATGAAGAGGAGACTGTCAGGATGGACTACCCTGCACCGAGGCGGAGTGGGAGGAGGCGAGCTACAGCCGATGATTGGCGCAGAGAGAGCAATGGTGCAGCAGCTACATCTTCCCGATCTGAACCAGCAGCCACGTCCGCCCCTGCTCCCTCCCTTCCCAGATGGACAGTGTGCAATCTCACCAAGAATCACAAGCACAGCTCGAGTGATCGGACGGTCATCATCATAGAGGATCGAACTTGCTACAGGCTTTGGGAGAGTCAACTTCCTGAGGCGAGACAGGAGGGCGAAGGGGAGAGGATGCACCCGGATAAGATTGCCATTGCGCGAGCAGAAAGCTGGTTGAGTAAGCGTTCCGGGACTTCGCTCTCGGGCGGCCGTTATATCCCAGCCAAATTCTACGCTGCAAACACTGGCCGAGATACCGATACCGTATTTGCCGTCCCCTCTCCGTACATCACCTCTCATGGCGAGGAAGAGAAGAAAGCATGGGTTAAGAGTTGCTGCTCAACTCTCTGGCCTTGTTTGAGACCCGAATTTGATCAGCAAGATGGTAGTCGTAGTATGATCAAGAAGATGAAGGAGGGCTCACGAACCTTCTTTGGGAGCCAATTCAAACATTACGCTGAGCAAGATCTTGGACAGGAAGAAGAAAGCGATGGCGAGGATGAGGTGGTTATGCAAGGGAGAAACTGAGACGAGCATAGTAGGAAGACGAGCGAGTCTACAAATCTATCACATTGAAGATGGCTATGCAAATTATGGGTTCTTGAGGATGATCAGATTGCCGGCTTGATCAACAAGTGCGTCACAAACAATCAGCTATATGGTACATGTGCACGTTATGAGCAGTACTTTTACAGCAATCTGCCTATTATACTTGCAAGACAACATGTTCCTCCTCCGGCTGATGCAGAGCCGATATCTGCTACAGCGGGCGACCAATCACACAGCCATGTCGCACCGTGGTCTTTATGTATACACCTCTATTGACAATGCTGAAACGGGAGTGGCGCGCTCGCTATGAGTCAACGTCGCCCATCCCGCTCCAAGACCCGTTCGCCCACCGCATGACCGGGTCTGTATAATCCATTGAGGAGCCGCTCTCTATATACTGAGTGGTGTCAGGAGACTTTCGACCTCGAAGAGTTGATACACTCACAGCTAGTCTGAAATAGTTGTCCACACCCTCATCTATGAGCCCATTAAGGGATATCGCTATACCCCCGTCAGTCTTTCAGCCTCCCGAGAGAGCGGTCGCGCTTACAGGAGTCTGTCCAGTTGTCGTAAATCTGCATGTCGTTGACCAAAAGAGAGTAGGCAGTCACATTCAGAGCCTCCAGCTCTTCTGTGATCGGTGACCATCCAAGAGCAGTGGACGTGGTGACATTGTCCCAGAAGACGGGCGTATAAGAGCCCGAGTTGGCATCTCCCAACAGCTATTGATCTCATGAGTACGAACCCCGCTTGAGACGAGGATAGACATACCGAAGTGGTCTCCTGCAGTATCCCATCCCAACCCCACCTCCCCACACCATCCAGCCACAATCCCAACATGAACGCCCCCCAGAACAAACTGACCCTATTCGGTAAAGACAGCACGGGTATCGCCGCAAGCGCCAAAAGATAGTGGTGCAGTCTCAAAGTATAGTTGGGTATGTTGGCGAGAATGATGAGGATGGGGATGAGGGGGAGATAGCGGATGAGGTAGTAGCGGACCAGGCCGGCGCGGCGGAAGGACCAAGCTTGGATTGCTACGACGATCACGGCTATGACTATGATGCAGGTCAAGGCGATGATGCCGGCAGGGTCCAGAGAGTCGTAACCTAGACGCGAGATGGGGAGCCTAGCGAGCACGGTACTGCTCTCTATCCCTATCCAGTAGCCCGCGCCTTGCCAGAAAGCGAGGTCGAAGGGCAGCTTGGTGAAGCCGCGGAGCGTAAACTTGAAGGCCTGGTTCCAGATCCAGTAGCCCACTAGAAGTACAGGGATGAGGCCGGCAAACACATCCTCCCATGAGGGAGGAGTACTGGAAGGGTCACTGAATAGGAGGATGTGAAAGTATCCCATGACTAGTAGGACACAGAACAGGAGTGAAGGGGGTGGCCGAAGGAAGAGCGTGAATATCAATAGACAAGCGGCATTGAACCCCGTCATGATGAAATGTAGATCCAAGCAGCCGAAAGGCGAGACACGGGAGAGAGTGAATGCTCCTGGGAAGGAGGGGTTGAATCCGGTGGAGGTGAGACCATTGCTTGACGAAGAGACAAAGTTGGAGGAGCCAGCGGGATAGGGTAATGGATTGATGGAAACGCAGCCACCCATAAGTGGTGATATGAGTTTGGCATGGATTGCAGAGGCGCATACCCAAGAGTCTGCTCTTTGCCAAGTGTCAATATGACTGAAGTGAAGCAGTGCAGTAACTCACCTGTACGTCCCGTCCACATCTCCTCCGCCAATTATAAGCGGCTCTCCATCGACTCTCTCCCCACCTACCCACCTCTCATTGCCCAACGTCGTATGTTGGCACCCTCCCATACATCTGAACGTCTCCCCTGCTAACCCTATCAGGTCATCCTGACAACTCGTGCCATTGATACCACAAGTATCCGGGGGCCAGTCGTCCCAAGGCGCCGAGGTACAGCCGATGATTGTCGGTGATGACGGAGTATAGTATTGTTGCCGTATCAGAAGGATCCAAGCGGTTATCCAGAGCAGCAGAAAGGGGTATAGTAGTCGAGGAAAAGAGCGCCGCAGGAAGAAGCGGTCGACTGAGCCAGATTTGGACCTGTGGCCGACAGTGACGGATGCTGCGCAGGCAGGCTGTGGCAGCTGTATTTCTTCTGGGGCTGGAGTGGCGGGGCCGAGGATCTTTACAGCCAAGGCGTTGAGTCTTCTGGCGACCCGCCTCACTCTGAGGGATAGCATCGCAGCGCCATACAATGAACACGATGAATGCATGGTGCACTTTTGCTGCTGTCGCCAGGCGTGCTTATGTAAGACCGTCGGCCATCCACGCAGATGACGTAACGCGGTGTCTGCCGCCACCTCGCTCTTGGCCACTCTTTTCTATCCTGCTCTCTCTTTCTCATCATCAACCACCACCATGCCACCCCCACCCATCCCCACCAGCTCCCGCCCCACCAGCTACAACCCCTTCCGCTCCTCCAACACCACCATCCCCCCCGTTGCCCCTGCCACGCCCCCTCCTCCATCCTACGCCGCCCACACCGCCCACCCCACTCAACCTCCACAGCACGCCTCGTACGATGCCTACGAACCCGTCCAGTACTCGTCTCTTTCAGAACTTCAGAAGAACAAGCCTCCCAAAAATACGTCCACGCAGACGAGCGGGTGGGGAGGCCGTGCGAGTTCACATGGGAGAGGTGATTCGTCGGCTGGGGCGAGCTCGAGTGGAGGCAGAAGAGTACCGCCCATACCTCAAGATGGGATGATGCCTGCTGTCCCTTCAGCCCCTCCTAGGCGAGACGCGTCTACGACCGCTGCTACTGGCCGTGAGTTGCGTCCATTCTCGTGGTCCAATATCAAAAACTGACGACGAGGCCCCACAGCACCCCCTGTACCTCCGCGCAACTCTTCAGGATTCCAATCATACATCCCCGACAGCGCAAAGAGCGGATATAATACAGCGTCAGAGAGGGTCGTAGACGGGTGGAACTCGGTGGCCACTGTCCAGAGAAAGGATCAGGTGAGTAGTCTTGGCGTGAATTTGGTATGAGGCTGATGAACGGAAACGTAGGTCTTGTCCGGAGTTGGAAAGCTTGGTGCGGGAGCTTTCAAGTTAGCTGGTAAGGGTGTATACCAGGTCGGCAAGTTTGCTGCCAAGTAAATGGAAGCGCAGTTTACCACTTTGTATTTTTTGTATTCTACTTTCAGACCACATCAAACACACGCATAATCTATGCACCTATGTATGCTGTTCTACAAGGCGGCCAGCAGTTGTGGGTGATGTATTTATACATTTCATGACCATGTCGGTGCTATGAAGAATCGATACAAGTGACGTACTCCCTAGATGAGGGGTCTCTGTGATATATACTATGAGTGCCAATACGGATCCCTCTATGATATAATATGCCGATGCAAATCCCACTCTAATGACTTCAGTCGATGTTGACGGGGATTCAATGGGCGGGCGGACGTTGATGAGGCATGCTGATGAGAGACACATTACGGTGTCGAGCGAGGAGCTATCGGGATTGAAAGTCGAAAACTACTTGAGCTCCTGTCGACCCGCCAGTCGTTCAAAGGGCCGCGAGTCTATGTAGCTCCCGGTAGCATCCACAAGCGTCCACAACAAGCCATGCGTCAACATTGACCGGATCATCGATATGCCCAATCTATCGCTCAGGTCAGCTCTTGCCCTATGACCCCACGGTGGAAAAGACTCACCCTCGATAGAGACGGGCCATGCCAGCGAGGAAAGGTTTGGGGTTGGACTTGTCGGTGCCGCGGACGAGGCGGGAGAGTTGTTCGATCGGTGTGCGCATAGGTTGGCCTGAGAGGGCTCGTTGTTGCGCCTTTGTCTATACACCTGTTAGTATCATCACCAGCATTTGCGAGCTCTATATACCTTGATTGCCTGTGATATCATCAGCGAGTGACCCAGAAATAGTCGGAGAGAAGACTTACATCAACAGGATAGATCAGAGCCCAACTTGTGACCCCCGCCAAACTTCCACACAAGAAGGGTATCATCCCCTTCATGATCCAACCCCTACACCACTCTGGTACATCCCCCTGCACATCATCACCGAATCCTCCCCCGCCGCCTTCTCCATCCCGCCTCTCCTTCTTTGCACGTCCCAGGTAATACCGCATGACGTCGTATTCGGCAAAGTAGAGCGCAGTACCCAGAGTGTCACGGATAAAGTGAAGTCGCCAGCCGGTATAGAGACCCAAAGGTCCAGAGGAGGCGAGGATGAGGCGTACAGCTTGGATAGTCGTGGGGGGTTGGAAAGGGGCAGTGCCTTTTGGAAGGGCAGAGTTTGGAATGGGTGTGGGAGGGAAATTTCGGAGCTCGGGGCGAGAGTCACGGTAGATTTGATACTCTAGCTGCCGCCTCACCTACGCCAAAGTCAGCTGGACAGTCACAGCGATATAGAAAAGACATACTTTGACGAGTTCGAACGGCGCACTTCCAACACAGACGACCGCTCCACTCGCTCCGCCCGCGAGCATACTCGTGATGGCGATATCTTTCGCATTGTCCCCAGAGAACATGCCCAGCCGCAGACCGACCCACGGATCCTTGATTTTTTCCTCATCGATCTCTGGTCCCTTCTGGTCTGCGTCTGCCTCTCCCGTCCCTGCGCCCCAGCCCTTGTCCAGCCGATCGCCAAAGGCAGCTTCTTCACTCTGTCGTGAGGCATCGGAGAGCGCTGGGACGGCGTTGAGGATGCGTTTGGTGGAAGAGTAGATGGTGAATGAAATAGTGCGGACGATGGAAATGGTGACGAGTGGTAATCTGAGCCCAGGTCAGCATTATACTGGATCACACTTGCTGGGATATGGTCCATCCACACGGGGCCGGAGAATAGACGTACGGGAACCCTCGCCATAGACTGCAAAGTCATTAGCATGATACCAAGGGCAATAACAGGATAGCTAGATGTACTTACCCTCCGATCCCTTCTTCTTTGATGACTCCAGCAGCCAAACGGGGGATCGAGACCTTTTCTCTTGACGATTGTAGCCTCGACTTGAGCGAGTCGAGAGGAAAGCCGGTGAATGTGGAGATGAGAGATGCTGAGGTAGCAGACACGACCTAGAGAGAGTCAGATGTATTCTTTACCTACCAGCGGGGCTCTACCTACGACCTTGTGCACTGCAGAGCTGTCAGCATCGCATCTCACCCAACAGACTCGACTCACGGTGCAGCCACTCGTCAGCGTCGGCAGCTCTCTTCGTCCATACTCCCTGGTAGGGCGGTCTGCGGTGTGCGGAGGTGTCCGCCATGGTGAGATTGGAGATGGAGGTGTAGATGGGCGAACGAGAATTGTCTGCTTTCTCGCTCATGATGGTGGAGGAGCCGGCCTCGGCGACCTCCGAGCTCCGAGCCGCCGGTGATGAGATGCACAACAGCGGCTGCTTCCGTATGCAAGGAGGAAGAGACTTCGTATGCATGGAAGTGGAGCTGGGAGAAGGCATGGCATAAAAGAGAGCCGTGAACATGCATGAGACCATGGAGTAAGGAAGTGGGGCTATCATAAGCACAGAGAGATCCGGACACCGCAAGGACGCGACGCGCATGGCTCATGATGCGTGTCATTCTCACCAAAAGCATCTACGAGGCCCTTTCCTCTATCCATGTCCTCTTGTCCTGCCCATGCAGGCTTAGTGGCCGACTCAAATGCTGCCGAGTGTGTACACTTGCCAAGCGCCAGCTACTAACAGACTTCTCCCGCCCTCCTATCAGTGTCTCACACCCCCCGCTTGTTTTTTTGTACGCTACCAGACAAAATGGGGGGCGGGATCCTGACGGGACACATGTCAACCGGACTGTCCGGTGCGAGTGTGTATCAGGTCAAGTAGCGCTCATGTTTGGCTCGAGTCCCCTCTTTCCCATCTATCTTCATATCCCACCAATACCACCATGTCCATCACAGGTCCTTCTCAGGCTCACGTCGTCGTCATCCCCGTCTCCATCACGTATGTACCCCTTCAACATCCACCTTGTCCTCGCTGACTCTAAATACAGCGGACACCTTCGACCTCTTCTCCAGCTGGTCCTCAACCTTCTCCAAGCCCACCCCAATCTACACGCCTCCCTCCTCGTCAGCCCCTTCGCCGCCGCCCAAGTTCAGCGCAACCTTGTCCAGCTCACCGCATTCCTCGGTCTCGACTCTGTCGATCAGCTGAAGGCGGGCTATAAGGCGGTTGTTGACCGACTGCAGCTCGTCGAGTGCTGTACCAAGGGCTTTGAGCCCTCACCCGTTTTGACTGCTTCAAGCGCTCAGATGGAAGCCAAAGACTTTTCTGAGGCTCTCCCGGGTGCTCTTGCTTCGTTATACGACAGCTCTAGGCAAGCCGAGGGTGTGGAAAACAAGTTTGCGAGCATCAAGCCTACTTCCATTATCTACGACGTGAGTCAATCTAGTCTCCCACCACGGCGATGTTGGCTTACACCATACCAGTTTCTAAGATTCTTTGTTCCCGAGATCACCCGCGCCGTGCTCAACGCCAGCAACATTCCTCTTCCTCCCCTCGTCGCATTCATGCCGACCAACTCCATTGGCGCCTACCATGCAATGACGTCCGAGGACAAGGGTGGTGCTTTTGCCCGCCTCGATCGCCTCACCAAGGAGGAGATCGCCAAGGGATCCACACCGAAGGAGGCTTACCAAAAGTATACCAACGTCTTTGACGGCAAAGTGATCAATCTCCCTGGCCTCCCGCCCAAGTTTGACTGTGAGCCCAGAAGTGTGAAGTGCTGGGCAGACGACTGACAAATGGCACAGACGAGTACAGACCTCATACGTGCTGTCTTCCTGGTTCCCCCGAGACTCTTATGGGTGTTACCAAGGCTTCCGTGGGTGTGCGAGACCCATCGGTAACTGGCCTGATCTTGCCAGGGTCGGAGATTGGTGCTGAAGGTGCGGACGCTTTGGCTGCTGACTGGGGCAGGGATCTCTACATTGTCGGGTGAGTTTTCGCCACTGTATCTCCATGCTGAAGCGAACCACTGGACAGTCCCCAGGCGCCTGCTCAAATTTGGGGTGGAAAGACTGCTAGCAAGGCTGCTACTCCCGATGACGCGAAGGCTTTCAAGTTTTTGGACGACATGAAAGCCAGATATGGTCCCAAGTCTGTTGCCTACATCAGGTGCGCTCCCTCATCTTGTCTTGCTTACACGGAACTCACACCGCTTGACAGCCTGGGCACCCTCTTCTACCCCCTCCTCCGCCCCGAGATCATGCGGTCGATCCTCAAGGGCTTACGCGAAGCCAAGATCCCCTTCCTCTTCGCCCACTCTTCCGCTGTCTTACCCACACCTACCGAGTTGATCAACGAGTTTGAAGGGGATGAGGATGTGTGTATCGTCAAGCATGCTCCTCAAGTTTCTGTCCTGGCGAACGAGGCTACAAGGTTCTTTGTCGTGCGTCTTTCTTACAGCAACGCGACGCGTGCTTACGTTCCTCACAGACCCATGCCGGTAGCAACTCGATCTCTGAATCTATCCTCACCATCACCCCCACCGTCACCCTGCCCTTCTTCTTTGACCAGGCTGAGATTGCCGCACAGCTCGAACAAGCCGGTGTCGCTATCGACTTGAAGCAGACCAAGATTTTCAAGGACCCTGCGCACAACAAGCTTTATGACGGTACCGTGATCGTCGGTACAGAGCAGGCTATCAAGGAGGAGCTGGCTTTTGTCTTTGAAGCGTTGAAGGGTGCCGAGTATGAGAAGATGGTCCGGAAGTTGGGTGAGATCCGGGCTGCTGTAGAGAAGGACAAGAATGAGGGGAAGGCCAAGGAGGCCATGGAGGCCTTGGGCAAGCTGGGTCTTTCTGCTTAAATACCTGTCCTGAGTTTTATTGGTTGATTGTAACGCAGTACAGAGCCATTGATATATCGGAATGTGGTGGTATGAATAGGTGCTTACTTTCTGGTCACCGTGCTCATAACACGACGTCGTCGGGGTTGATTGTCTTGCGAAATAAGGCATATGAAAGCAGCAGTGAAGAAACATCGACGCGACGCGCCTGATTTTGCTTTTCGCACCCGCCAAGCACTACATCACCCTCCTTTCGATGTCTCGCCCACCAACTTCTTGCCCGCGCGCACGGACTCTCTCCTCACAGACGGGAGAAGCCGCTGGCCCGGTTGGGTATATATAAAGAGCGGGGGAGGCATATTGCATCCCCACCTTCCTCTTCTTTTCTTCCCTCGCCACCTCATACTCACAGCATGACCATGTCCACCACCACCCAAGCCCACGTCATCGCTGTCCCCATCGCTATCAAGCACGTCTACTGAACCAGGCCCCACTCTCGCTGACGTCTTGCGCAGTGGCCACCTCCGACCTCTTCTCCAACTGCTTCTCAACCTGCTCCAGGCCAACCCCACCTTGCACGCCTCTCTCCTTGTTGCTCCTTCCGTTGCAGTTCATGTCCAGCGCAGCCTCGTCCAGCTGACGGCCTTCCTCGGGCTCGAGTCTGTCGACCAGCTCAAGGAGGGCTACAAGGCGGTCGTTGCCCGACTCCAGTTGGTCCCGTGCAACACCAAGGGCTTCGAGTCTTCGCCCGGCCTGGACGCAGAATCCGCAAAGAAGGGAATCCAGGACTTTACTGATGCCATGCCGGGTGCCCTCGGCGCCTTGTACGACAGCTCAAAGACCGTCGAGGGCTTTGAGAACAAGTTCGGGAGTATCAAGCCTACTTCTATCATCTATGACGTGAGTTGTTCTATTCTCTCAAAGCGGCGCACGGTAACTTATGCCAAACCAGTATCTCAACTTCTTCGTGCCCGAGATCACCCGCGTCGTCCTCGGTGCTAGCAACATCACTCCTCCTTCCCTGCTCGCGTTCATCCCGACCAATTCCATCGGTGCTTACCACGCCTTGGCGTCCGAGGACAAGGGTGGTGCCTTTGCTCGCCTCGACAGGCTCACCAAAGAAGAGATCGCCAAAGGCTTCACCCCCAGGGAGGCTTACGAGAAGTACACCAACGTCTTTGATGGAAAGGTCATTACTCTTCCCGGTCTCCCGCCCAAATTCGACTGTGAGTCAGAATTTTCTCGCATGGAATGCGCATCTGACGAGAGGCACAGTTGAGTATCGCCCACACACTGCCTGTATTCCCAGCTCGCCCGAGGCTCTTCAGAACATTACCAAAGCTTGCACCATAGTCCGTGACCCATCCATTACTGGTCTGATCTTGTCCGGTACGGACATTGGTACAGAGGCTTCGGACGCACTGGCTGCTGATCTGGGCAACACTCTCTACTTGGTCGGGTGAGTCATTCCTCCTGTTCTTTTCTGTGTACGGTACTGACCGTTGAATAGCCCTCAAGCGCCTCCTCAGATCTGGAGTGGAAAGACCGCTAGTAAGGCAGCTAATCCTGACGACGCCAAAGTTTTCAAGTTCTTGGACGACATGAAGGCCAAACACGGTCCCAAGTCTGTTGCTTACATCAGGTACTGCATTGCCTAATCTATCCTCGACCCGTGCTGACACCTTCGCAGCTTGGGTTCTATCTTCTACCCCGTCCTTCGTCCCGAGATCATGCGCTTGATCCTCAAGGGCTTGCGAGAAGCTAACATCCCGGTCATCTTTGCCCACTCCTCGGTCGTTGTGCCCGCGCCTGCCGAATTGATCAAGGAGTTTGAAGGTGACGAGGATGTGTGTGTCGTCAAGCAGGCTCCTCAGTTCTCTGCTCTCGCCAACGAGGCTACCAGATTCATTATCGTTCGTCGTCACCTGTACCGTATCGTAGACCACTTGCTGACATTTCTGCAGACCCATGCTGGAAGCACTTCGGTCTCTGAGGCCATTCTTACACGAACGCCCATGGTCACCCTCCCCTTCTTCTTTGACCAGGCCGAAATCGCCGCACAGCTCGAACAGGCCGGTGTCGCTATCGACCTGAAGCAGACCAAGACCTTCAAGGACCCCGCTCACAACAAGCTTCATGACGGCACCGTTATCGTCGGCACTGAGCAGGCTATCAAGGAGGAGCTGGTCTCTGTCATTCAGAAGTTGACGGGCGCTGAGTATGAGAAGATGTTGACCAAGTTGGGCGAGATCAGGGCTGAAGTGGAGAAGGAAAAGAATGGAGGGAAGGCCAAGGCGGCTATGGAGGCTCTGGGCAAGAAGCTGGGCGTTTCTGCCTAGGCTAGAAGGTCGCACATCATTGATTGCTGTACTGAAATATGGAGGTCTCGGCATAGCATGGCATATGTATATCTTCACCAGGTCCTGCATTACTATAAGAGTCACTCAGGGCACTTAGGAATGGTACTCGTACCTTGAGACCGATGATGTTTATCACGACCTCTACGTCGAAAGTCGCTCAACATCAAGCACAATATCCTTCACATTATCCAACACCACCCACTCTCGCCTCTCCTTGTACCGAGTAATCACCTTCCAGACCCATTCATGTTGTAGAGGAGTTGGCGGCAAGTCGTGCTCGAGTGACGGGCTCATCTGCACCAAAGTCAGCAAGCGCCTCATTCCGTTGTGGACAGCGCACCTCGAGATTCTTCTTCACTGTTACCCAAAATCCCTTCCAGTTCCACCCAGCATCCATCTCCAAAAGACTCTGCACTTCGTCAAACCATTCCTTCTCCCAAGACCCGTCTTTTGTGCCCAGACGGTCGATGATCATCTCCTTGACGTCGAGAATCGATTCTTCGACGCGGATTTGAGAGACGCAGAGTGTTTCGTATATTCTGGGGAGGGTAGGAGAGGAAAAGAAGTTGTGGTTGATGGATATACACTGAATTTACATGAGCGAAGAACCGATTTACTTGGCAGGAGACGCACAAAGTCAATGTTGAGCACCTGATGGTGCCATCCCGAAGGGACGAATATGATCTCGCCTTCCTGCTGCAATACCTTGATTGCCCCACCCGCATCTTCCAAATCTCTCACGTCAAAGTAAAGCTCCCCATTCTTATCTTTTATCTTGTCAAGTCTGTCTGGAGGGAACAGCCACCACACTTTCCGCCCGACGACATTCGCCGACCACGAGTATGAGCCGTAAACGTCGCGGTGGAGGGGTGTATATGTCAAGGCAGGCCCAGCGTAGGTGAAGCGAAAGTCGGAAGTCGAGGTCGAGGCCGACTCGGAATGGGTAGCTCGTGGAGAAGGAGTGTATGGAGGGTTCAGCCAGTCGTCTGTGCTTCACGTCTATTAACAACCCGTCTACGTGGTACGGGAGAGACATACCTCTGAAACATTCTGGAACAGTATACACCTCTCCAACGCCTCTTCCCTCACTCTCAATCTCCGCCATCAAATGCCAGTCTTTGACATAGAGTCCCCTGGCAGCATTGATATCATTCTCCCACAGATCTAGAACTTCTCCTAATGGTCGCTCGGTGCGCTCGAATTCAGAGAACTGCGGTTTGAGGGTGTTTGCTACCGGCACGACATGGTGGGCGTACTGTCGGAGTCCTCTCAGGTCGGGGTCGGAAGCTTCGTCGGTTCTTGCCCCTGGAGTTCGAAGGGCTTTAGCAGCAGGCCACTGACTGGTATTTGAAGATGCCAAGAGGAAGGGCGTGTTGGGGATTAGATGGTCACGCTTGGAGTAACAATAAGCATGCAGTATTGGATAGTGAGCAGCTGCCTTACTAATAGTTGATCGTGAGTCAGGTGTTGATAGGTTGGGAGAGGTCTGTTCGGAATTGACGATACCAAGCGGTCGATGTGGGCGCGCTGCTCAATCGTAGGCCCTAGAGACGGCATCGTCCGGTAGTGTTTTGTCGGCTTTCAACGGCGGAATCTGAAAACTGATACCACCAGATGGCCAAGCCGTGGAGTCTCGAATGTATGCATACCCAGGATATCTTGGATTGTCTTTCGAAAAGAAGAGGTCGGCCCTCGCCGCCCCGGGCAGCCTCCACCTTCGTGTTCCTCGGTAGTCCGTCGAATGTCAAGGTTGTCTTGCACAGCGAGCGTACTTTTGGGTAGATTCAGCGATGTCGACCACAGAGAGCCAGCCTCGAACATCCACTCTTGTCATAGGGGGAGGGCCCGCTGGCCTCGTAGGTCTCAAGTACGCCGTCCAGTACGGCACCGCCTGGGCCCAGGGGGAGCGGCCGTATCTGGTAGAGATGGAGCCGGAGATCGGGGGTACTTTCAGGTAAGTGTGACCTTCTGTAATCATATGCCACACTCAACTGACCACCCGTAGATGGAGAGGATACGA
This sequence comes from Cryptococcus floricola, assembly GCA_006352305.1. Classification (NCBI taxonomy): domain Eukaryota; kingdom Fungi; phylum Basidiomycota; class Tremellomycetes; order Tremellales; family Cryptococcaceae; genus Cryptococcus; species Cryptococcus floricola. The sequence goes on along the minus strand of RRZH01000007.1, from coordinate 718,951 downwards.
GAACGCAGAGCTGGTCAGCTCCAAGCAACTGACATGTTTCTCCGATTTCAGGTACTTGAGGACTCGGATTTGCTGTGTAATGTCTGACTTGTATACAGGTATCCATTGGAAGCACCTGATCACCCGTCCTTACCAAACTTTGTCCAATACCTGAACGACTACGTCAAGCATTTTGATCTTGAGCAATATATCCACACCTCCATCAAGCTCATCTCCTTGGAGCACACCGACGACGACATCTACAAGCACCGAGCTGTGCTTCAACCTCTTACACAGGACAAGGTTCCGAAGGGCGAACCTTTCACTATCCTCGCCGAACGCGTCATCATCACCACCGGCCTACATGTCATCCCCAATATCCCTGCCATCCCCGGGCTCAATGCCGTCCCCTGCACACCTGAACCTCCCAAGTGGATCCATTCGTCCGCTTACAAGTCTCGCAGTCAGCTCAAGGGGAAGAAGGTGCTTGTACTAGGATGTGGAGAGACGGGAATGGATGTTGGATATGAGGCGATCATGGGTGGGGCAGAGAAGGTGTGGTTGTCAGTGAGATCAGGCATGTTGTCTTTCCCCAAGGTGCTCAACAACTTCCGGGTGTTCGGGACTACTTTCGATGGCAATCTCCCCATCGACGGCCTCATCACCAATGTAAGTCGTTCTACCATAGCTAAACTCTGATCTGACACATGGCTAGCTTTTTGAGACGGCCTACGTCCATCCCTGGGTCTCCGCCTCCCATGTACGCTGGTTCATCTCCGACCTCGTCATCAAGCGTGTCCTCTGGTTCCTCACTGGTACCCAGGCAGGCTGCAATCAATGGGCCGGGGAACTACCTCCGGAACGTCAGGGCAGAGCTTACGTCTTTCTCAACAAGTCTGCCAAGGCTATGCAATTCATCAACCAACCCTTCTACAAGCTCTCCCCTCTCCACCAGTACTTTGCGCATTATATCGACCCTCCTTCTCCGCCGGGAAATCCAAAGATCGATATCGTCACTTTCCCCAAGGCGTTCAATGACGAGGGACAAGCGATCTTCCCACCACCTCCCCCGCATAGAAGTAAAGAGACGGCTTGGAGAGAAGAGTGCAAGCCGGACCTGGTCGTGCTTTGTACTGGGTACACGCAAGATTGGAGCTGGCTGGGCGAGGGGTACCCGAAGGGTCCGGATGAGTGTGAGATTAGAGGCGTCACGAGTGAGAAAGATCTGAGTGTTGCGTTCATCGGCTTTGTGAGGCCAGGTGTTGGTGAGTGGGATGTTCAGATCTGGACGTAAAAAACTGACAGTAGCAGGCGCCATCCCTCCCATTGCAGAGATGCAAGCACAGCTATTCACTTCTCTGAACCAGGGGCGTATTCCCATCCCCACGTCGCCCGAAAACTACCACCTCCTTCACGCGCCCACCTCACGGATCCAATACGGTGTCGATCACTCGACCTACATGTCGACACTGGCTGCTGATCTGGGAAGTCAGCCCGGGCTGTTCACTCTATGGTGGGAGTACGGATGGTTTGTCGTTTTCGTGTATTGGTGAGCTATCCTTCTATCATGACTGGATCAAGCGTTGACTTTTGGCAGTTTCGGAGCAGCATTTTCCACGTTCTACAGACTGGAGGGACCTTATAAGACTGAAAGTGCAAAGGGGATTGTTGAGACGGAGTTGTGGGAGACGATCCGCAGACGGGGGCTTGTGGGCAACATCTTTATGGGCGTGATACCTATGGTACGTGTTTTCCCATATCAGGGAGCCCAGCTGATATCGTGCTAGCTCTTTTACGCCTTGCTGAATGGACTTGCGTTCGTCATGGGCTTGGTGTGGGATCTGGCCGCCCCTGTATTTGGTCTTCCTCCCGCCCCCATGGACTTGTTCCCTCAGAAGGGAGTCATGAAAGCCAAGCAGATGTAGAGAAAGGAGAAACAATGATACATCAAGTACATCGTGTATCAGAGACCGGACAGTTTATACAGAGGGAACAGAAGAACATAGTATCAGGAGACATACCACAATCAATCTCAAACAACCTTTATGAATACCAAACAGTCTTGATAGACCCAACACACCAGCACGTCAGCTTGCCCCGAGCAAGCTTAGCCGTGACGAGACGTGGTCCGCGAAACCATCCTCTTCAGCATCGGCTTGCTCATAATCCTCATCGTCCGCATCTATCCCACTGCTGTTATCTCTTTCCTCCTCATCGTCATCATCGTCCACCGCCATGCCTCTCCCCCTGGCCTTGCCTTGACTTGCTGCTCTCATGCTGGGGGCGGCGAGAGAGCGGTCACCATTCTCGACAGGCTTGACCCATCGCTTCCACCACTTGCCCGCGAGGTGTTTGATTTCGGGGTCGAGTCCTAGGTATTCGATATTGCGAATGATACCTTGCCATGTGACGATACCCTTCGTCAGGCAATAGTTGAAATGTTCAGCATCATGCCTGTATTCGAGTGAGCAAGTCAACTTGGGCAAGGTGAGAAGAACGTACCAGTAGAGGTAATGCAGGATGACACCGAAGCTGGATGGGTCGGGGAGAGGTACTTGAATAGCCTTGGGGCTTCCGGCGCGGGTGGGTAGTACACGGGCTCCCTTGTAGACGGGCCCTTGCCACACGAGGCGGCCGTTGGCATCTCTTTGCGTAGGCGTAGTAGCTTGGGCGGCGCTCTGGCGGAGGAGGGTGTGGAAGAGTGATGATTGGGTAGTGATGTAGTCCCTATGAAGGGGAAAGACTAGTGAATTCTATGTAGGATGTCAGGCTTGACTCAACGGTGGTGAGAGGGAACATACGTCTAGAGGATTCTGCGTTGACGGCAGACTGCCCCTCCGCATAGACAAGTCCTTGGAGGCGAGCTGTTGCGAGCTGGACACCACATCCGGCATCGTCCCCCCAGCGCCATGCGCTCCCGACCCTCCCACCCCCGGTCCTGGCATCCTTGGCCGTGACTGTTGCTCGGCAAAAGATCCAGAGGGTACAGCAGTCCTCATACCATCCAGCTGCATGGCGCCTCTACCATCGTGGGGCACAGCCGTTCTCGGACCTTGGTCGTCGTTCCGATTAGGTCTATGTGGGCGGCGTAAAGGTACAACTGGGGGTACACCATCAGCGAAGGAACAAAGGAGCTTATATGGTGATGGGAAACAACTCACCGATATGGCAATCTGCGGTCTCGGGCGAGTACCAATACTTGGGTGCCAGCTCGACGAGCTTCTTGAGCACGAAGCGTTTAGGGATCTCGTCCAGGCTGAGCTGGTATGGATTGGGGTTGGGGTGCTTGGGCGCATGACTTGGTCCGGCGTGGCTGTGGCCAGATTGAACGGGCGCTGATTGATGCAGAGGATGTTGTTGCTGGGCAGCAGGGGTGATGGGAGCAGTCAGGAGGGGAATTGGTGATGGGTAGGGCTCGGAACGCAGGCCAGCGCTATGCGTTGGCGTGGGGAGCCCTCGAGTTGAAGACACCCCGGCAATCTGCGATGCGCCTCGTACACCTCGAGTAGGGCTGAGGAAAGCCGGCCTTGCCCCTCGTCTCTGGGACATGCTCATAGAGCCTGTGGGGCTCCCGATGTGGTAAGAAGGCGGCAGGGGGTCTTGAGGAGGTTGCAGGACGGGCGGGGCAGCATGGCTGGCTTTGGGCGAGGAGGAAGGGGCAGAGTTGGGATGGGGCTCGCTGGGGGGCTGGGCGGCGGCGATATCGCCAGACATGATTTTAGCGGGAGTGCGAGGTGTCCTGGCGGAGGAGAGTGGGATATTATAAGGGCGGGAGTGGCGGCGTGCTGAGCGTGCGGACTGCGACGACTCGAGGCTGCTGGGCGGGGAATGGAGGAGGCGGAGGGGGTCTGGGCGTTTATGAGACGGGAGGGTGGCGGGGGGAGTGGTGATGGCTTGGGATGCAGGTGATGCACGGGAGAGTGGTTGTTCTGGGGTTGAACAATAGACAGAGGGAGTGTGTTGGGAAGGCGGAAGTGTGTCTGCCGCGTGTTGGTACTGGGGGTAGGGGGAGGGGGGAGGGATCTGCTGTCTATGGTTCCCGTGGGGCAGCGTGAAAGGCGTTTGTTGGCTGCATTGTTCTCCCCCGACGTCCATCTCGTCCATCGCTATTCCCGCCTACAAACAACAATAGAGCAATCCTTTCGGCTCGCGTGTTTAGGGAGCCCGTGCCTGGCGGTTAACGTCTTTTCTTTGGTCCCGCCCTGAGCTTCGGCGGTCGCCGCGCCAGAGAACAATAAGAAATCGAACAGTTTATGAACAGGGTTCAAGATCCCCAACGAAGGCTACGCAGGTACGTACCACAAGCCGGTTATTGCAAGAGCCCAAGGCTGAAGACCGAGGACCGAGGTCGACCGAAGCGTGGCCGGGTTGGTCCGGCAGCGAGAAGAGAAGCGACGACGGAAGCAGCGTCTGAGAGTGAGAACCGACGAAGACGCGGAAGTGGGTCGACGCTTGACGCTTGTCTGATTTTGAGGGGGGGGGGGCTGAGTGCTGGGTGCTTGTATAAAAGCTATGTGTGCATGGTTTGCAGTAGCGGGTGGGATCAAATCGATAATGAAACCCGATCGAATCAAGGCCTTTGTGCCGTCGGTAAAGTCTCCTGATCATCGGGTCAGCCATGCTCACGATCACCGATAGACGGAATGAGATCTCCGTCGCCCGACTCTCAAGCTTACTGTATACACTGTACTAGCTGCGCTGGACGAAGCACTCGGAGGATATGTCTAGATTCCTCCTAATGACCTAATGCCTGGTGCGCGCGCGAAGTAGTTTGAAGGTCGGCGATTGATGTCCGACGGAAGCTGTTGCCGTTGGATGATGATCGTCGAACCGGCGCCGTTTGCTGAGGAGGCTTTGGATGTGCAGAAATGCTGTGGGGCCTTTGTCAGATCAGCAGGCGACTTGCAGGCTTAAGTATGTGGCGAGACGTTTCGGGATGAGACCAAAGGGTGGCGGCATGGACCTGGTTCCAAGCGTGCCGTTTATTCTTCCCTAATCTCAAACCGCAAACCACTTCCGTGCGATGCGGCAATGAGAAAGGAAGGTCGCTCTGGACCGTCATCTCGACTGTGCAACTCAAGCGAACGACAAAGGAGTGAGTCACAGCCGTACTTTGAATGCATCGAAAGATGGTGTTTGATGGTAGGCATGCCGTCAACAGCAGCGCCGGCCTTCCCGACCTTCCTTGTTTGGTCAAGAGTGCTGTGTATCAACAAAGGAGACCCAAGTATCATCGTGCGGCATGCGGTTCAAGTTTCATCTGCAACCTGCACACCGACTCATGTCCGAAGTTCATTTGAACCTGGGATCCCTCAGACCTCAATAGGATAACGTCTTTGAGGCTTGGCACTATCACTATACGCGTACCCCCAGTTCTGGGCACTGAGACATGGAGGCGGGCGGAATGCCGCTAGACAGGCGGAGAGGTACAGACAGGTTGACCTACCTCACAGTCTCGACATGCAGGCGCTTAATGGCTGGTGCTATCTGCATGCGTCGAGTTAGCGCGGCCACAGACGTATGCATGCGCATGTGCGGATGGGGGTTTACGAGAGCCTCCACGAAGTGTTTTCCATTGACCGGCGTTCCGAAGGTCCTTTGCGTTGTGGTTGATGTCCCTGACGGTCGACGGCCGCTCGGCATTTGCAGCTGCACGCGGAACGCGGATGAGTGTAAAGTCATGCATAGAGTGAATTAGGCGTATGAGCAACCCGCAGCTATGGGTACCTGTGCACATGCATCTTAGGTAGAATTAAAGGTGGCGTTTGAAAGCTCGAAGCGCTGCGCGCAGAGCCGGTGACTGACCGTTTTGCTTCTCGCTTGCGTTTGTGGGGCCTTGGGTATTGTCAGCAGCTGTTTGTCATTCATATCCGGTGGCCGGCTTACTGGAATCATCTCATCGGCGCCCACCCGCGCCTCAGCTCCCATGTATTCATCTAAACGTGTTGAGTGACCGCGACATATGTATCATTGAGACATATGCATTACGAGTATTGAGCAACAGCAAGACCTATATATCTATCCTTTTCTCCTGATCTGATTAAGCAACACCAGCGGTCGTTCTTCCGATAGCCTTCATGGCAGCACCCTCCAGCACCGGCAACGCCTTGCCCTCCTTCTGAGGCTTGTCCAAGAAGCCAGCCCTGATAAGCCAAGCAACGTACAGACCAAGCTCCTTCTCCGTCACACCCGCCGTTCTCGGCTCGCTCGAAGCAGCCGCCAACTCTTGCGCGTTGGTGTCGTCAAGCTCGGCAGACTTGGTGCTCGTGGGCAAGTCATCGAGGACGAAATGCAACAGAGGGAAAAGAGCATTGTCTTGCGTCTCAAGAACGTGTTGCTCGAGCTTGGTACGCCAGTGGACGTACTCGACCCGCTTGACGTCGTAGCCGAACGTCTGGAGAGACCCAAGGAGATCGTTGAAACGAAGCTTGGGGTGACCAGTGACGTGCATGATGTTGAAGGCGGATGAAGCGGAGGAGGAGAGGGCGGAGAGTGATGAGAGGCGAGCGACGTGGTCAACAGGGCAGCAGGTGATGGCGTTGTTGATGTCGGGAATGAGACCCAATTGGATACAACCCTTGACCATTCGCCAGATGAAGTCGTCGGTGTTGGTGACTGATATAATTTAGCAAAAGTCTGCACATAACATCGATACTCACCGGCAGTCTCAGAGTGGCCAAGCACGTAACCGGGCCTCAAAATCCATCCAGACAACCCCTTCTTCCCAGCTTCCATAATGATCTTCTCAGCGACCCACTTGCTCTGTCCGTATCCAGTGTCCAATCCGGTCCTTCCATCCTCCAGATCATCGCTCTCCGACAAACCCTTGCCAACGGCCTGGACAGCCTCGTCCGCCTTGGCAACAAAGGCCTCAGAGTCGAGCACCGAGGTACTCGAGATGAAAGAGAACTGCTTGCTGTGGTGTTGAGCACAGAGTTGGAGGCAGGTGAGGGTGGAGATGACGTTGGCGGCACGAAGCTTGGGGTAAGGGTAGACCCAGTGGACGATGGCACCGTTGTGCAAGACAGCATCGGCGTCAACGGCGACTCGGTCCCAGGTAGCCTGGTCGAGACCAAACTTGTCCTCGGCAAGATCACCAACAACAGCCTCGACTCGGCCTTGCTTCACCCACTCCTCATCCCAAGCACCACGCCCCTCACCACTGTCGCGTAATCTTTGCAGACCCTGTTCAGGAGTCTTGGCACGGACAAGGCAGATGACCTTCTTGACACGACGACCGAGAAGGTCGCGCAAGATGAAGGCACCAAGGAAACCAGTGGCACCAGTAAGGAAGACGGTGATCTCCTTGGAGGCAAAGTCGGCAGGAAGAGGAGCAAATCTGGGAAGCTCCTTGCCCAGGATTTCCACGTCGGCAGCATAGTCAATGGCCTTCTCAGCCTCCACGGCTTCCTCACCTGCACCGGAAAGGTCGGCGTTCCTCAACGAATCAATCTCGGCAGCTTGCCCACCAATAGTAGGCTTGTCAAAGACAAGACCAAGAGGCGCATTGACGACAAAGGTCTTTCGGATCTCAAAGATCAAACGCGTAGCCAAGATGGAGTGACCGCCCATGTCGAAAAAGTTTTCGTCGAGAGCGACCTGGGGAGGGGGCGACGGCAAGAGTCTGAGCCAGATGTCGTGGATGGTCTTCTGGGTGGGACTGAGATCGGCTGTGGAGGCAGCAGGGGCAGGGGTCAAAAGGCTGGTGTCGGGGAAAGGAAGAGCAGGCTTGTCGATCTTTCCGTTGGGGTTGAGAGGAAGCTTTCGGAGAGGGAAGTAGACAGCGGGAATACTGTAGCTGGGAAGCTTCTTCTTGAGGTACTCTCGAATGTCCTTGATCAACTTTCTGTACTTCTTGACACCCTTGATCATCTCAGAGCCCAAGTCGAGCGCCTCGTCATCCTCGGCCGCCTCACTAGCACTCATCAAACCCTCAAGATCGCCATCGGTGGGGACAAAGTAGCTGACAAGCACCTTCTCTTCATCCTTGTCACGCCTGACCAAAGTGACATTCTCTCGGACAAGAGGGTGTCGACTGAGGTGGGTGTCGATTTCACCAAGCTCAATTCGGAAGCCTCGGATCTTGATCTGGTCATCGGCTCGGCCAGTGCACTCGACTCGACCGTCAGGAAGGTATCGACCCAAGTCACCAGATCGGTACATCCTGTCTCGAATACCGAACCAGTGCTCGGCAGCCTGGGGGTTCTTGTCCTTGAGTGTGTCGACTCGCTCAACTCCTTGACCGAACCAGTTGGTGACAAACTTCTCAGCGGTAGCGTTGGGGTCGAGGTAGCCCTCAGCGAGTCCACCAGATCGGACGTAGATCTCACCCATCTCGCCAACAGCACAAGGCACATTGCGGTCAGTTCTGTTGACGACCAAAAGCTGGACGTCAATCATACCCTGACCAGCGGGGATGAGATCCTTCTGGGTGGTAAGGAAAGTGCTGTCGTCGTTGACGCTGGGGATGGCAAAGTAGGACACCGCACGCTGAGTTTCGGTGGTACCGTACATGTTGATGATGCAGACGTTCTTGGCGAGGGATTGGAGACGGGTACAGTCACGCTTGGTGAGAACGTCACCGACAAAGAAGGCGTTCTGGAGGGTGGGGATTTGGCGAGTAGCCTGAGCTGAAAGAAGCTGACCCATAGCTATGCAATGTCAGCAAGCGTAGAAGAGATGCCGATCACAGCTTACCAGGAGTCAAGTGGGTGACAGTCACTTCGCTGTCCGCCATCCACTCGGCCAATCGTCCGGGAGTACCAATGTCATCGGCAGTGGGGACGTGCAACTGAGCACCCAAGAACAGAGGGGTGAACACTAACACTCATCAGCTTTGATTCCGACTGAACGGGCCAAACTCACTATCACGCTGGATAGGATCGTGCGCAATACCACTCAACATGGTGTACTTGGAGTTGTGGTCCAAGCCAAACCTCTTGCCCATCCAAGGGAAGAAGTGCGTCAAGCTGTAGTGCCTACCCTTGACACCCTTGGGAATACCAGTGGAGCCAGAGGTGAAGGACAAGGTCGCGGGAGAGTCGGGACCGAGTACGACACCTGCGGGCGTCTCAGAGTACTGCTGGAATGGCGTGAGAATGTCTTCAGCAGAGCCAGCCGGAGAACCTCTGATCCCAGAGGGAGTAAGTTCGATGGCGGGGACCAAAAGGCGGAGGGAGAGGTTGTCGTTGATATAGTCTGAGACCAGAGGGGCGAGCTTGCCAGCACTGGAGATGACGAGCAAGGCTCTGGGTGTGGACACTGAGAGGTAGACGTTTTGACGGGACGGAGGGTAGGCAGGGTCGACGACAGAGAAGACACCGCCGGCCTTCAAGATACCCATCACACAGACAACCATCTCGACACTTCTCGCAGCATACACCATCACAACCTCGCCCCTTTCCAGACCATTCTTCAGCAAAGAGTGGGCAAGAACGTTACTCGCTTCGTCGATCTGCTTGTAGGTGTACATTCTCCTTCCTCGACTCGGCCCGTCCATCATAGTCTGACCTTCCGCCGGCTCACTCTGGACCACGCAGATTCTGTCCGGGTTGGCCTTGGCATTGGCCGAAAAGATGTCGGGAATGGCACCAGCGAAACCACACCAGTCGAGGTCCGCGGTAGGGTCCGGCAAAGCCGATCCCTGCTCCTGCGTGCGAAGAGGGAGGGATCCGATGGGGTGGGCAGGTTCGTGAGAAGCAGCCGAAGAGAGAAGCTGGAGGAGGGACTCGAGGGTGGCGGTAATACGGCTCTGGGTGAAGAGCAAAGAGTTGTAGGTGAGGCTCAGCTCGAGAGGAGGCACGGCAGTTCGAGTGGTAGGAGTATCGCTGGGAGACGCAAGGAGGAATAACGTCAAGTCTGTGGAGAGGGACGTCGAGGGATCTGTGACCACTTGCGTAGAGTCAAAGAACCTCACTCTGTAGAGAGGGCCCTCTGGCTTGATGTGGTCGACCAAGTCCTTGATAGGGACCACATCAGCCTGAGCTTCCTGCTCTCGCTCCATGACCTGGCGCAACACGTCAAAGAATGTCATCTCCGCCGCAATATCCAGCTTGAGCAGCAATGGATTGCCGTTGTCGCTCGAGGAGGTGCAGATGACCAGAGATGGATCCGGAGTGTATCTGAACAGCAGGATAGCGAAGGTGGTGAGTAGAATGTGGTAGGGCGTGGGAAGAGCCGAGGCGGGGAAGATGGTGGAGAAGTCAAGGGTGAGTCTCATTAGGACGGTATTGAGAGTGGCTGGGATGGGCATTGACTGGTAGGACTCGACGAGCTTGGCTGGAGCTACAAGGTGTCAGCAGGATTGAGGGTGTGGTGTCTCTGACGCACAGGGTCTTGGGTAGTCTGTGGGGAGGGCCAAGCTGGGGAGGGCCCCGAGCCGGGTGGTCCATCGGTCGAGGCGCTGCTTGGTGTCGGACATTGTGGAAAGTGAGAAGAGAGAGAGATAAGATAGCCAACCAACTTTTTACTCAACTCGGACATGACTCGCGCTTCGGACATCCCCGCCGTCGAAGGAAATCGGCTTACGTAACACCGCGCTCGAAGAATGTCTCGGGACGCCGTGGCTGGCTTTTGTTTTCCGGAATTCAGATACTGGTGGCTTGAATTTGTGTATATAGTCCAATCTTAAAGACCGCCGATAGACCGCCTGTAAAACAGCAAAATGTCCTCTGTAGCAGTATCCCTCGAGCCAAGAATCAGGCCTCACGTTCTGACCATCGCCGGTGGGTACTCACCAGTTCTCCCAATGTCGCCAGCTCATACAAACGCAGGGAGTGATTCTGGCGGAGGCGCAGGAGTCCAGGCTGACCTCAAGACTATCGAATCATTTGGATGCTATGGTTCATCTGTATTTACTGGGCTCACCGCCCAAAACACATCGGGTGTCCAGGGCGTCCATGTCGTCCCTACGGAGTTTGTCCTCCAACAGGTGAGCGCTCCTACTCTTCTCAGCGACATATTAACGCGCGTACAGCTCAGCTCGATCGTCTCTGACGCGCCCCCCGTAGCCGTCAAGCTCGGCATGCTCTCCTCTGCGGCCACCATCTCTGCTCTTGCCAAAGAGATTGCCAAGCTCGACGCTACCATCGTCCTCGACCCCGTCATGATCTCGACCAGCGGCCACACTCTTCTCCCAGACGACGCCATTGAGGCTCTGTACGAGCTCTATCCCCACGTACATTACCTTACGCCCAACATCCCGGAAGCCATCAAGCTGTCAAAGTGGGAGGGCGAGGCAAAGACGGTGGATAGTCTGGTGGAGCTTGCAAAGAAGACGAATGAGAGGACCGGCTCTGCAGCTGTCCTGCTCAAGGGTGGTCATGCTGTCGCTTCAAGAGGAGAACTGCTCCCTTACGTCGGCAAGTATAAGATCATCTGGGAGGAAGGGGATGACCAAGACGATACCGTCGAGATTTTCTCCGAGTACATCCGGTCCCTCGATCAGAACATCAAGCAGCAGAAGGACCTTGTCGTCGATATCCTCGTCAACAAAGGGGACGTTGTTGCGTTCTTTGTAGGCAAAAAGGTTGACAGCACCAGTACACACGGCACTGGATGTACCCTCAGCAGTGCCATCGCTTGCGCCCACGCAACTTTGCCTCAGGATACTCGTAAGTCAATACTATATCTTGAGCATAGTTGTTGACTCGAAGCAGCCGATGCCCAAATCGCCATCTTCAAGCGTGCCATCGCATACACCCAATCTGCCATTGCCACCGCCTTCCCCTTTGGCCACGGGCACGGTCCTCTGAACCATGGCCATCTCACCTTCAGCCGTGCTCTTCCTCCGTACGCAACGAGCCTGATTGCAAGTCTGGTACTGACACAGCCTTTGCAGTCCAACGAAGCACAACCCCCACCCCTTCCTCACCCACTTGGTACAGTCAGACTTGCCTCTCTGGAAATCATATGTCCGCCACCCGTTTGTCGTCCAACTGGGCAAGGGAACCCTGCCCAGAGAGTGCTTCGAGCACTACATCAAGCAGGACTATCTATACTTGAGACACTGTGCGTAAACTTCTTGGAGTTGGAGGATGTACTGACGCGCTGTAGATGCTAGAGCGCACGCGCTTGGAGCTTACAAGGCCGACAACTTTGCAGACATCGAAGCATTCACCAACATTGCGCTCCACATCTCCGCAGAATCGACCATGCACGTTGCTGTAAGCATCACCCCCCCTCCATACCAATTGCCCAGCTGACAAGCCACAGTACTGCGAGACGTTCGGCATCTCCCTGTCCGATCTCCAAGCTACCCCCGAATCAGCCCCCACCGCCGCATACGCCCGTTACATCATGGACATAGGCTCCCAGGGGGACATTCTCGACCTCTACATGGCCGTCGCGAGCTGTCTGGTAGGCTATGGTGAGGTGGGATTGTGGTTGAAGAAGCAAGTTGAGAAAGGGGAGGCCAAGGTTGAAGGGAACTTGTATGGAAAGTGGATTGAGGATTATAGCGGGGATGACTATTTGGGTGCGGTCAATAGGGGAATAGGTGAGTCTTGTTCGGCCACGACCTGAAAAACGATGCTTATGGTGTGCTATAGAAAACCTCGAACGACGAGTGGCCCTCGACCCACCGAGTCCTTACAGACTCGCCAAGCTCACCAAGATCTTCAACGAGTGTCTGCGGCTGGAAAAGAACTTTTGGGATATGGGGTTGAACCTGCTATAACACAGAGAGCAGACTCATAGATCATAGAACAACAAGGACTGGGGAAAGTCAGTTGCGGCTAGATGGCATCGTCGTAGTCTAAAAGTCGTATGAAAATTACAAGATCTCATGCAAGAACGCATGTTTCCTCGCAATCTTTTCACATGTCCTAAAATGGATGCATCGCACATGTACGGCACCATGGCAGTTTGGCTGCGACCAGAAAGAAAAAAGCAAAAAAGAAAAATCCACGGTGGTGCTCGAAACCACGACCTCTTGATACGCCAGTTTTACTTAATCGTAGTCAAGCGCACTACCACTGTGCTACGCGGACCTGATGTTGATCATCAGAGTAAGTCGTATATATCCACGTGCATTTCTAATGGCACTGTGCTGTGGAAAGGTATCAAAGCAATAGATCATCTTGTAGAATGGAACAGGTATATCAACTTTGCACAAAGATGTTCATCCGCTATATAAACCCCCCCAGAAGAACCACCACGCACCTTGCCCCCTTCTTACCTTAGTCACACGCTCTTCTTGTAATACTCGATGGCCCACGCGTTCATAGCACCTGCCCTAGGCTCCCATATCTCCGGTTGTATCGTTGCCACCCCCCACATATCCGACGCAATGAGTCCGATTTGAAAGGCTCTTTCTTTTAAAGCCTTTGAAAGACAGGCTCCTACTTGATTAACTGATCAGCTTATTATATACCGATCATTCAACATCCCGAGGATCCTGCAGCTCATCTTGGTATGATGAGCACGCGCACAGTACTCTGGAGAGATTGGACCATCAGCAGGGGTCCAGCCATGTTCATGATGATGATAACATACAATGTTGTACCAACAATGTGACCGACGCCATCTAGCCATAAACGTCATCACTCAACTCCCAAACGTTCTCATTTGCATAATGATATGGACTGCATACTTTTCTTCATAACATTGTTCACATCTCTTCTTCTTTCTTGCATCATCATCTTTCTTCTTACTTGCTTGTTCAATTTCGTGGTTCAATGCGAGCAGCTCAGAAGAGCCATTTTTACTCTTGACCAACACTAGCGACAGCGCCATAGACGCCTCGTCCGTCTTCACCCTCATTCTCAGGGTCTTCCGCCCACCAGTCAGGGAGCGTCCAAGGGCCTTCCTCATCGGCCTTGTGCAAGAGCAAAAGGACGTGGGTGAAGCCGACCTTGTTGGCAACGTCGAGAATGCCATAGGTGATGAGCTCGGCGTCGACACTGATGATGTTGAGGCCCTCGGTGAGGATCCAGACGATACCGAGACCAGCAGAGAGGCTTTCCAATAGTCAGCAAAATAATGTATATGGTAGGAAGAAAGGACATACACGAAGACATGGGCAGAAAGGAGGTAGAAAAGACCCTGGGTGGATCGAAGCCTGTGAACAGCAGCCCTTCGGCCCTGCGCAAAGAGGACGCTCCAGATGGCAAAGTAGGCCAAGGCCGCGATCGCAAACCAGGCCCACTTGGTGCCTGCTCCGTTACCGTGCTTGCTCCAAGGCCATCCGCCCGCCACACTCCCGGCCCAGGCCGCATACACGTTGACCAGCTGCGCAATCACAACGGTTACCGTCGTCGCGGGGCTCACACCCGAAAGCCGACTGAGTGTGAGAAGGATGAGAGGGAGGGTGATGGCAGCGTCAATGTAGCGGATCGTAAAGATCTGGCGGAAGAGGTGGACGAGGGGATCAGAGTGGCCGGGAGGGTGGTAGATCGGGACAAACTTGCCGGCACCGATGTGGGTTGCCAAAGAAAGATAGCTCAATGTAGAGACGAGCAAGATGACGGAAGAGATGCTGCGGGACGGTCAGCCAATCGCGATCCTGTGGCAAGAGACGACGTACCCATGGAAGAGGCGGTTCTTCTTTGGGGTCCTGCTGACGAGGAAGACGGAGGCGGCGAGGCCGGCAGCAAAGACGGCTGTGAATACCCAGGCAGCGACATGGCCCTTGTGGGTGGCGTGGAGGAGGCGGGGGGTAGCGGAGGGGAAGACGTCTGTGGGGACTGGGAGGTGGGAGTGGTGGGGGTGGTGGGTGTGGGTGCCGCCCGGGGGGTTGACCGAGATGGTGGAGGTGGGCACAAAGTCGGCGAGATAGTCCATGGTGGTGGTGAACAAGAGGAAGAGGAAGAGAAGGGGAAGAAGAAGACTCCCCCTTATATATCCTCGCTCGTCATCTCGTCATCTGACTCGCCATTCAAAGGTGTGCTCTCATCCACGCGTCATCCCTCCCGTCACTCACCGCGGCACTCGCCGCCACAGTCAGTCCATGTCATGCATAATCACACAATTCTACTTTCAAGTCGTTTTTAGGTATACCGTCTACAACAGCCCTCCTTCCAGCCTAGATCTTACTTCTCAGCCCACTGCCCCCAGCGCCCACCCGACTCAGCCCGTCCACCACACAGATAGTCCCCTTGTACTCTGGCAGGTACTTGGCCCCACTATACGGGCTGACCTCGGCCGGTGAGCCTTGGTAGATCGGCGTGAGGGATGCCGGGCACACGTCGAAGGGTGTAAACTTGTCAAAGTTGATCTCGTGCGCATCCCGGGGGTTCCGGTCAGCTTGAGCAATGACAGCTCGAGCCTGTATGATTGTCAGCTTTTGCTACACGCATGAATGTATCCACGTACCTGAGTCAAAGCCTGAGCCTGAGCAACACCAGCATCCACCAGTCTTCTCGCAAACACCGCCGCCGTTGCATTGTTGCCCGCCTCGGCAAACACCTTCATGGCGCTCCTCACAGCAAGCTGGGTGTGCGCAGTAGACAGTTTGCAGTTGGCAAAGTAGGCAGCAAGCTCCAGGTTGCGCACGACGTTTTCAGGGTCGGTCGCAATCCGTCTACGCTCGACTTCAAGAGTGAGACCGACAACGTATTCTCGAGCAAGCTCCACAAGCTCGGCAACCTCTTCAGCCTCTCCATCAGTCTCGACGACAACCACCAACGCCTTGTGCAGCACCGCCCTGAACCCAGCCAGCGCCTCGACAAACTTGCCCCTGCCGAACGCCTTGTTTGCCTCTGACACTTCCTTTGCCTTGATGTCTTCCAAAGAAAAGGGAATCGCGGGCAATTGCTGGCCAATCTCGGTAGCTTCGGGATCGCGGCGGACATTGTATCGGATAGGCGGTAGGGAGGCGTTGGCGGGGAGGTAGACGTGGGACGTTTGGTAGGCTTGAAGGAATGCAGACTTGAGCGGCTCAAAGTTGACGATACCGACTTGTCGGTTGAGCAGCTACTCTCGATTAGCATTTGCCTGTCAATGGATGTATCCAGACTCACCTGCATGGCAGACTCAAACGCTCCCGCAGCAGCATGATCGATCGCCAAAGGCGAATTCCTCACCCACAACTCATCCTCACTCACGCCAGCCTCCACACCCTGACTCAGATCAGCCTCTGCCTCCTCATCGACCAAGATATCCTGCTCGACCTCTTCCTCCTCCTCCTCCTCGACCGCTACATCCGCATCAAGGTCCCACCCTTCATCTTCATCACCTTCTTCCTCGTCATCTTCTTCAGCTCGCGATGAAGCAGCTTCGTCACCAGCGGCCCAAGCGTCAAGCTGCTCGCCAGTCTCTTCGGCGCCAGCGTCGATACCGCCGTTGGCAAGCGCGCGGTCAAAGAAGCTGTCTCCGAGGTCCCTAAGCGGCCAGTTGGAGGTCTCCTGGGGGAAGACGACGGGGGGAGGGGCGATGCAAGAGTGACCAGAGTTCTGAGGAGGAGGTGGCAAGTCTTCCTCCGTGATACCAGCCTCTTCAAGGATCTCCAACGCCGTGTCGTCCAATCCATTCGTCTTGGCAGTATAGTACGCAAGAGGGTACTGTCCAGTACTCTTGAGTACCTCGACGCGCGACTTGACGTCGCCCAAATACAACGAGTTCTGGAATCGAGACATGTTGTTGCCTCGCTTGGCCGCAATAACGCCCATCATGCCGAGCTTCTGGGTGTTGCCCGTGAGGAGATAGAGGAAGGACAGCTTGTCAAAGTTGCGTGTCTTTTGGTACGCAGTCTCGACAATCTGGTGGTTGCCCTGTTGCAAAGCCGCAGCGGCCAACCTGTCCCACGCTTCCTTTCGGTCGACCGCCCGGGCCATCTCGAGCGCAACAGCAAGGTTGCCGCATTCGATGGCGAGGTCAAACCTGGTCTGCTGGTCCTGGACGAAATGCAGAGCAATCTCGGGGTAATTCTTCTTCTGCAAGTACCCAATAATACTCTGGCCGACGAGGTTGCTCGTGCGGATGATGTGGAGCACTTCATCATAGTTCTTTCGCGTAAGGGCGAGCTTGAATCGGTACTCGGCGGGGTCGATGGTGATGGTCTGGGGCTTGGCACGTCGGTCAAGGCAGTACACCACAGAGCCCTTGACTCGGGTAAGATAGACAGGCTGCTCGAGCGTCTTGATGATACCGTTGTCGCCCTGGGGAAGAGCATACTTGACGTGGTTGAGAGTGGTGTAGATGAGGACACCGCTGTCGTCCCAAGCGGCAGACTTGATCCGGATGGTCTCGTGGATGAGAGCGGTCTGGGCAAGAGCTTTGTTGGCGATGGTGATGGTGTGCTTGCTCAAGAGAGCCACAGAGTTGCCGTCGGGACTCCAGACGACATACTTGACGGGAGGAGTTGTCAACTCGGCAAGAATCTTCTCCTGCTGAATGTCAAACAAGACGACGGAGGAAGGAGTGGCGAGTAAGAGGGAAGCAGTACCGCCGTAGAAGATTTCAGTGGTCTGAACAGGGCACTTGATCGTCTTGGTAGTGGTGTTGGTCAAGTCCTTAATCTCGATCGTCTGTCCACCCTTCTCGAGCACCGCAAACCTGTTCCTAGCAACAAACAACGCACAGAACCCGGTACCCCGCTTGCCATCAGAAGGCACATCTCTACCGTCCATTGATGTAGGTGCGCCAGGCTTGGGAAGCGTGATGAGCTCGTAGATGCCGCCTTCAGCGGTAGAAGTGACGAGGACGGCACGCTCGGCGGGGTTGAAGCTGAGGGTACGGGGAGGAATGTATTGCGAGCCAAACTTGCGGACCGAACAGAGGCCTTGGTTGGTGGCTGTACCGAGGTCGCCCATGCGGATGACCTTGCGGTCGATATAGTAGAGCTGGTTGCCGGAGAGGGAGAAGGGAGGACGCTCTCGCTCGAGCTTGAAGACGATGAGACCATTGTCGTGACCTGGTACTGTCAGCAGATGATTTTGAAACAGTTGATTCACTCACCAGCAGCAAACAAGTTGAGGTTGGGGTGCGCAGTCAACACCCAGAACCTGTCATGCTCTCTCCTGAACGTCTGCACCGCAGTCCTCTTTGTCATATCCCAAGCCCTGATGGTCTTGTCCTCACTGGCACTCAGGATCAATTCGTGCTTGGGGTGGAACAAGGTCATCGAGACATTGTTGAAATGCCCACGACAGCTGTCGACTTCCCAGGCCTTGGTGTCGGACATTCGCCAGAGCTTGACTTGTCGGTCGTCACCACAGGAGACGATCAGGGGGAGGGTTGGGTGGAAAGTGGCCCAGTTGACTCCACGGTCGTGACCTTCAAGGACATACTTGACAACAGCATCGGTGTTGCCAAACAAGTCTGCCTGGCCCTGGCTGGCGCGCGCGATCTGTTCTTCGGCAGAGAGGGGGGCATTGGAAGCCTGGTTCTTCTTGCGCAAGCCAGAAATGTCCCAGACTCGGACAGTCAAATCCATGGAGGCGGAAATGACAAGGTCGTCCCAGGGGTGGAACTGGGCGCACATAATGTAGTGGTTGTGGCCCGTCAAGATGGCAATACAGGTTCGAGATTGCCAGTTCCAGATTCGGATGGTCTGATCATCAGAGGCGGAGATGATCCATGGGTACTCTCGGTGGAAGAAGACGGTTCGGACGTAGTCGAGATCTGCAACGGGTCAGTCGGTTCAGTGGCACTGAGGGATAGTACTCACGTCCAGTCAAAGTGAAGAGGCACTTTCTCTGCTTGTAGTTCCACACCTTGATTTTGTAGTCGTCACCACCGGAACAAAAGATGGGCTGCGTGGGGTGGAAGCAGATGCCTCGCACAGGTCCATCGTGCTCGTCATATCTGTCGACCAATGTTCCCATCTGATAGTTCCAAAGCTGGATAGTGCCATTGTGCAAAGAGGCCGCGAGTAAGGGTTGCTTGGGGTCTGTGAAGGGTCAGCGCGTGCATGGAGTCAGAGCTGGATGGTACTCACGGAAAGCAATGCCCTTTACCCTCGGGGACTTGCTCTCAAACTACAGGCGGTATGAGCTTCTGTACCGTATACGCGTGGAGGAGACATACCTTGGTGAGCATCTGCATGGTGGGGGATACTCCTCGGTTAGAGCGGGTTTCCGAGTGTTTTGAGGATGAGAAGGGGTGCGAGTGGTGGCTCGAGGGGATGTATGGGCAGGCGGGTGGTGGTGAGCGTGGATGCACTTGACGTGACGAGGTGCCAGCAAACGCGACCCAGTGCCACAATTCAAATCGCCGCACCCCGCCAAAGTCCCCTGCGACTCCCAGGTACCGCCTCCACTTTTTGCCTCCACCCTGCCCGTCATGCCCGGACATGCCTGTGGGCTCATCGGCGAGTCAGAGAAGAGCCAAATGGTCAGCGGCTGGGACACTTTATCTATACACGCAAATCGCTCACTACGAGAGCCTTCCAATTTCCAACCTTCTAGAAGATGGCCCCAACAACCACGGACGAGATTGTGACACATCTCTTTGCCCGGCCCTTGCCACCCCTCGAACCTGGCACCCAGATCTACGACACCTCGATTATCAGCAGTATATCGGCCCTAGACGAACATCGCTTCGTCAAAGCAGGTAGGTCATAGCCATAACGCGTGTGCGCAGCTGACGCTTCAGGCAGCTCTTCATCTGGCGAACGATGATATCAACCATTGCCATCTGATTGCCCAGGATAGTGAGGGAGACTCTGATGCGGATTTACTACATGCCACTCTGCATAGAAGAGAAGGCGAGTCATTTGCGTCCGTTTGCGATGATGCGCGCTGACGCCCGTGTCTCTTCCTACAGGTGATTATTGGAACTCGAAATAGTAGGTCTTCTCGCTCAGAATCTTTACACCTAAGGCTGACAGATTCAAGCTGGTACTTCCGAGTCAGAAAACACCCGGTCATCCCCGATATATCAAAGGCCAAGTCATTCGTCGATGCGTGCGAAAAGGTCAAGCCGGGGAAGGACACGCAGCTGAGAGAGCAGCAATGGGAAGAACTGAAGAAGATTGTTGAATGGATGAGGGATAATGCTCAGTGAAGACCTTCGGTAATATCACAGCTACGACATGTACAGATACGATCACTCTCGCCATTCCCCACTGAAACTCTCAATATACACAGAAAAGCCACTGGTCCCAACACAACTCCCAAACAAGACTCAATAGTAGTCATCATCGCTATCTTCGTCCGAGATCTCATTACGAGTACCGTGCGACTTCATCAGCGGCAGACTCCCGCCAAACTCTCAGAGGGTCGAGAACACCACCTTCTCCAAATCCTTCGTGAAAGAGAGCGACCCTATACATGCTGCCAGCAAGCTGTCTACCATCAAGCGCAGTTCTGGCCCCATCCAGCCTCCCGAAACAGCCGGCGACCATGTCTACCCCGGCGGTGCAGCGCTCTTCGACTTTACGCGTGGTTCTTCGTTGCTCGTGCGGGTGACGGCAATGTCAAGTTCTTGCTCCGGTAAGGAAGCCGTCACGGTACTGCTGGGTGGTACAGCGTTGACAGCAGCTGTCTGCTCCGGATAGGGACCCATCGTAGAGCCTCCAGGAGCTGTCGTAGAAGGTGAAGGAGTCAAGTCGTCGAGGGAAGAAACCCGATAATGCTGAACCGGAGCGGCCTGGTCGACGGAAAGGTAGAATAGGGAGCATCGTTGCTCGTCTGCCTTCCGGCCAGATAGCTCTGCCGCGACGGTGCAGTACCAGCAAGCTGACAGCACCGCTAGCCGGAAGACGCTCCGCCATTCTCCGCGACGACGGACCATCTCCCGGAGATCCCAATCGTGGATCCAGGTAGGCTTCTTCGCCGCTTCGGCAACAGCACAGACCAAGTATTCATGCCTGCGAACGCAATCAGCGAGGACCGATACTGATGATGAGCAACGTACTCATAGACGAAGGGAGGCAGCGGTATCTCTCGGTCCGACCTGCTTCTGCTGCGTACGTTCACCATGTTTTTGACTCGACCGGGCTTATCCACACGCGTAAAGTCGAAGAGCGCTGCACCGCCGGGATAGACATGGTCGGCGGCTGTTTCGGGAGGCTGGATGGGGCCAGAACTGCGCTTGATGGTAGACAGCTTGCTGGCAGCATGTATGGGGTCGCTCTCTTTCACGAAGGATTTGGAGAAGGTGGTGTTCTCGACCCTCTGATGGTTTAGAGAGGACCGGCGAGGAGAGTCGGGCATGTCGCGACGTATGGGCAGAAGGATGAAGGTATATATTGGATGTTGATTGGAGATTGAAAAGGGACACATCGGATTGTCACAGCGCCACGTACCCCGGCGGACGACGAACAGTCTTGTATCACTCATATCTCACTCGTCCATGCACCTATCCTGGATATATCTTCGGGAGGATGCATCGGAGAGCATCCTCTATCGCATGGTACAAATCCGATCGCTCTATGTATCTTTTGAAAAGTTACCTGGGTTTTATATACCCTTACTGGGATTTTTGTACGCTTAATACTGGGATTTTTGTCCGGCGTCCAGAGTTAAGTGGGATTTTGGTAAAAGTTAGTTGGGATTTATAGCCGCGCACATACACTCGCCAGCAAGAAGCAGAACAAGCTTAGTGTGTGTTCGCAAAGCTTGCAACAGGAAGCAGCGAATGACACCTCGTCGGACGGCCATGAGGACTCTGACGTTGCTGCCCCAGGAGATCTTACGGGTTTGCCTTTGGTCAAAGAGGTTGCCAGAATCATCAGTGTCGCTCGACAGAATGATAGGTAACGATCTGATGATGATAACAACACCCTGTCAACACGCTGATGTCGTCAATAGGCATGCCAAACTATACACCAACACTACGAAGACAAGGCTCACCCCTGCCGTGTGTATGGTCGCGCGTTTCTGCTCGTTGCAGGAGGACGTTGCGGGTATGATCAGGACTTGTCTAGTCATCAAGACCATCAAACTTAAGCAAAGAAACTTTGACAACCAGGAGGAAAAGTTGTTTGCCGAGTTCCGCCCCTCGCAGAGTCGCAGGCCCTTTGCTTAAGTTTGATGGTCTAGATGACTAGACAAGTCCTGATCAATCCCGCAGCATCCTCCTGCAACGAGCAGAAACGCGCGACCATACGCACGGCAGGAGTGAGCCTTTTCTTCGTTAGGTTGGTGTATAGTTTCGCATGCTTATCATCATCAGATTGTTACCCATCTTCTGTCGAGCGACTCTGATAATTCTGGCAAACTCTTTGACCAAAGGCAAACCCGTAAGATCTCCCGATTGGGCAGCGACGTCAGAGTCCTCGTGGCCGTCCGACGAGGTGTCAGGCTCTTTCGGGTTTTTCTGGAACTGAAGAAGAAGCCCTTTCCGGCTGAAAACGATGTGGAGCAGGATTGTCTGTTGTGCGAGGGATGTGGCTTGAGATTGACGAGGCTGTAGTACCAAGGTAGCAGCCCCCTTGACAGGTATGTCCTGAGGCACAAAGTCAATCAACGTCACTGATGGGCATCACAGGCCATACTCGCCGAGGTACCCATCGTCTCCATCCCCTTCTTCGGCCACCAAGCCCAGTACGCCGCCCTCCTCACCGAAGCCCTTCACGTGGGCATAGACCTCAAGCAGACAAAGACGTTTTGACTTGAACAACACCCTATACGACGGGACTGTGGTTGTGGGCACGGAAGCGGCTATCAAAAAGGAGATGGTGGAGGTATGGGGAAGGATAGGGGGGAGGAAGGCGAAAAGATGAGGATCCGGATGAAGAAGGTGAGAGAGACGATGAGCCGGAGCAGAGGGATGGGTCTGTCCCTTTTGAGTATGAAGGAGCTGGGGTGCATCTAGTCTTGCATTATGTCGATCATTAGGACCGATCTATTCTTATCAATAATACGTACAATACGTCTTTGAACACCCAAAAAATCCTCTCATTCAAGACAAGCATAAAAATAACAATAATATGTAACAACCTAGAGGGCATATCTGAAAGATGGATTCTCCACATCCGTCATATCCGCAAAGTTCCCTGCCTCAATCTCCCCCGTGTCCCCCTTCTCGGCTTGCAATCGATCCCTCCTCTTGTTTTCATACACATAATACAACCTCAGCGCCCCCGCCATCGGTATCGTCGCCGTGAAGCATACGATGCACGCAAGCATACCACTCCTGTAAGCAGGAGTCTCGGTCGCTTTCCAGAAGAACTGTCCGCAGACGTTGCCGAGGGCGTAGGCAATAAAGACCATGGCGCCCACGACCACTTTTTTGGTGTACCCCACGACGTTGGCACCAGGAGCGCCAAAGACGACACCCAGAGAGGCGACGTATGAACCAAGGATGTAATAGCCAAACACTGTTAAGACTTGGTCAGGCCAGATCAATTAAGAGGGAAAGAGGACGTACGAAGAGCACCACTTTGACGGGTCTTGTATTGGATGATGACACCGATTAAACTTGGAAGCATGTACGCCATAAGAACGTAAAGGCGAGAGTTGGGTACTTTTCTGGCGATGATAGCGCCGGTCAGGGGAAAGACGATTTGCATGGCGGCCTGGGGTAGACCCATGAGGATGGTGTGGAAGGAGTCGTAGCCGTATGATTGCAACTTGGCGTATGTCAGCCTGTACCCATTGTTGCAAGGAATTGCAAGACTCACGATCAGGTGCAAAAAGTTTCCAATTCCACCATTGGGGAGAGACAGACTGAGGGTGATAAAGACATAGGCCCATCCTTGAGGGCAGATCCACGGGCAAAGAGCTTCTTTGACCTGGTACCACTTGAACTGTTTGCTCCCGAGTGACGACTTGTTGCCTCGTACGCGTTCCAGAGCAATACGCTTCTCGTGGGGTGTGAGGATCCGGCAGTTCTGGGGGTTTTCAGGGCAAAGCAGGATAAAGACGATACCAAAGAGGACGGTGAATCCACCGCTATCAAGGTGTCAGTGGAATGAAAGGAGAATGTCAGAAAAGACTCACTTGACGATGAAGATCCATGCCCAGGACGGTATGTTGCTCACATGGATATGCCCCATACCATAGCTGACTAGGGCGCCAATGAAACTACCCAGCCCGTTGCAACAGTACCAAAGCCCGACGCGGAGTGGCTGTTCCTCGCGCTTGTAGAAACGGCTGATGATGAGTACGAAACCAGGCGTGACTAGCGATTCAGAGCATCCCAACAGTGTTCGGACAGCAGCGGCACCACCAAATGTTCTGGGGGCTGCCATGCACATGAGCAGACCGCCCCAGATGATGATAGAGGCGCCCATGGTCTTGGAAAGAGGGAGACGCTGGAGGATGTATCTAAGCGAGGTTTCAGCGCGGGGCTCAGGGACAGAGAGATATCACTGGAGAGAGATAAGGACGTACGAGCCTGGGAACTCGAAAGCGAGGTAACCAAGGAAGAAGACGCTCCCCAGCCACGAGTACTGCTTGCCCACGAGATGGAGGTCGGTCCGGAAGTCAAAGACGGCGGCATAGCTACAGAACGAGGCAGAGCTCAGCACAAGTAGAATTAAGCATAGATAGAGAGACGCACCTCATGGCAGACCTGTCGACGTATTGCAATGTGTAGGCAATCATCGTGAGAGGCAGCAGTAGACGGTCGAGCTTCCTCAACACCCTTCTGTTCTCTTCTGGGGATACTTCGATGATGGGGAGGTCGTCGTAAGAGATGCCTTCGCCCCGCCCCAAGTCTTCCAGGACGTTTGACCTGGCTGACTCTACTCGTTCCAAGGCTTGGCCCTTTTCGCGATCGAGGGCTTCGGGGACGGGCACTGCCTGGGAGGCCATGGTGGATGACTTTTCGTCTTCTATACTCGAAGTCATGACGGGATAGGTTTATGTGTTGGTGGCGAGGATGAGTACGGGGAGTGGATATATATGACTACACCATGGCGATAAGAGATGCAGGTGGGACGTGGTTGGCGGGGCGAGTCGGGAATCAAGAGATGGAAGTCGGTCATATGATAAGAGAAAGACCGCAGCCGGCGCGAGGCACTCATCAGGGGCGCGGACGGCGGGACGGAGTGGACTCGTCCGACATCGGTATCTATCAAGCCGATGCATCTATTGTCTGGGTCGTCTGTATACATGGTCCCACTGGAGAGGTTCCAGTAGACAGAAGAGGCAGATGCATGTCGTGTCCTAGAAGGCGACACCTCGTCTCGTCGCTTTCCAGGTTTTCTGATCCCGCTTGAGCTTCTCTTGTCTTTTCAGCCCAAGGCCAGCGAGTCTATCCGGGATTCTGGATCGGCAAATGGCATCACGAAGACACCGAATTGCTCAAAAGTCACCGATGCGAACCCTGAGCAACCATTTTCGCTCGCTGATGACCGATGCTCGCTATCCCCTCCTCGCCAGATAGCGCGACAGGACCCAGCATGCCCGAGGTCCTCATATAACCCCTTTTCTCCTACGTTCGAGTACCCACCACCTCCCGCCATGCCCACCGCCGTCCGACCGCCCACGACAGACATTGCCGCCAATGATATGACTGGCGAGCAGCTCGCTCTACCCACCTCCCAGAAGGTATCGGCCATCACAAAGCATGGCAAGGTCACCGGCGGCAGAGTCAAGAATGGGGCCCAGGTCTTCCTGAGTGAGTTATCTATCTAGCATGCGCAGCTCTTCTGACCGTCCTCCAAGACGTGCCCTATGGTGTCGACGTCCCTCGGTGGTCTGATCCCAAGCCTCTGCCCGAAGACTACAAGTACCCCGACACTCCCTTCACCGTGGACGGCAAGTACTGTGCCCAGCCAGAACGCACCTACAAGCAAATCAACACCATTCGCGAACGTCTCGGCCTCGGACAGCCCACAGAGAACCCCTTCTTTGCCGACATCTACATTCCCTCCGACTATGCCCTCTCGTCTCCCGGCGAGCAGCCATTGCGCCCTGTCCGCGTTTTCATCCACGGAGGCTTCTTGCAGTATGGTAGCACTTCTGGCAACTACTACAACCAACAGTTTTTCTCTGCCGAACATTACAATGAAGTCCGCGTCCTCCTCGGGCACCGTGTATCGGTTCTAGGCTTCCTCGGCGTCGACGAGCCTGCAGTCTCTGGCAACTTTGGGTTCAAAGACTGCTGGCTCGGTCTCGAGTGGGTCAAGAAGAATATTGCTGCTTTCGGTGGTGATCCTAGTCAGATCCACCTGAGTGGGCTGAGTGGTGGCGCTCATGTCGTGCATCAGCTCATCCACCAAGCTGCCCGACTCGCCCCCTCACCTGCGCCTTTCATCACTGCCCACCTGCAGTCTAACGCCATCCTCGCCGACCCTCTCACTCCTGCTGTGAGAAAGGTGCAATTCGAAGCCTTCTGCCAAGCTCTTGGGGCGGACGCGACTACACCCAACATGCTCGACGAGTTGCGGGACACTGCCAAGTATCCAACGGCCAAGATCACGAAAGCTGTTCAGGATATGGGCGAACTTTGTACTTTCCGAGGGGTGGTGGGCTCTGATGGATGGGTACGGGCTGACGAGATGGAATTCCAACAATCTGGTGGCCTTGCGCGAGGGTTGAGGGATGCTGGGGTCAAGTGCATCGTCGCCGGTGATGTCAGAGATGAAGTAAGTCTCTGTCAACTGCTCATGTGATACCAGAGTTGATGAAAAGCAGGACAGCTTCTATAGAGGAGTACACCCAAGCAAGGTCTACGACGAACTGGTCCCGAACATCGCCCGATACTACCCCTACGAGCAATCCCAGCGCTTCCTTGACTCTTACCCACCCATTCCTCGAGACTCTACTCCCGAGCAGCTCGACGATAGACTTGGTCGCGTATGTTACTCCCTCTCTCCCCTTATCGTCACACTGACATCTTGCAGGTCCTCGCCGATGGTCAAGTTCACCTCCCAGTCCGGCTGCTTACTAAAGATCTCACCGCCCACTCCTTCCCGGCGGTCCGCTACGCCATTGAATTTGTACCCGTCTCACAAGGCCCTAAAGTATCGCATGGTACTGATTTGGCCGTCCACCACCTGCGTCTTTCAGTCATGGAGCCAGAGGAAGTGAAGGCCGCTTTGACGTTCAACAAGATTCTCTGGGAAGATGTGGACAAAGCCGTGAAGGGAAATGGGTGGAAGGAGAAGGCAGAGGAAGAAATGTTGGTGCTGAGTAAGGGTGGAGAGACGGAGTGGAAGGCTGATTGGAGGTGGCCTTTGTTGAAGGCAGCGGAGAAGGTCTTTAGGCCGTAGAGTCGTAGAAGGCACACAATTTTTGTATTTTATCGTTAGGCTATTGAATGGAAACCAGGAATGGGTGCTCTGTATATGCAATGATAGGTTTGCTCGCGAATGAACGGTCCAACACATTACCGCCCCGCCTGGCTGCTGGATGTCATGCTCCTTCCCAGCCACGTGATCAAAATAACACATGCCTATCGCGGATGCCTTCGGCCTAGCGCAAAGGGCGGGGATTGCTTCCTCCCTGTCCCACCTGGTATCGTGGAACCGAAGCCTCTGATCTTTAGCCTCTTTACTCTTTGTAGACAAATATTATATACAAGCAGCATGATTTTAGCATAGCATAGGTGTGCATCATACTGTGCTTGTACCATATACAAAGAGAGCACTCATATAAACATTGCACTTGAGCGAGGAAGGATCCCAATCTTTCGCTGATAATGGCCATGACACAAAAGAACGTGATCGTACTATACACTCCGTTTTGGATTGGTTTCCCTTTCTTTTTTAAACACGACCGAAAGAGGACCCATACAGAGGCGCACCCGCCGCCTGCATCTGCGGCAATGAGCCCCCGAGACTCCCTGCAAGCCCCAAAGCCAGATTCCCATCTGTGCCGCCCCCGAGATCGCCCATCCATGCAAAGTCAGACATAAACATGTCCATGTCCATCCCGACTCCCACCCCGGTGCCCGCCACTGCCGCCAAATCTGCAATGGCCCCTACCTGGCCGCCTTCCTCTCCCATCCCGGGCAAGCTAGACATGCCGGGGAGGATTGTGAAGCGGGGGCTGCTCGATTGTTGTGAGCCTGACGTCGGAACAGGAGGAGGAGGAGGGGGTAGGTATTGGAGCAGGCGGCGGAGGTAGAAGGAATGGAGTTGGGGCGAGTCGCGAGTGTAATGCGAGGCCGATTCGAGAGCGTCGGCTGCTTTGGTGATAAGACGGCGACAGTGTTCGATCTCGGGTGAGTCAAATTCATAGGGATGTTGACCCCTGCAGAGCTGCCAAGGCGTCAGGTTGAGTCCATTGTCAGACAAAGTCACTCACACTGGACAATAGAGTAGCAGCATACAGTGCGAAATGCAGGAAAGTGTCCGAAGCAAAAGTCAACTGCTGCCTATCTAGTGCTTCGAACCGCATCAACACTGTCGTTGCAGCGTTCAGACAATGGTGGAAAGCAGGAATAGAGCTTGGCGTTCCGTAGTCTATCTGGTCATCTGGTGGAAGACGGAGGGTCTGGTTGACCAGGAGGAGATTGAGATTGAGGCAGAGAGCGGAAGACCAGATACGTGGTTTGGTGACGTGTGAGGAAGTTCCCCCGACTATACCCCGTCAGCTCACGTCTTCTTGCTGATAGCAGTACTCACCATCAATGATGTCCCGAATCCAAGCTTTCGATATGACGTCCCAATCCTCATTCATCGAGCGTGTCAAGATGGAAAGCGATAAAGCACTCCTATACGCCGTCCCCTCCGGACCAGTCCCAAGCAACAAATCCCGATAGTGGAGATACTTTCGTCGCAACTCGACAGAGCAGACCAGCTGCGTATCCCTCAGAAGCGTCTCTGGCATACTCCGCTTGAGCCAATGATGACTAATAAACTCAGCTAATTGCATCATCATCACAAGTAACATTTACTCACGCTGAAGCCACCAAATGGTCATTCTGGAGGATAAGCATCGGTTGCCGGAATTGCATGGCGAAAATCGAGTTGACAAAGAACAAACAAAGCCATACACGTTGTCGCGATCGCAGGCAACGTTGCTGATCTTCATTCATCCGGTCCAGCTCTTCTTTGGGTGGTATCCGGCCCAAGTTTAGCTCCTTGCCCATCAACACAGCCTACCAATGGTTTGAGCACACTTCACTTCATGTTGTGACTGCTTACTCTGTTGATATAGTATCCAGCCTTATCATCGTCTGGTTCCTTGTGCAGAGCAAGAACGATCATCGCCCTCACCGCGTTGATGTCTACGATAGCTTCTGCAAATATCCATGTCAAATTGTCCCGGGCAGATACGAGAATTTGCTGGTGTACCGAACGAGCGGATTCGGGGGAGATTTCGTGTTTGTTGGATGTTATGGAGGGGAGATACCGTGATGTGACGCAGACTACGCTGTGTAAGCTCACACAAGTTGTCTCAGAATGACGACTCACGGATAGCAGTGTAGAGAAGAGTGGATGTGTTTCTGATATAGTCGTGCGTGTGTACCGCAGGATCGAGCATTGGCATCGAGTTGTTGTGGTGCGCCATAAACCTACAAAGCCATAAGCCCCTCAGCTTTTCGGTCGCAAGTCCACTTACAGACGGAACAATGCTTTTGCTTCTTCTTCCGACACTACGCCCGCTTTCACAGGATCAGGAGCGCTATACCCTCCTCCGTTTATGGCCGCCTTAGCCCTTCTTCTCGTATCCTGATCTTCTCTATTCTCCTCGTCCTCATCGGCATACCGGCTGTCTTCCTCATCTTCATCCGATGACAATTCGTTCTCATACTCTTCTCCGATCATGTGCTTCAAGGACATTGGTTGCCTTGCTCCATAGTTGCGGTGGTCACTCTCATATCGCGTACTGCTGTAGCCCTTGGAAGGGACGGCATCCGCGGGATCGGTCGAGATGAATGGGAAACGGGGGTCGCCAAAAGACTTTGAAAATACTTCGGTACGCTCTGAAGACTGGTGATCGTATAGGCGAGGATGTGGGCGGATTTTGGAAGGTCCTGCCTCGGGCGCCTCTGGGGATGCGGCTTCAGTGCCGGCATCAATCCTGGTCACAGTGAGCTCGGGCATGGGACAATCAGAATGGTTCGTCGGTCACTCACGGCCTCTTGCGTTTCCGCCCTCTGTTGTGTTTTGTAAACTCGCACCCAAGGTTCATCCGCTCGCATCTGGAGCATGGGAAACGGTGGTCTGGATCTTCTGGATGGGGCAGGCATCGGATCTGAAGCGGTCAGCGGTGGCAGAGACAGAGGCGGGGCGGGGGGCGTACCTTGTGTCTGCGGCATTCGTTGCAGGCTGCTCTGCCACGCTCGACCTTGCCCAGCTTGCGCTTTGGGGTCTCTTCTGTGTCCATTGTACGGATGAAATAATAACACCAGCATCACATCACATCCGCGCCGCTTATAGTTATCGCCAGCGTACGCGATTTGATCCCGTCGCAGTGTGGCGGTCTCAGTCACACTCCCTATCTCGGCTACCAACAGCGATGAACACCGAACGTCGGATCTCGCCAATTATATAACACATCGCATGTATATTCGCCCTCTCGACCAGCAAAATCATGTCCCAGTACGACATCGTCATCATTGGCTCAGGAGGTAGGCATCCTTTCCGTTATCTGGCCCGGTCCATGCTGACACCTCCAGTCATCGGCCTCTCGACCGCCAGAGAGCTTGATAACCGCGGCTACAGAGTCGCAATCGTCGCGAAAGACCTCCCAGAAGATGCCACAAGCACCGGGTTTGCCAGTCCCTGGGCAGGCTGCAACTGGTTCTCTTTTGCCCAGGGCGGCACACCCGCAGCCAAATGGGATACCATCACCTACAAGCAGTTTGGCAAGCTCGCCGAAGAGCACCCCGAGCTTTGCGAAAAGATTCCCTTCTGCTCCGTTTGGGACACACCAAAGGGCAAGGAGGGGACTCCCTGGTTCAACGAATTGGTCTCCGACGTATGTGTGACAACGCGATCCTTGTTTTGGTAGCTGACATTGTCTAGTATAAAGACTTGAAGGCTACGTGTACAGCTCCTCTTCCTGGAAACAAGGCTTACGGCCATTCCTTCACCTCTTACGTCCTCAACGCTCCTGCCTACCTTGCCCACCTTGGCGCCGATGTTCGTTCTCGCCACATTCCCATCATCCGTGCGCGTCTGTCTTCCCTCGACGAAGCCTACAGCCTCCCATCCATCGGTCCAGTCCAGCTCGTCGTGAACGCTAGCGGTATGGGAGCAAAGAGCTTGATAGGTGTGGAAGATGACAAGGTGTACCCGGCTAGAGGGCAGACGGTCCTGGTCAAGGCGCCAGGTTTCAAAGAGTGTGTGATGCAGACGGAGGGGTTCAATGTCGCTCCTGGTAAAAGTGAGTTCTTTTTGTCTTATGATGACTCCCCAGCTGATACAACCAGAACCCATCCCTCCTGCCTATATCATTCCCCGTCCGGGCCCAGAGGGTCATGTCGTCCTCGGAGGCGTCTATCAGCCAAACGTCTGGGACACTCTTCCTTCCCTCACCGAGGCCGAGCGCATCCTGAAAGACTGCTACGACCTCGCCCCCGCCCTCGCCGGACCCAACGGCAAGTCCTGGAAGGATATAGAGATTATTGCCCACAATGTCGGACTCCGACCAGCGAGAGAGGGAGACCCACGGTTGGAGTTGGAAGAGCGCGAGATCGGGCAAGGTGCAAGCAGAAAGGGGGCTTATGCAATTGCCCCTGCAGTGGGCAAGCTGGGACATAAGAGGAAGGTTGCGGTCGTGCATGCCTACGGAATCGGATCTGCTGGGTGAGTGTAGCGTCATTACCTTGGATTGGTGACTGATGAGACTTCAGGTTCCAAGCTAGTTTGGGAATGGCTGCAAACGTCTCTGACCTTGCTATCGAGTATCTTACAAGGAACCCTCGTGCCAAGTTGTAACACATTGTTACTCGCCTGCCCTATCTTTATTTGCTAGTTTGCTTTCTATGTACTGTCTTGGGATTTTGAGCTATTACCGGATTAGCATGTCTGGTCGAGCGCTCGGACCACCGCAGAAGCGAGTCGCGTCGTGATTGACATTTTTCTTTCCTCTTTGACCTCTCTACCTCAAAGTTTCGATATCCTCCTTCACACTGCATCAACCTTCTCTCTCTGTCAAACTCCCGATCATACTCTACAGGCCGAAAATCACCTCCCAGCATCGCGTTGACAAAGGCATCCAGAAGCAACAGCAGCATATGCTCTGAAGAGATCGGACCTTGAGCTCGTCTCATACATGCGTATATACATGGCGTATCGTCTATCACATCATCAGGGCTATGCGTCATCACTAGGATCGTTACTCGAAAAACTTGACAATCTCCTTCAACTCGTAAGGCTTGATACCTCCCTTGGGATAGCAGATATACGTCAAATCCCCACTAACCCCGAATTTCTCCCTAAAGCCAGCCTTGTTGTCCAACGACAAACTCTTCACTATCCCCTTATACGTCCTCTCCATGAACCTGCCCTGGACATCTTTGATACCGTGTTTAGCGACAAGACGCTCGGATACAGCGGTCCCGAATGTAACGGGCTCCCCAGGTACGGCAGAGAGGGCAGCTTGGACAGTGGATTCGATGGCGTCGTGAGGAGAACCAGGAAAGTCCAACGCCCACTTCAGCTGGTAACCCTTGGTGGGAGCAAGCTGCGCCAGCACCACCAGTGTAACCACTCTCATCTCGCCTTTGCCCTCGCCCTCCTTCCCATGGTCCGACTCGGCAACAAAGTACCGCCTATGCTCTGTGTCTCTCCACGGCGCAACTTCCGTCAAGTGTACCTGCTTGCCCTTCTCATCTCTCCCAGACTTCCACTCTTCGATTCTCTTATCGCACTCTGCGCGTATATCGTCTGTAGGCTCAATCTCGCGGATTTTGAAGACGCCTTTGTTGATCTTGGAAGTGTTGATCACGGCTGGGTCGGCCTTGTCGGAGTCACTCCGCTGCTCCTGAGTACAGCTCAGAGCACGCCAGCTAAACTCCTCGGCGAGTATCTCCTCCATCGTCTCTGATACAAGCATCCAAACAGGGCGCCGTTTGACGTCGTGCTTGACAAAGTGAATGAAGCGGCGTGCAACTTCCTTCTTTTGCTTGTCGGCACAGAGAGGGTCGCCAGTGATCATACAGAACTTTTCACTGTGGAGAGAGTACCCCACGGCAGCGCCAGTCTCCTCGTCGCGCCAGATCTCAAACCTGTCGTCCAACCATGAGGTGTTTGTGGCGTCGCCATAGTTGGCAATAAGGTTCTCGATGGGAGGAGGGTGCTTGGGGTCGATTTCTTTGGTCGTGTCGGCGTCGGGATGAGGAAGGGTAGGGGCTTTGTTGGGAAGAGATTGGGGGTCGCGGTGCCACATGGTGGCAAGTCGCACATCAGGGAGATTGAGGAAGAAGGACACAATCCTCTCCACTCCCAGACCTGCACCTCCATGAGGAGGCATACCCCACGCAAAAGCTTGCAAGTAGTCCTCCATCTCCTGCTCATTGATCCCGGCCTCTCGCATGCTGGCCAGAAGCTTATCATGCTGGTTGATTCTTTGTCCTCCAGTGCAGATTTCTTGCCCACGGACAAACATGTCGAAAGAGTTGGTCACTTTGCCGTCGTTGGCGGTGTAAAAGGGACGCGCGGATTTGGGGAAACGGTCAATGATGTAAAAGTCGGCGCCGTACTTGGCCTTGACAAGCTCCCCTAGACGGATCTCGTCGGGGGTGTGGAGGTCTTCCTCTTCGACATCTCGGCCGTCTTCGCGGAGCATGAGGATTGCCTCGTGGAAGGGGATGATGGGCGTCTGATCCAGAGCAACAAAGTCGTCGCTGGGGTATGACTCGCGTACCCTTTCGAGCTCTTGCGACATGCCCTGGATGGCTCGGAATATATTCTTGAGAACGGCATCGAGCACGTAGAAAACTTCATGGTAGTCTTGTTGAATGGCCATCTCTATGTCGAGGCCCGTGTATTCGCATAAATGGCGGTGGGTATTGCTGTTCTCGGCTCGGAACACCGGTCCAACCTAATTCGAATCAGCGTGGTTGACAGCGCGCAGAGGCTGAACTCACTTCATACACTCGCCCAAAGTCGCCGGAAATCGCCATCTGCTTCATCAACTGTGGGCTCTGCGCCAGGAATGCCTTTCGCCCAAAGTAGTTGACCCTAAATACTTCTGCGCCACTCTCCGTCGCTGCCGGCTGCAACCTGGGCGTGTTGATCTCCAAGAAGCCCAAGTCATCGAGCGTATCTCGGAATACCTTGAGCACCTTGGCCCGAATCTTGAATATAGCTTGGTTGGTGGGATGGCGAAGGTCGAGTGTGCGGTTGTTGAGACGGGTGGACTGGCCTGGGCGGTCGCCATGAGACAGGCTGAAGGGGATGAGGTTGGAAGCCTCGACGAGGTGGATCTGCTCGATACGCAGCTCGAGAGGGGTGTCGACATGTGAGGTGATGGGCTTTGGCGGCTCTTGCAGTACACCTACCACCTGGACGATGGATTCGTCTGCGAGGCGCTGGACCCACTTGACCATGTGTTCCGAGCCCTCATCGTCCGACAGCACAGCCTGTATGACAAGCCCGCGTTGGCGAACGAGAACAAAGTTGAGATGGGCAGAGACGTCACGTTGCGCGTGGATACGTCCTCGAATAGCGACCCTTCGACCTGCAGGGAGCTGGACAACCTCTTGCAAAGGAATGATGTCTTCAAGCTCCTCTACGTCACCATAGCTCGCGCGTGTCTCGGGGTCTTCTGTTTGCTCGGCGCGCTGGTCTGAAATCTGCCGTCGTCGCTGAATCTCCTCGACCTCCCTCTCATGCTCTGCCTTCTTCTGCTTCTTCTTATTCTCCACCTGTTGCCTTTCCTTCTCGTGTTGTTCCTTTCCCTTTTGCTGTTCTGCTGCTGTCTTGCCAGTGTCGTCACCGTCAGCGTGCGCCGCGTCCTTGTGGATGCGAGCTGCGATGGTGGAGGGTTTGAGGGCGTGGCCGAGCTTTGCGATGGGATTGGGGGATGATTCGGGCATGGGTGGGGTATGGGAGAGAAAGGAGAGCAGAAGCGAAGTAATATATAGGATCTATTTTTTCAACGGCATCCAGCATCCAGCTCACTGCATGTCGACGGTGAGTCACCAGTCTGCCCTTCGCGTGACGTCAATCGGTGCATCTCGACTGGAACATGAAGCATGGTATCCACGACGTCCAGTACACCCAAAACACCAGCTCATGATCCAGAAATTCCTCTGCTACTGCAACCTGAACCACCACCAGAAAGCCATGGCACAGAATCAAAATCACCACCACCGCAAGCATACCCACCACCCCCATGCCTCAGATTCACAGCCCCCTTACTGGGCTCTCGCCCTGCGTGCAAAGGGCTTGCGAAATGCCGCTGTCATTGGGTTCCAAATGCACCACTACGCCTCCCCCGCTGCTCCTTCACCGACGCGCACCAAGTGGATCGACGCGATCTTGGGCGACAAGCAGGGCAAAAATACCATTCGGCTTGACATATATGAGCCCAAGGGAGCCAAAACTGGGAGACCTGGCATCATTGTCTTTCACGGTGGAGGATTCGTGCTGGGTCATGGCACCGATGATGCTCGGTGGGCTGCTGCAGCCAACGAGACTCTCGGGGCAGTGGTCATCGCAGTCTCTTACCGGTGTGCCCCCGAAAATCCCTTCCCAGTACCCGTTGAAGATTGTGCTAGCTCTATCGTTCACTTGGCTCGAAATGCCAAAGCCTATGGTGTAGATCCCACCAAACTCTTCCTCTCTGGTTTCTCCGCTGGGGGCAATCTGGCCTTCTCCAGCTATCTGCTTCTTCGCAGCGCAGCCAAGTGGGGTTACGACTTGCCTTGCGACCCACCTTCAATACAGGGCATCATCGTATTCTACCCTTTACTGGACTACTCCAAGTCTAGACCCGAGAAGAGAGATGCGTGCGCCAATCCCGAATTCACCCTTGCCCCCTCACTCACCACCCTCTTTGATTCATCCTACCTACCGCCTGGCATCGATCTCCTCGACCCTCGCCTTTCTCCTGGGCTGGTTTCTGACGAGCTCTTGGATACTCTTCCTGCCGTACACATGACCTTGTGCGAATATGACATGCTCCTAGCTGAGGGTCTAGACTTTCAAAAGAGGCTGGAGGAGAGGGGCAAGGATGTCAGCGTCAGGCAAGTGCCGGGGGAAAAGCACGCGTGGGACAAGCCGATGCCGCTGTACCCAAAGCCCAGCGTGAAGGTGGAGTATGATGCCGCATTGGACGTTATCAAGGGGTATTTGTCGGGGAATGGCTCTACGAGTGAGTTTCGTTCATCTATAGAAGTCGGGATATAGACTCATAAAGTTTCAAGAAGCTCAAGAGTCGACGAATGGAAGTGACGGACCCTTGCAATGAGCTGCGACAGCGGTCGTCCCGCTGTCAAGGCCATCTGTAGCCAGTAGGACGTTTATAACAAACAAGAGTATCAATAGACAGTTGTACGCACAACGCATCAGCATCCAGCGCGCCATGTATTGCTTCGTATAGTGCCAGCAGATGGACTTTGTGACATATCCACGAGAAAGTTGTCGACTAATGTTTCTTCTTTCCTCTCTTCTCCTCCCTCTCCTCACGCCTCGCGC
This sequence comes from Cryptococcus floricola, assembly GCA_006352305.1. NCBI lineage: Eukaryota > Fungi > Basidiomycota > Tremellomycetes > Tremellales > Cryptococcaceae > Cryptococcus > Cryptococcus floricola. The sequence goes on along the minus strand of RRZH01000007.1, from coordinate 682,599 downwards.
CACACACCAACAACATCATCTGAATAAGCCGTAACCAATACGCGTATATGTTTAGAAAAGTCGTAAAATAGAAACTGAAACTAGAGCAAAACAAAGTGTTCCACGCCGCCACCCAAGTAGAGTGTCGGATGGGGGTGTTTGTCTGTCGTGAAAGGCGGGTAAGGGGGACATGACAGCAAGGAAAAAGGCGTAGTTGGCTGGCAAGAAGGTTTCAAGCCAGATTGTTTTGGCTCTTTCGCAAGAACGAAAACCTTGGCCTTCTCTCCTCTTGCACCTCCTGTCCTTGCTGTCCTTGCTGACCATCCCCGATGACACCTTGCCCTTGCACCTGACCAAACCCGTACCCTCCATACCCTCCCTTTCCACTCCCGTTCCCATTGACCCCCCAAAACCCTCCGACCGCTCCACCCGGAGCAGCTTCTTCCCTCCCCACGTCCTCGCTCTTCCTCCATCCTTGCAGTGCACTCGGCCACCCGCCTTCGTCCGCCCCGCCTGCCACCGTCCCGGAAGGAACAGCAGTAGACGTAGGAGCATTGGACGAGCCAGATTGCCACCTCTTGCCCAAACCCAGTCCGCCCCATTTGCCAGGCGTACCGAGCTGCAGAGCCTTCTTCTCTCCCTCTGTTGGTGCGAAAGGGGAGAAATCCCCTACTGCACCCGCGCCTACAGGAAGTGGGACATCAAGGGCAGGGGAAGACGAGGAAGCTTGGAGGCTATAGGGTCCTGAAGGGGCGGGAAGATGGAGAGAGTCGTTGGAGGATGTGAGAGAAGGGTGGTGAAGGGCACCGAAACCCGAGAAGGGGTTAGAGTGCTTGGTAGATGAAGGGATGGAAGGTAGAGAGAGGTTGTCGGAAGACATCGTGCCCGAGACCCACCGCCTCGATCCTGGCAAGGAAGGCAAGCCAGGGATGAGGGGAGGTGTGGTAGAATGGGCAGGAGGGTTAAGGCCTTTGGGTGATAGCGAAGGTGAAGTAGAGGCGAGGAGTGGAAGGCGGGACGCAGAGACACTCCCGATGCCCGGACCACTTGGCCGTTGTTTCATATGACTTGGAATACGCGTATTGGCGGATTGATTGTTGTTGATAGGGGCGAAAGGTGAAGAAGACGCAGGGAAACGTGAAAAGTGGGGAGAAGATTCACCAGAAGAAGAGCCCGAACCTGGACTGTGTGGGTCGCCGCCAAATCCAGTTTCCAACTTTAGTGGGTCGTCAAACTCGCCCGCGCCGACATAAGGTGTTTCCCCTTCCAAAGAAGAAAAGAGGCCTTGTGGTAGAAGATTTGCCGAGAAGGAAGACGAGATGCCGTTGGGAGAGCCAGGATCGTGCCCGTAGATTTCAAACTCGCTATCACTCGGCGCCGTCGGCGGCTGGGGAGGAACGTCCCGGCTGACCCTAGCGCTCCCTCGTCGGCTGACACTCGCCCCGTCAGGGGCCCCGGGACCAAAGTCTTCGAAACCAGTCATGTCTGCGAATTGCCTCAAGCCCGGCAGATCTTTATTCGAAGAAGATGCCAGACCACCCTTGGAAAGATGATTACCCGCGCCGGACGAAGCTGTTTTGGCAGTATAGTCGTAACCCAACTGAGGCATGCCAGCCTCGGCCATATACGCCGCCGCCTGCGTCGCCCACGGATTTGTACCCCCATGAGCATGCTGATACCCGTGTTGATAACCCTCCTGGGCGGCTGCTTCATACGCCGCAGCCATCATTATCATCTCCTCCTCCGGTGCAATCTTCTTTGCGGCTTCACCAGCTTCTATGATGGCTTGTAGCCTCTCTTCTGCTTCTTTGACGCGCATTTCGAGAGATTCGTTGTGGCTCTCGACAAGGGAAATTTCGTCTTCAGCTTGGCGTAGTTCGGCTTTTTTCGTGTCGACCTCTTGTCGAGTGGCTCGCGCAAACTGCTCCCGATCCCCATGTGATACTTTTACACTCTGCTTGCTACCCTCAATCTTTCGACTGAACTCGAGAAGCGCCGCCTCGGTTCCCTTGATTTTATCTTCCAACCCGTCTCTTATACCTTCCACCGCCCGCAGCTTCTTTTCGCCCTCTCGCCTCGCTCCCTCTGCTTGACGTTTCTGCTCTTCCAGCACTTTCGTCCTCGCCTTCAACTCTTGCCTCTCCGCGTCATCCTCCTTCCTCCGTCCTCTCAAATCTTCAAGGCTGGACTGCAGATGGGCATGCGCCTCCTGCACACTGAGCTCATGGTTAGAGAGCTGAGATTGAAGATCGGTGATGACGCCTTGAGCAGTGGTAAGCTCTGCTTTGAGAGTAAGAAGCAAGGGGGAAGATGCGAGGATGTCGGATGTAGAGGTAGTAGGTGATGACGGAGTAGGAGGGAGCAGGGAGACGAGGGAGGGACGCCGAGATTCAGGAGCTGGGGCTATATGCGGAGATGAGTGAGAGGAAGGTTCCGGGAGATTGGAGGTCGAGTCTGTGCGACGAAGGTGTTTGGCCGTTGCCGGGCTCAGGGAAGATTTAGCTGCACCAAGGTCAGTCGATCCTTTCAGATCTTGAAATGAGACGTACGATTCGGAGTAGAACTCGCAGCTTCCTTCTCCGCCACCACCTGCCTAATTTCAAACACCCCCGGCTTCTCTCCAGCCCTCTTTCTTCCCTTCTCCCGCTCTCCCCGAGTCATAACACGCCATACCCATTCAAGTTGAAGAGGGATGAGCATAATTTCTATCCAGCTGCCCCACATGCCGAGCCAGAGGACGTGTCTCTCCTTGACACTCGCTTTGGGCTTGTGCCCGTGAGTTGGTCTGGTGTCGGAAAGATATGCTGGGCTCTGGAGGGGCGGCGTGACGGAGACTGAAAGGAGAAAGAATGACCGGTAGTACAAAGTAGGCGTGCGTAGTGAAACAGCTACGCGGTTCGCGAAACGCAGAGGTAGAATGGTAGGCGTATCTGAGCCGGCGTTGCTTCCCTCGATAGCCTCATCCTCAGAGCGGCGAAAGTCGGCCATGGCAGAGCGAAATGAGATGTCGGTGAGGTGAGAACGAAAAGAGGATTCAGAGGGGTTGGCGATCACGGCTAAGGTTGACGTCAGCTGAAGGTAGACCGATGGGGGCACGCGTGTCGAGATGGTTGAAACAATGTGACAATTCTGCCCTTTGTTTACAGACACCTCGAGATTACACGATACAGCACCAAAGGCAATAACAATCCCAGGCGCGAGCCACGCGAAATACTACTCACCGGCGAAGAGAAGGAAGGCCAACGCAAGCAACCACAGGAAGAGGGAGGAGGAGGGGGGTTGGGGGGGAGTGTGGGGTGTGATTTGTGGCGGAACAATCCACCTGAGAGCGTCCCCCGAGCGCTCTATGAATGAGCTGAGGGACATCGCTATAGTATAGCCTGGAGATGGACGCAAATTGAAAGAGAAGAGTGGAAAATGTCCAAAGAAGCGAGTGGGTAGTTACCGTTAATTACTGTTATGTAAGCGCCACCCACATAACACCGCTTATCTCCGCCCTATTTACTCTTCTCTTACATCCCAGCGCCCCTATACCCCGCCCACCACCGACCATGCCAGGACCCCTATACCGCGACCCGTGGGCGAAGAGAGAGGCGTGGAGAAAGTCTCCCATCTTCTCCAACAGGGCCATGTTCAAGTACGTCTTATCGGAGGCTATAGACCAGGGCTGACCCGCGACACAGGGGCATGTTCCCCGGGCTTGGAACGGCCATTGTCGCCTTCACCGCCTATGTCATCTACGACGACTTTTTTGCCGCCAAATCATCACACGGCCATGGCCACTAGATCAGATCGAAGAAGGAGTAGGGAGATTGTACGGAGCGTTCCAATTCGAGTGGGACATGTAACACTATCATGGCATGTTGACCTGGGTTCTGGTCTTGGCTACTGCTTGCACTTGAGAGGAGAACAGAAGGAGAAGATGAAGGGATGGGAATGGGGAGTTGTGGGAAGGCAAGCAGGACACTAGAGCGAGACGTGTGGTCAGCCCGGGATTGCGCGGCTTCAGCGGTGTGAATCGCTACAGGATTTGCGATGGAATGAAGAGTATTGCTGGACCAGCGGTCTCTGCTTTGTCACTCAAAGACCACGAAACTCGCCCTTCAATGCACTCAAGACGACTGTTCGTCCGCGCTGACACTGCCCGTCGGGCTTGCAGCCAATGACAACGCGTCGTTTTGCGAGCATCGGCATATCTACTACAAAGTCGTTGCTGACGAGTCTCCTCCCTACAGTAATCAATCCACTGTATTAACGAATATTGAACCAAGCCATGAAACGACGTGGTCCATGTTCATCTACGACGTGGCAAACGTGGTTTGAAGGTACTCAAGGTGCATGCCTCGCAAGTCTTGATTTCTCGACGCAATAAACGGTGTCATCACGGGTGTGAAGGTCACGAAAGCACGAGAGAATGGCAGTAGGCACTATGATATGCTGGGAAAGGGGGCTTCCGTCTGCATGCAGCTGCATCTAGATTAGAGCGCAAGCAAACCGTCTAATCGTGACATGGCAAATGCTACAATCTCTCCCGGCATGACACTCGAACACGAGCCCTACTCAACGCCTCCCAGATTCTTACACGACCTTGTCCTTTGCGGCCTTCTCTAGCCCCATCCAATATTTGAGTTGGACCGCCAACACCTTGGCTTCATCCAATTTGGGCGGCGTCTCGGAGAACGCTGCCGTTAGAGCTTGTGTAATCTCCGATACTTTCTCTATCGAATGCTCAGTCAGTTTTGCTCTCTTAGAACTCGAGTAATCGACGGACCTTGATTCAAACTGCGTATTCTATCAATCTCTTCCTGCGACTCGGCTTCTTCAAGCTCTTCCCTGGCCTCTAGAACCTCCATTAGAAGCATAGGATCGTCCAACTTGTCCGTCTCTTGGGTATCCTTTGCGTATATCGACAGCTGGACCCAGCATTAGCTTCGCATCATCAATTCGACAAGTCGATGGACTTACAATATACTCTGCCCGGCGCAGGTCGTCTCCTAGGACGGCGTATGCTTCATTCACCCGTCCACTCAGCTCCCTCGCCAGATGCACCGCCTGTTCCCCCTTAGACCCAAATTTATCCGGGTGCAGAGCCGACTGCCTCTGCAACCAATTACCCCTCAGCTCCTTCTTATCAACACCAAACCCATGAGCCTTTAATTGCTCCAGCTCCTTGGGCAGGTCGAATGGTCCTCTAGCGGAGGCAGCGATCGGAGATGAGAGGTACAGAACCGAGTGGTGGGACATGTCCGATGGAAGAGGGAGTAAGGAGGAGCATTTGGAGCAAGGGGAGAGTGGGAGAGGTATGGGCGATTGGCAGGAGGGGCAAGCCCTGGTGGGGGACGATGGAGAAGGGAAGGAGTGAGCCAAACGGGCTGGGCTGGTGAACACGGGCCTGAGGGCGAGCGATGAAGTGGGCGGGCGGAGAAGCGCTCTCGAAAGCATTCTGGTGTTGAAAGTTGTGAACAATAGGCAAGTCCAAAAAAGTGAGCGATGATCAAGTCGGTCGGCCGGGTGACATCACAAGTTGATTCCGTGCCGGGCGCTGACCGCCGCTTCTCTTGGCGACGGCATACCGAACTTGTCGGTCGTGAGCATCTCCATCTCTTCTACTGTCTCCTTGCACTTCTAGACATGCTTCTCCCAGCACTCATATACCTCTCATTTCTGCCTGCGATTTATGCTCAGCAGTCTATACCACGCGTGTTGGTGTACACTGCCACAGCAGGCTTCCGACACGACTCAATCCCTACGGCGATCGAAGTCTTGGGGGATAATGCCGACAAGTATGGCGTACAATTCGTCTTCTCAGAGTGGGTGAATCATTGGCTATAATCTCTGTATGGCACTTATGATCGTGCAGAGACAAGGGACAGTTCACAAACGACACTTTGAGTGGTTTCGACGGGGTGATGTTTGTCTCCAACTCTGATGAAGGTAAACACTTTCGCTATCGCTTGCCCCTTACAAGTACTGACTAGAGTGCCGCAGTACTGGATGACTCTGGACAATCTGCCCTGCAGACCTTCTTCCAATCGGGAGGCGTCTATGCTGGTGTACACGCAGCGAGCGCATGTCTGTTCAATGACACAAATTATGAGCAGGCTGTTGGCGGTGCGCTTGTTTCTTTGCTGGGTTATATCTATTACTGATCTATGAGCTGCGTAGCATTCTTCGACTACCACCCAACGATACAGTCTGCTGTATGTCCTGACCATCCCAAAGAGACGGGCCCAAGCTGACCCACCTCTGTTATAGACTTTTGAACGCCTAAACACGACGCACCCTTCAGTAGCCAACGTTCCAGACCAGTGGACATTTGTACGCATCTCTTCATCTACACGCAATATCCTTACAGCTAACTCTTTATGTAGGAAGAAGAAGTCTACCACTTCCGTTCAAACCCACGGGACAACGGTGCCGTTGTGTTGCTGACAGTGAATGAGACGAGCTACGTCAGTACGTACTGGCAGGTGCTCCCTTACAGATCCACTGGGCTGATTTGATTAGACAATGGGAGCTCCACGGGAGACTATCCCTCCATGGGCGACCCCCACCCTATCGCTTGGTATATCGAATCACCTCTTTCAGCTTTACCGCTCGCCGAGTCGGCCAGTAAAGCTGGACGATCATTCTACACCTCTCTAGGACACCTCAACTCCAGTATGTCTTATTCACCTCCATGGCCTGGAGGAATATGGGACGAGGATTCTGACGAGTGTTGCTAGCATGGCAAGACGAGACCTTCATAGGGCACGTCTTGGAGGGTCTCAAATGGGCTTTGGATGGTGCTTCCACCAAGGCATATGGAGTGGGAATTGTTGGGAATGGAACAGCATCTGCTACGAATGCGAGCTCTTCCAGTTCGGCGACGGGTTCGTCATCCGCGTCGGGATCGGCAAGCTCGAGCAGCGCCACGGCGTCCGAGTCTTCGGGGGCAGAGAAAATTCATCTGATTGATGCGGGCTCGATTGTTCTGGGGACTTTGGTGCTCACATTGGGGGTAAGTATGACGTTATAATATTGAATCTCTTCAACAACAATGCATTGCTGCTGGCACTAGTGACATAGGCGTGTGTACGTACGTCGCATAAGCCGACTGATGTTCCGATTTCCGCCCAGAGTCGGCTTGGTACCATCTCGTAAGCACAAGACATACACAGTGAAGCATAGCTGTGCACAAAACGGTACTCCTGTTATGATTCACTGCAAAATTTGATCGATGTCCAGCTCTAGAGAAAGGTTGAACGACAACATAATTTAAATTAGAGTCCATTTTGCTATTTTCTCCAAGAAAGTCGCTCGCGCTCATCTCCTCTTTCATTTCGGGTCGAAATCACCTCTAACCCTAAAAACCCATACACCATGTCGCGCCTCTCGCTCGCCCGTTTCACGCTGCCTATCAGCCGGCCCTTACCCCGCCTCATGCACACAGACGGCCGCCAAGTCGACCACTCCTCCGCCCCGGCCCCTCATCAACCCCCACCCAACCCATCGACTGTCGCTCCCCTTCCCAACCCCGACCCCGCTGCCATCAACACTCCAGTAACGGCTCCATCTACTACTCCCTCAGCTCCTCGCTTAACAAGGCGTGGTACCCCCATTCCCACTCGTCCCGCCCGAAAAATCCCTACCACTCTTCCCAATGGCGATCTTGAGCCTCCCTTTTACCCCCCACCCCCTGCGTACTTTGTCGAGCGGGAAGAAAGAGATAAGGCGCTGCTAGGAAAGGCGGGGCCGGTGCACCCGCTCTGGAAGTTTTTCCATGTGCCTGTAGCGAACCGATTGGAAGAGGGAGACAACTGGCCGAACAACGCCGGCAGTTTGGAAGAATTGAAGCAGGATGATATGAGCTTGCATAGTGGTGCGTTGACCTTTCCCTCTATTGGCAACATGCAAGAGAGAAGCTGACGAGTGTACAGGTCGAGCGTGGTCAGCCGCCGAGCTGAGACAAAAGTCCTTCCAAGACCTCCACACCCTCTGGTATATCCTCGTCCGTGAGCGCAACGTTCTCGCCACCCAGAACGCGGAGAGGAAGAGACTCGGTATTGGACACCACGCCGAAGGCATCTTCAACACCAAGCGTGCTTTCCGAGTATGACTCGCATCGTTCCACAGAGAAGCAGAGTGCTAATGTGAGCGCAGTGCCGCAAAACAATGGCTAGGATCAAGTACGTCCTGAACGAGCGTCGACTGGGTCTCATTGCCACCGCTGGTCCCCACCTCCCCGATGCCCCCCGTGTCCCTTGGTCCTCGTCCCCGACCACCGATCCCGCTGGTTCGACCGATGCTATTCGCGGTGTCCAGCCCCTCTCCCCCCGTCTCGCTGCTTTCCTGCGTGACTACCCATCCGTTGGAGGTGGGAATGCCGTGGCAGAGCTGGAAGGCGGCGAAGAGAGCTCCTTTGTGGAGGATGGGGAGGTTGCGGAGGAGGAGGTCGAGGCGAGGGATGAAGGTTTCGGAGGGGGCAAGGAAGCGAAGGAGTTTGACGCCGAGACAGTGGTGAACGATGGGAAGGTTGAGAAGAAGGAATAGATGGTGGATAGAGAGGTCTCTCGCCTTGCCATGTCGTGCTCGACATGCACATCTCTGCTATGCTTGAAACTCGTCAACCGCAATCACCACTGACACTTCAACCTCGCCATATCACATTCTTGAAAAAAAGAAAATGGCATGCGAATAATGAATGGCTGACAATGGAACGTCAAGAGCTAATTGTCCTAGATTATACTGTATGGTACTCCAGTCTACACTTTGTGACACATTTTTCCCTTTCGCCGCTATTCAATTCCTCAAAGTCAACCCCCTCCGACTATCCCCGTCACCGCCCAGTCCCACCACACTCCCATTCCTGCCATCCACCGGTTCCTTGTATGTCGAATCTGTGTACTCTTCAGATTCATTGGAGGATAGGGATTCGGGGTGGTGGCCACGGCGGGCCTGGTGTCTTGGGGACGAGAGCTGGATCTGAGGCGGCTCGGCAGCAGGGACCAAAGTCTTTTGGGAGGTGAGGCCCTTGTCATCCTGTACGAGCCATTAGCTTGAGTATCGCAGTACGAAGAAAGAAGAGAAGGGACTTGCGTTGACGTAGGTCTCCGTTTGGACGTGAATGACGGTCCTGTCGGGGATCTTGTTCATACTGAAAGATTGCGATTGGCTCGTTCCCTCCTATCACCCATCAACATCAGCTCGAGAACTTTCCTTCCGGACTAGACTTACTATTTCGGTGGAATGTCCAACGTTGCGAGAAGCGTGGAGGTTGTATCGCGCGTTGATGACCCACAGTCTCGTCACGGGATAGATCTTGGACATGAAGCGCCTGGCATTGATATGTAAGCTTTGATACCAAAAGAGGAGGTGGTCAAACGAAAACGTACAGTATGAAGACGAATGCCAGATTGCTAAAGTTACCGCGGTAGATGATCAACACAGCCAGGTTCAAGACCAAAGGTGGTAGCTGACACTCCCTAGTCAGACTTTTCGATCACTGTTAGCACACCTGTATTTCCTACGTCCAGCATGGAGACTTTTACTCACTGTGCCAGTTTTCGAAGAAGGGCGAAACGCCCGGTAAAGGTGGGCGAACTGACTTTGTCAAACAGGAGCGCGTACATGATTCCACTGGCGATGATGGTGTCTGCGGTCAGGGCGCCGGCAATCCAGATCCAGGAGGCGATCTGCATATTGGTACTCTGTGGATCGCTATCAGTGCCAGGTGTAAAGACAGGGAGGTGGACGACGGGAAAGACATACAAGGGGATCGAGAGCAGTTTTCTGTTTCAAATAGAATGCTGAACTGGCAATGGAGCCACCTGCTGATGTCAAACTACAGGTACAGCTGATCAATCTTCTGACCGACTTGCAGCGAAAAGGCTCACATGAAGAAGCCAGTGAGGATGGGTATAAACTTGTTTCTGCTGTTGAACTTGTAGGCGTTGTAGGCGAAATGTGACTAAGGGTAAAGGTCAAAACCAATCGTGCCAAGGAAGGTGGGACTTGCCTGGACCAATGCGATGGGCATGGCATCCATGGCATTGTAATAGCCAATCCAATGCTTCGCTGACAACGAAGAATATTCCCCGAACCTACCAGAAAGATGTCAGTTCAACGAGCTTATGTGGATTTTCTTGACTGTACGGACTTGTAGGCGAATATGTCGAGCAGGTATGCCCATGTGCTGCTTGTCGTTAGCTGATGCCGAGTGCAGCTGGTTGAAGATACATACTAGAAGGTGATGGCGAGATGGAAGATCATGAGGATTACGGTGTCCACCGAGACCCAGTGGGAGAAATCTTTTCGTCCATAGCGGAAAAAGTGTTGGGTCTGGTGCATCATGACCCCCAAGAGAATAGTGTCTGCCATGAATCTATCGCCTTGTTAGCTATATGTCCGTCCCGCAGCCAAGTACATGAACTCACCCAGCGAAGAGGAATCCGAAAAAGGCGCCCTTCCGGGGCTCGATGATGGCTCTGGCGGTCTCTTCGAGCACAGTGGCATTGACAGACATGGTGATATGAGTTTACGAGCAAGTCGGCCGGACAGTCAAACAACAAATGAGGTCGACAACTGCTCAAAGACAGTTACTCATCTGATTTTGGCGGAGAAGACACTCTCTATCGATACCTGGATGTTATATAAGGCAACAGGAGAGAATATGGGGGTCGAGAAGGTGCAATGATCACAAGGAACTTGGTATCGCAGTCACACATCACTCGCCTTTCACGGCCTTTGGGGCCTCTGGAGGGCCAAGTCGTGAATCTGCTACATCTAGCGCGAGTCGATACATGCCTCAGGCTGTCCAGATCTGGTTGCGTTGTTGCAGACAGACTAATGAAACCCACCTTATGCATCCATGGCGGCGCTAATCACGGTTATTGCTTACGTTGTATGCATCCCTGATTGATCACAGAACACGGATCAAGGCCGCCAAGTGGCCCGTGCGGTGCGGGGTGTAAGCATGTGGTCCTCCCTGATCGTCGCGCTGCCGGTCCGTGCCGTGGCTGACGAGAGCCTCCATCGCGGAATTGTCGGCACCATTTGCCGCCCATCAATATGATCGTATTGGTGTCCATCAGCCATCAATCTCCCACGATGCACTATTTCCCCTACACCCTGTGGACATACCAACTGCCAATAAAGTCGTTGGTATGCATGTGCTAAGTATCTAGTATGGGCTAGGTTCGGTTCGGAACCTAGCATAGTACGAGTATGTCCGAGAGCGAATAAGAGATATCCCTCAACATAGCGACTCCGGAGCCAAACCAATGATGTACAACGAGATCCTGGATACGAGATGCCGAGTTGATGAGAAACGACCTGGTAGTACGGCTTTGCTTTACTGCTGAGTTACAGTCATGCTCAGCCTTGGCATTCCTTGGGCAAGGCTGCAAGAGGTATGGGAAACGAGATCATATGATGATAGCATCATACCAGACTCGTTCACAGCTCATTCATTCATGCTCTGCAAAGATTACACAAAGCTACCGGTCTACTACTAAACAGCATGCCTGCTCTTCGAGTTTTCGAACTCTGTCAGGCCAGTTCTACTCGGGTTATCGAGATAATCCATCTTGTCTACCTCATCTCTATCCTCCTGCTCGGATTCCCCCTCGACATCCAGGTCGAGAGGCTGACGTCGTCGAGGGGCATAACTAGAAGATGTGGTGTTGGTGTACGATGTTGTTTGTAGGGGCTGCTGGGACTTTTCAGAAATGGGGGATCGAAGGAAAGGATTGGGCGATTTGATGCTTGGAGAGATGGGAGAGACATAGCCTTCAGTTCGCTGTAGCAATGATTAGTAGTCGTCCAATGAATTCAGTACCAGCAAGTTTATGCTTACAGCAACATGCGTCTCTGTAATCACATGGACCTCAGTCGGCTTCTTCACAGCAGGCGTGTCAAATCCCTCGCCAATAGCCCGTCGTAAAAAGTAACGACTGTTGAGAGACGCCATCAGACCGCAGACGTAAAACTTGCCTTGGGTCCATTGGGCCCAAACGTCAAGGAACATGCGGTCGACAAAGCCGAGATATGTTATCAGGAAGACGAGCATGCTATACGGCGGGGATCAGTCGCCTTGTATACGAGTGGGGTCTCCTATAACAGCTCACCAGATGGTGGGAGGGATCTGGGTCTCGATCAGAAGACTATAAAGATGAGAGTCAGTATATCGGTCACTCTTATTATTGGCTCCAAGGAACACTCACGTCATGAGCTTGTTGACGGTTCTATCAGTGCTCTTCCATCCACTCCTCGACTGAAGCAGGTTGCGCATGATGACCACCATGATGAGTCCATCTGCAGCAATTGCACCGCAAAGCCACATCAGAATCATCACTTTTATTCGAATACCCTGTGGACTGTGATTAGTACTGGCGCAGCCTGTATCAAGAACATTGATAGGAAACTGACGGATGAATTACTCGCGTTGGAGGCAAGGATGTAAGAAGGGATTGTGCCGAGACCTCCTATCGCCGAGATAATCCTACACCGTTGTAAGCTATCAAGAAATATACGCTGTAGATCTGAACCCACACAAAGAGAGTTATCGCAGCTGCTACCCTTTTGCTGCTCTTAGACATGCGATACGCCCGAAGACCAAAGAAGAGCTGGGTGGCCGTTGAAGGTATGACGTCGAGAAGACAAGACCAAGGAAGTACTGTTTTCAATGATCAGCCAACGCTCACTTTTACCACGAGAAGCCTAGGGCCGGAAATGATCAAACTCACTCGTAGTCTCCGTGAACTGAGTGTATCGACCATACCCAAACACATATAGCTTGAACATGCAGATGGCAATGTAGATCGAGCAGACGAACGTCGAAGTGGTGGCCACAATCACGATGGTCTTGATGAGCCACTTGTCTTCGTAGGAATACTTCCAATAATCGATGACTTGGAGTATCAAGATACCCAGCAGAAAGGCGTCTGTACCCGACCTGCACAACGACGAGGTCAGATGAGATAGCTGGGAAAAAGAGGGTGGAACCCACGCGACGACAAAGAGACCAAGATTGATATCGTGAGCTCCAGTGACGAAAGCTTCGGCTGCGAGCTCGATCTGTTCTGGGGTGATTTCTGCCATGGCTGCTCCTCTGAAAAGTAGAGCGAGTGGACTTGATTCAGTCTTTTCTAGAAGAGAGAGTGATTTGGTGTTGAGAGTAGATACGGCGGTGCTGGGCTGCTGGGCAAAGTGCGAGTACTGGCTTTATTGCCAATCGTACGCGGCTCATTGACGGATCAATACATATAGGCAGACTTGTTCAGGACGGCATTTGATGATGAAAACATCTTATCAACGGCGAGGATAGCGAGTCCGGTACCAAGACTTGAGCTAGTGGGCCGTATGATACAAGACCGGCATGTGATGGCCGCGCCTTGTTCCCTAGTAGCTGTCCATCGCACGGCCCAAGGTCAGAGGTAATCGGGGGCCGGGTGACTCACTCTGCACTAGTTGTCTTCCTCAAACTATTCTCAAATCTTCAGATTGCCGACAACATGCATGGTCCCAAAGGGTCGTTGTTGTGGAGATACAGGAAAGTAATTATGTGGAGTTTGCTTCTGTCGCAAAGGCAGCCTTTCTACCACTTGGCGCTGGGCACACAGCCAATATGAGGCTGGGCAGTATGTAAGCCACCTCCCGCAGCATGTGCACATAATAAGGTGTCGATGAGCGATCGGTCGAACAATGCAGAATCTTCTTGCTTGGATCCGTCCCGAGCGACTTGGCCGCAGTAGTGATGGACCTGGGCTGATGTGTTGCTTGTTGCAGACCATTCAGGCGTCGCGTCCAATAGATCTTGTCGAGAGCGATGCTGTGTGTGTAGCTCGGCTACTCGTCCATCATCCAGCAGAGCGCTATTACTAGGATCTCACGCAGCAAATCGCACGTCACATGACATGGTGGCGAGTTCTCGCCAGATATGCATGTGACAGGCAGCCGGAAGGAGCGACAAACGAAGAATGTGATTGCACCAAAGAGACAATAGAAAATGCCAAATGCTATGACAAAAAAGCAAAGCTCATCACTCTACACCGCGTGCGCCCCCTGCTTCAGCACCTCTACGTCTGCCGTCAGCCCCGTCCTGCTAGCATTCTCGATGTAATCAAGTTTGTGACCGTCGTCCCGATCACTTCCCAGCGTCACAGTCTTGCCGTCGAGAGAGTCATTGTCGGCATCTAAATCGATATCGAGAGGAGGGCGGGTCACCCGGCGAGGAGTGAAGGGGCTGGCTTGGGGATAGTTACGGGGGGCAGTCTTGTTGTCGGTGGCGAGTCTAGCCAAGAAAGGTTTGCCACCTTCTTTGGACGAAGGATCACTTTCGCTCTTCTGTAATCTCAATCAGTATCTGCTACACCCCTTCCTCGGAAGACAGCCTACTCACCTGTACGTGGGTCTCGGTCAAAACATGGACAACAGTAGGCTGCTGAGTCGCCCGCTGACTCTCGCTGCCCACCAATGCACGGCGAAGGGAGTATCGGCTGTTGAGAGACGCCATGAGACCGCAAACGTAAAACTTTGACTGTACCCATTGCGGCCAGACGTCGAGGTAGGTGTCGCTGTACCCAACGTAAGAAATGAGGAAGATGAGCATGCTGTTGACGTATCAGTGGAGTCCAGAAGGCGAGAATAGAGCTATTCTCACATGATGATAGGAGGAATCTGAGTCTCGACGAGGATACTACAAAGCAAAAACATGAGTATCGGTCATTACCAGATAAGAATGATATGCAGTCGTGACTCACGTCAAAAGCTTCTTGATAGTTCGGTCCGTCGTCTTCCATCCAGTCCTGGACTTGATCAAGTTTTGGAGGATCACAACAGTCACCAACAAGTCGACTCCAATACCACCACAGATCCAAAGTAATATTGTGACTTTTACGTTCTTCGCCTGAGCAATCATGGTCATTGAAAGTTGGAAATGAACAAAGGAGAGCACCTACGGCAGATTGCGATGCACTACCAGTCTTTTGATAAGCAGGGATAGTGGCCAAAGCCCCGCCAACAGAGGTAAGGCTGAAGAAGGAGATGTTTGTAAGTGACAAGGCAGTCTTATCCTGTAGCATGTTGACTCACATCAATATAGCAGCCGTGACTGCAAAGGCTCTGCTGTTGTGAGACAGTCGCCAGGCTCGATGAGCAAAGAAAAATTGTGTGACCGTTGAAGGAATGATATCGATGAGACAAGCCCAAGACAACGCTATTTAATCCTATGGTCAGCATCCTGATAAACCTTGCACAGCGTAAGGTGCTTACAATTGACAGCCACAAACTTGGCGTAGGTACCGAAGCCATATACGAACAGCTCGAACGAGTTAGCTATGAAAAACAGAGAGGCAGCCAAGCTGGAGACGATGGCGATTACGACGATGACCTTGTTCATCAATCGGTCGTCGCCTGACCATTTCCAATAGTGCATCGTTTGCCCCATCAGGACGCCAAGCATGAGGGCATCGAAGCCAACCCTTAACAAGACTGTCAGAGACACTACCAAGAAGAAAAGAGAAACTCACGCCATGATGAAGACACCCAAGTTGAGGTCATTGTGAGAGGTTACAAAAGCTTTGGCGGCTGCCTCAATCTGGTCCGGGGCCAAGGTAGAAGACATGGTGTGAAGGGGGAGACTGTAGCCGTTGATGATGGTGGTATGGGAGTAAGATTGAAAGAGTACAGTCCTATTATATGTAAGGCATAGAGGGTGAGACGTGGAGCAAGGGATGGTGATGATGGTGATGGCGATTACAGAAAGAGCTCCTTAGTGCAGCCTAGCTAATTTTGGGGGGACAAAGAACAATTGTCGTGCGCTCATGAGGACTCTTTATATGAAGACTAGAGCTGATGGAACGGCGATCGGGCTAATGTCAGAAGAAATGCGCTTTGCCTGAATGATGCTCCCAAATGCTGCCCGACAACAAGGGTCCAAGGCCCTTGGTATCCATCAAGGTATAATGATCTCGTCAGCAGATCGGCTTCAGTCCTCCTCTGCTGACATGTACCTATGTTGATCGAGTGCGATACAACGGGCAGAGACGAGCATCAAGATCTGGGAGGTGGTATCCAACAAGTAGTGCAGGGGGTGGCTGACGGAGAACTACCGTGGCGGCTGTGGATTCCGGTCAAAAGGGGCAGATTGCAAACAAACCTCCGACCATGGCTGTTCATTTTGAGCTGTAACTGCCCAGTGGATGTAGCCGCCATAGAGCGAGACCGGAGCACTCGGTAGGCAGGAGGTCAATGCGTAACCTGTTAATTGGGCCCCTTACTTCAGGTGCTCGTTGGGGTGGGTGCCTGAGCTGGCTGAGCTGCTGGGTCCTTCAAGTTGTTCTCCCCTTCCGCGCTCTTCTCCCGCTTCCATCGCATCCAAGACGCACATTTGACCGATGGCCGATGGGCGGTAGTCATGATGGTCGCGACTGAGTGTTGAGTGATGCGTGATGGCAAGAGATAATGTTCAGGATCTCGGGGCCACAGGCCCACAGCCCTGACGGGATCAGACGACAGACGCTCATTGTTCTGCGATGTCTTCGGCCTTCGGACATCTTGTCAATTGAGAGGCAGCGGCGCTAAAGTATGCTTGCAAAGTTTGAACGATTGTTTTGAATCTTATTCATACTTGATAACGTACTTGATACAAATATGTTACTGCCATCTAGAATTTACCACAAGAGAACGGAGGGAGAGAAAAAGAACGATGCTGAGAATGAACATTACGGCCGACAAAAAGAGAAAAGACAGACTTTCGTTGAGTAGATGCGCACAACTAACCAAATGCTGAGAGATAGAAGAGATTCAAAAGATAAAGTCACAATATGTGGTAGTGATAGGATACCAACAAAGAAGGATACGATGATCATTAGAAAAAAGAAACACTGCGAAACCCCGTTTCAAACACTATACTTGGTACACTTCGCCGCCCAAACGTTTCCCCGCTCCTTCCGTCCACCTGGCGATCAGGTTGATCTGCCCCGCCATATCCCGACCGTCTTCCATCATCATCTCCACATCCGAGTCAAACTTGAGCTGAATCTCGTCTCCGTCGCTATCGACGTATCGGATCTGCAGCTTGTCGTGCTCGCCTGCTGGACGCGAGCTGCACAGACGAAGCTTCTTTTGAATTTTCTGGTAGAGAGTGGTGTAGTCAATCTCATGTGAGACTCCAAGGATGAATTGGTCCTACAGTCACGATCAGCATGCGTCGGAGACCCTTGAACGATAATGCTTACCTCGCCACACCGGACCTTGACGAGAACACTTCCACCAACACTATCCCCGCTCCCCTGCCTCAACTGTGTTGACCTCAGATCTCCACTGGTTCCATAAGGAGTCGCGGGGCTGGTCTGATCCGACGTTTCAGTTGTCGTTGTCGAACCTGCGCTCGACCGCTTCCCACTCGACACCCGCTTGTTAAAGTACGCCGTGCCACCGACGACAGTGGTGCCTGCCGATGAACCAGAGTGATAATGGCCCTGGTGACCTTGAGGAAGCGGGGGACCTCCCTGTGGAGGAGGTCCGAAGCCCGGCACAGGGGTGCTATGAGCGTAGGGGTGTGTGTTGGATGGAAGATTGGAAGCTGAGCCTGTCGTCCATGTACCGTTGGCGCCAGCAGTATATGGGACGGGAGGAGCCGCTCCAACAACAACAGGTTCTTGATAGACATTCGGTGACGATGCACTGCGGTTCCTCAGAGCCGGAGGATGTGGGACGGTAGCAACTCCTTGACTGGGAGTCCTGGCCATCCCTCGCGAAGGCCCGTATCTGTTGAAGGCATCTCTCTGTCCTGTCGGGCTCTCATCTTTCTCGTCTTCCTCTTCCGGCGCGCGCGGTAATCTCACAGAACTCATCTGTCTGCCCATACCAGGCCTGTTGCCAGCACTAGGCGGCCCGTTACCGAACGACGCTTCAGAAGCCATCGACATGCCCGACATGTTTGATACCAAGCGTGGCATGGGAGGAGCGAGGGGTTGCTGTGTGCGCCACTGGGCCATATTGGGGCCGTTCTGATCTTCCGTCATTGCTCGAGCCCGCGTCTCGATGGGGTTTATCGATGATATCGACTGTTGGCTCTGCACTCTGCGGTTGCCTCCTGGAAGTTGGTAGGCGTAGGGATGGGATTGCGTACTCGGCGTGGTGCGTCCGCTATGGAGACCGTTGGGATCGTCATCTTCACCGTGATAGTGGGCGGCAGCCCTGTCAGGCAGAGGTGGCATGTTGAAGGGGTTTGGCGGAGGGAATTCGCTAGCAGGAGTGGGAGGACCGAAGGAAGAGTGTTGGAAATGTCTCTCTGATCCAGAAAGACGGCCAGACTTCATTCGCTGCTGTCGCAGCTCCTCTTGTACCTTTCGTTCATTCTTGGCGAGGTCGAGCACCTTTTCTGACCACTTTTTCATTTGGTCTTCGCTCTTGCCAATCATGATGAATGAATCTTCTTGGTCCTCGTGGTAGCCGTCGGCCGTCCGCAGAGGGATTGTCCAGCCGATCAGGAGACGAGCAGCACCGTAAGGATCTGCTCGAATGTCAGTGGAGTCCGAGTTGACATCAGCGGACCTACCATTAGCCTCTGAAGGAAGTAGAGTAGCCTCCTTGATATTTGATACAAATATTCTTCCCTTCAACGCCAGCTTTTTCTTGTCCAATGGCCCGCTCTTGCTCATACCCCGATCCTTCCTCAGCATACTGCTATTCTTTCCCGACTTTTTCTTGTCGGGTGCGATTTCCTTGCAGCAGAGCATCATCTTTTCAAACAAAAAGACATGGTACTCTCTGGGCTGGTCGGCTTTTGTTACGGTAAAGTGGTCGTCGATGTGAAGGGGACCAAATTTGTCCACGTCGTGACCTTTCCAGTCGTCGACGCGCTCAACAAGCTCGCGTATGGTGGCTTGTTTGGCTTTAAAGTCGGTGACTTCGTTGATTCCGGCAGCGATACGCTTGACGGCAGCGGAGGCTTCTTCAAGTTCGGGACGGTAGGGGTACTCGTGCTTGGCAGTCGCGTGGAGGATAGCCTGGCAAAGGGTCAGATTGCGACAGATGCTGAGAGTGTCAAACTCACGTCGAGCAAAAGACCATATTTGGTGATTCTCTGGATAGGCTTGATCATGAACGCCTGCAGTTCCCGTTGAGGGTCCAGACAGGGTCGATCAGCCGGAGCAAGTTCTTGCCCTCGCTGCTTGCAAGGTCAGCAACAGTCGACTGTCAAAGTTACGATACCTACCATGAGAAGTGGCATCTGCTCATTCACAACCGTGATAGCGACGAGATAGTTGGCACAGTAAGGACCATAGCAGTCAAACTCGGTCTCGCTGACAATGAAAGGTCGCCCCCACACGCCTTCAGCCCAAGCGCCCTGGCCTTTCTCTTCCATCGGTTCGTACTCGGTCTCGAGCTTGATCAGGAATTTTCGCTACCACTGTATCAGCCGTGCTCTCCGCTAGGGCCGGGAATGGACTCACATGGAAATCCAATATCTTTGACAGGTTTGAAAAGATCATATGATTCGTCTCTGTCGATACCAGGCGCGCCTCCACCATCTCCTGGGAGCATCTCACCAAGATTTCCAACTCTTGCACATAGCTCTTTTCACTCGCCACAAGCTCTTCCACCGACTTGTATGCATTGGCCTCTGCTGACATCTTTGACGGCCCACGCTGCATCTCTTCAGCGGAGGGCGAGTTTTCATTCGGGCTGGCCTCAATGTGGACGCCACCGTTCATGGTGGCTGCCATGTTGGCGACAGCACCGGCGCCGGAGCCCATACCTCCCATGGAGAATGGCAAGTCGTAGGATTGTCGCGACTGTGTGCGCTGAGCGATAGAGCCGTTTCCGGTAAAGGGTGTATGCGGAGATATGGGAGACATGGCCGACTCGGGGAGGTTGTCGAGCATTTCCTCAACCGTGCTCAGCACCTTCATCAATCCGGTCGAATCATACGCCTCGAGCTCTTCTCCCGTCGACTTGCCCCACAGCTCGTGCAGGGCCCACATATCCGAGTGCCATCTCCCTTCTTCTATCCGCTTCTTCATCGCCATGCAGAATGCTGCAATGTAGCGTTGACACGGTTTGGCGTTCTCGGGCTTTTTCGCCCAGTTGCGAACACCGTTGGGGGTAGCTTTGAATTGAGGGAAGGCATACTCGAGTTTCGGAGGTGCTGGGAGGTCGGCGTACAGGGGCGAGAGAGAATCGATGAATGCTGGGATGAGAAGGTTGTAGAGATGGAGGAGAGGGGAGCCGAGTCGGAAGAGGTGGCACATGTGGGAGACGACGTCGATCGGTTCGGCGTTGGGTGGTTGTTCTGTGCATCGGTCAGCGCCTAACCACAAACACCGAGTATGTCGCCAACGCACCCAAGAACGGCTGGAACCCCTCGACACACATCAGTCTCTTCTTCAGGATGGAACATGTTTGATACAAGGACCTCGTAGAGGTCGACAGCGCAGCTGTCTTGAGGGCGAGGGCATTCTGGCTGCAAAGGCTATCAGCACAGCTCCTTATCTCGCTGCCCAGACTCACGGATTTGATGGCATCTGGATGCTCTGAATATCGAGTTGCGGCAACGAGTCGTTCACTCTCTGACTCACAGAGCCGATGCGACGTCGGGAGATGGTGCCGGATATAGACATCGAAGATGTTATATGATGGGGCAGAGGGGTATGGGAATTATATCACAGACAGGGACGTCGGGCGCAGCTTGCCAAAAGAGGGATTGATTATCTGTAGTGGCTGTGCCTCAGAAGGGGGCAGATGCTAGCAGCGGACAGCGTAGATCTCGTAGAGACAGTTGATGAATGGGAGAGTATGCGAAAGTGTGTCTCATAGACACGGCGAGGTTGAGATGGTGGTTGCTGTGGCGGGTCTGGATACGTGCCAGGAGAGGCAATTGCGACAAAGGAGGGGTGAGCCGCCGAGCTGAGTCTGGACGGGGGCGGGAGGGGGGTGGCGTTGTGTCGAGGTGGCCGAGTAAAGCCGTTCTGTCTTGGGATGTCTGCAAAAGCGGAAGGGCAGAGAGTGCAGCTGGGCGGGTGGGAGATGGTACGCTGGACGGGAGCAAAAGCGTCGCAGGGTTAAAGGAGGGTGGTTGTCAAGTTGATTGACAGAGGGCGACCGTATACAGGACAGGGGCTCACAAGGGGGCCGCTATGACTGGACTCGCGTAGAGCAGGTCCGTTTCGCAAGCACTGGCCGTGTGCAGGGGGACTCAGTCAGGGATAGCCAGCAGGACACAGCGTACGCTCGGTGTGCCACAAAAGCTGGGCGGATCGTTTGTCGAGGAGGAGGCCCCGGCGTATTCCCTTGTGCTGTTGATATCTCTTCCCGATATCGTCTTTGTTCTCGCTGCGTCGAGCCGTTTTCTCGCCTTGGCACGCTGGTACAGGCAGTGGTGCAGTCGTGTCGCTGTTGGGATACCACAGCAGTGCTTTCTCCAGCTTTTCACGTCCGAGCGCGGTGCAGGCGCCTAACCCCTTGTCCGTCCGTCACACTATCCTTGAGTGTCCTTTTTGCGCTGATCAGTGGCCTGCTCGGTTAATTGAGCGGCAGTCGTGGGTGTCGCAGGGGGAGGGGAGGGCGGGGGGTGGGAGGAGTAACGTGAATAGTAGTAGAGACAAAAGAGAGATGCGCGAATTTGGGAAAATGTCGAGCTAAAGACGCGTTTCAGTGTCGGAACTTTCTTGCAAGCCTTTATCGCGCCGATATCGTATAGCTGCCTTGTTCTCCGTTCTCCGACGTCCGGGGCTCGCTTGCTCTACTGATTGTCCCAAAGTGGCGAGACGCTAGATAGAGAGCTTGGAAAGATAGCTTGAATGACGTGAAGGCCGAACTGCGAGGATCGCCCTGCGTCGAGACAGAGAACAATGGCCACTTTGGTGCACCGAGAAAATCGCGCTCATTTTGCCTATTGTTGTTTCTGCTTAGCGATGGTATGCATCTCGGACGCGCACTTCGGTAAAGTGGGGTTTTGGGACTTTTCACGATCAAAAGGGTGCAGAAGCTCAGGGCTTGGTACTGGTGACGCCACCAAAAAACCCAAACGCCATGCAAGTACAAAATGGATACAGAGTTTGTTGTTGTTGTTGACATCGTACACCTGCTAGGTATCTCCCTTTCTCACATGCCACATGTGCACCCGCTCGTATACGGGTTATGAGAAGCATTTCCCGTTCCCTACGTGGCAATGCAGCATGTCGAGCAGCGTCAGCCCACCGATGATGTGCGTGACAATGTCCGCGGCGGTGACACCCACCTGCCGAGCGGCCAGCAGAGCCTCCCAAAACAGCTTTCTTTATTAGAGCGCTTTAGCTTGGTTCCTTCAATTGAGTTTCCTTCTTCTTGACCCTGATCGATCGGGTCTTGAGTTGGTGCAGTTGGGCATGGCAGTTGACAGGTTGGTGCTTGTCTCGCTGAGAGTTGAATCAACAGAGACGTCTTGAAACGGGGGCACCTTCTTTTGGTAATGAATGCAAGCGCGGCACAGGTACGGTACATATAGTAATGGCGGGCAGCCTTCCGTTGCTTGCGTGACAATGAATTTGGTAGACTTGCTTCCCGTGCCTGCACCCGTGGCACCCGTTCCACCCGCATACCCTCCTTGCAGAGCTCGCACAACCATTGGCTGCCTGGACTGACTCCAGACTGACCTTCAACACTCTATGTACTTGGTGCTTCAACCCTCCGCTCACTTTCTCCGCAAAAGACCAGTCGGTATAGTCTAGATTCAACTGCGCATTTAATGAAGCAGGATGGACAAGTCAAGTAGATCAAGTTAGTTCACGAACAAATAGTATCTATAGTCTGTGGGGTGATTGCACCCTTTTGTGATCGTCGTTGATCTCGGTGATCGTCTGAGGAGGACAAGCGAGCAATGAGCGACGATGGCCGGGGTTCCAATCGCAGATACGACTTCTATGCATGTTTCACCCATCAATCCTTCTTCGCACAAACCTCCTCCCAACCACTCCACCTCAAAGCCCGCTCATCCACCCACTTGTAGAACGTCTCCCACTTACAACTCCCCTCCAATCCATCTTCACACCCACCCATCTTTTCCTGCTTTCCATTCACCTTGGCCCTCACATAGTCGCCTCCGTCCCCGCAGTGGAAGCGCTCGAGAGCGACGTGGCCGAGGAAAGAGACGACGTGGGAAGTACGCCAGGCGCGCTCAGACTTGGGGGGTCGGTAGGTCAGAGGTGGGTTGAGTGAGGCGGGGTGGGCGTAGGTGGAGTTGTAGAGATTGAGGAAAGTGGCTACGAAAGCTGGAGATTCGCGGTGCGTGAATGAAGGGTGGAAACTTTGTTCGCCCATTAGCATTTCATAAGCCTGGACGTAGATCAAGCTCACAGTTGGGTGTGGGTAGCATTGGGAGGCAAGTTTGGTTGGGGCAACTTGTGTTTCTCCTTGTTCGCTTCCACCTCACCCTCATCACCGTGCGGCTCTCCAGATCCATCTCCAGTATCTTTCCCATCCAACAGATGCTTTGCCGTCTTGACCCAAGGCGCACCGAGATAGGGCGAGAGGTTGTTCCCGTACCCCATCATGTAGTGGAATCGAACATCGAAATAGTATTCACCGTCGAGCCATTCATTGTCGGTAAAGACGTTGCAGAATGGAGACCAGCCTTGGGATATAGTTTCGTAGCCGCAGAGCTGGCTCCATGTTAGTGAGGCAACATCATGGTAGAAAAGAGAAAGCGCACCATCTGCATAGCTAGGATGTCGTCATCCACAAGCTCGACCGCAACGTCAGGGATGATTTGAGAGAGTCTCTCGCGGATAGGCGGCGCATAAGTCTTCAACCATACCCGGGCAGGCTCAAGCGAGCTCAGCTTTTCAAACGCATCGCATGCTTTCTATAGTCCATTAGTTCTGACAAGTCTTTGATTGGGGAACGCACATGAGGCGTCAGAGATCGGTCCCAGTCCTTGGCCTTGTTGGGGACCGACACCAGCTGGAGCTGCTTGCCGTCACCCTCACCGTGAGGCCCAGCTTGGTCGGCTGGGAAAGCACCTTTAATCCAAGCCTTGGCAGTGACAATGTCTCTCTCGGAGCTGGCCGACCATACCTTGATAACGTCAGCGATTGGCTAAGCAGGATTATAGTACACACCTTGAAGGGCACTGTATGCTTGCTCTTCTTCTTCTTCTTCTCTGCCTTTTCCCTGGGCGGGAAGAGCTTGGCGTACTGGGTAGATAACCGCCTTCCAAAGAAAGTCGAATCATCCTCCCCCCTCTGGCTGACCTTCTCCAGCACATCCTCGCTGATAGGCGACTCCCAGTTCCTCAAGAACGCCCACTCGCCGTCACTCGGCATCTTGTTTTTGTCCATCGCCTTGATCTTCTCTATGAAGGGCTCCATAGTGTCCTCATACTCGTCATCGTTACCTTGGATGCTGGTATGTCGGACGAGGAGGCTGATGCGGGTGTACTCGCACGTGGGTGGGAGCGGGGTGGGCTCCTGGTTGGGGATAAAGAAGGGGCTGATTGCAGAGAGATGCTTGAGGGGGTTGATGTGTTTGGGGGCGAAGGGAGTCTGGCTCGGGGCCGCCACAGCCAGGGGGAGTACGAGGAGCTGCCAGAGCATGTTCGATGAGATGCATCTCAGGAAATTATTGGACAGAGAAGAAACGAAGAGACTGGAGATCGGTCGGCCGACGTCATTTACAGGGTCGCAGGAGTCGGGTTCGAGCCCCCACTTAGCGACGCGCCTTGCTTTCTGCTTTTCGAAATGTCAACAACAATCTCTTACATCTTATCTTGACCCTCGCCCCATCTGAGAGACACCGCAGCATGGCGAATCAACCTCCCCCGACTCCATGGATACCCAACCCCCGCTTTGCCGACGAGTCGCTCCTCCTCGAAGCCCAGCCTATCTTTGATACATCCCTCGGCGACGAGTCTGTATGGGGTGGCGGCGCCACCGTCATCTGCAATAGCGCTTCCGACCAGGATATCACCAGTAATTTCAGCCTGAAGGCGGGGGGTGAGACTTCCGGGGCCAATATGACGTTTGACCTTGGAGATTACTTGCCTGAAGAAGTCGTGGCGGGGCGAGCCGAAATGTCGAGGACGCAAGCTATACCGCCTAGCCCCACACAGCTGGACATGCGTGCACCCCAGCAGGACACTTCTACGTTCATAAGCAAGGACTCAACGTCTGGAAAGCAGAAGCGGGAGCGTGAAAACATTGATTCCTTATCTGTCGTTGGACCATCAAAAAGAGGTCCGTGCTTTGTTGACATGCCTTACGTACATTGGGTGGTGTGCTGACTCTTCGATAGCCAAACCACACCCCAAGGAGAATGACGATTTGTTCTCTGAGAAACTTCCAGAATTGATACATCCAAAGAAAGCAGAAAGTAGCAAGCCCGCTGCTCAACTTTCGGCCAATACAGCTAGTGCTCGTCTCAAGACGCAGCTCAAGAGAAAAGCCTCAGATACGGGGAAGGAGAGAATTGTGAAAACGCCCTTGGCTATGGCAAGTCAGCTCTGAAACCTGCATATGGTTTGCTAACACGCAAACAGGTGACACCAATCGCAGAGACAGAGTCGTCTTCATCCAAACAATCAGGCTCGGCACTGTCTCGCTATCTGGCCAGGTCAACGGTACTTGCGCCCAAGACATCTGCCCATGTCGAGCCCAAGACCTCAAGTCGTGACGTTTCGCCCGCCCTACCTCATCCTATCCTCGCCCAACGACCCATTGATGCTCCCACCCGGTTGTCCACTCCTCCTTCTGTACCTGCTGCCGACCCATCTCCTGCCTTGGTCTCCGAAGCTACTCAACCCTCTCCGGCATCTGGACCTACAAACTCCCGGCCATCTGTGTTTATCTCGCCGCCCGCTCTTCAGAGTAGGCCCGATGGCGAGACGTCCATGACGAAGGCGGTGGAGAAGAGCGCGAGGGGCTCTCGTGGACCGTCCTCGGACCAGGGGCCATCCCCTAGGGCCGCAGATGAGAAAACGGAGATGGAGGATGTCGAGTGTAGTGTGAATGACGAGGTGGCGAAAGAGTCACTGGCCGAGGTGCAACATGAGCAAATCACAGCAAAGCCCATCGCGGAGAGCACGAGAGCACCTCTCACCGGGCCAATGCGGCGCAAGCCCGCAGGCCTCACAAAGCCCATCCCCTTCTCTCGCCCTCTTGGCGAACGACCACAGCGCACGAAATCGCAAACGCTCTCTACTAAACCTCCCGTGGACTCCAAAAAGGCGGGCGTGCCGGCCAAACCTCTCTCCCGCGCACCTCTTCGCTCTACCACCGCTCTTGTCAACGCTCGGCCTGCTCATCCCAGGGCAGCTAGCAAACCCAAAAAGCCGACATCTCCTGAGGGAAAGCGTGACTTGCGTAAACCTCCTATTCCCTCTTCTTTTGCCGCCTCATCAGCGCTCGCGCGCTCCCTGAAATCAGGCAGTGGCCAGAAGAGCACGGCAGAGCACGTCAAGGTGAAGGCAAAGGATACGGAGAATGCGCGCGGGGTGTTTGACCGTCTCGCTTCTACCACCACCCACACCTCCCGCGCACCCCCAGCTCCCAAAGCACCCAGACATTCTTCCCTTCAGCCCACCGTCCCTCTGCGAGGTCATACGCCCGGTAAATCATCTGCTCTCCGCGCACAGCAGCGTGCCGTCTTCGACAAGGCAGTGCGAGAAAAGATAGAGGAGCAGGAAAGGGTGGCAGCGGAGGAGAGGAAACGGAGGGAAGAAGAAGAAGAAGAGACGTATCAGAGGCAGAGAAAGGAGACTGTCATCTGGGCCAAGCCTGTACCGGGGCTGTACAGGGAAGGGAAGCAGGAATGAGGAGATGGGGCGGATCTTGTATAAAGTCTAGTGATTCAGAGTTGTATTACCGAGCTGTTTATAATGTGTACACTCGATGTCATTTCGGGTTTCTTGTCGTACAAATTCCTTTCTCTTCGAGATACAGCTGTCCTTTATACAATCCCGGTGAGATACTCTTACTAGTCTACATTCGCGCATTCGACTACAGCCTGGGCTTGACAAGGTCTTTGAATTTCTCTGGTTCCAAGAGCGTTTCGGGGTAGGGGAACTTGAGGCTTCGGATGTGATTCTCAGCACCATCGACGACCTGACGGCAGTATCAGCATTCCACGCTACTGTGCTTTTGAGGAAGAATGGTCGTACCAATGTAGAACCAGAGACCCAAGCAGCGGCTGGCGAGAAGAGATATACCGCAGCGTTGGCGATATCGTCTAAAGAGTATTGACATTAGCACACGACTAGAAGTAAAGGGACAGATCGAGACTCACCGACGTGGCCTGCTCGGGAAAGAGGAATGTCCTTGCCAAACTTTTTGCCTTTCATCGAGAGTTTGTCAGCTCCCACAGTACCCAGAATAGGTCTACAATAACATGGTATCAGCAAGAACTCTTAGCAAAGAAAGACATCATACCCCGGAGCGATGATGTTTGACCTAACCCCCCAAGGTCCTTCCTCTACTGCAATCACATTGCTCAGTGCGTCCACTCCAGCCTTTGCAGCAGCGACATGCGCCTGGAAAGGTACACCCCTGTAGTGCAACGTAGCAGAGATGTGGAGGTACGCTCCGTGTGATTCTCGGAGGTAAGGAAGGGTGGCCTTGAGGGTATGGTAAGTGCCGAGGAGGTCGATCTCGACTACGGTGCGGAAGGCGTTCTCGGAGAGACCAGAGATGGGCGAGAGAAAGTTTCCGGCGGCACCTGGTCAAAGTGTCAGTAGCGAGCACGCAGATTAGATGTTGGCAGGCGTACCGCAGATGACAAAGTCGATCTTGCCATACGCGTCGACAGTGCGCTTGACGGCGTCTTTGATTTGCTCGGGCTTGCGCACGTCGGCGGGGGCAGCGATACATTTAGATCCTGTGGCGTCCTGAAGATTTTTGGCAGACTCGTCTAGGCCTTTAGCACTGGAGCACGGGTCAGCATGGCTCGTTTCAGACCTTTACGACCACGGAACGAGAGGACATACTCTCGCCCGACGATAGCGGCACTGACGCCGAGGGACATCATGGACTCGACGATGGCATAACAGATGCCGCTTCTTCCTGGAGAGCGACGCATGGTCAGCTCTGCTTCGTGGGTGGCAGCAGCGACATACCTCCTGTACAGAAGAGGACCTTGCCCTTGAAGAGGTCCTGCTTGTAGGTGTCTGCGATGTTGGGGACGGGGGCGGCGGAGGACATGTTGGATGATGTTGAGATGACCCTACTTGTCCTTCTTATACGTTGCGAAGTGGATACCGAGGCCAAAATTCTGCGAGGCACAACAACAACACACCCAGTCACACATACACGTTCCTCCGGCTATCACCTTATCCGCGGCTGGAATCTTACGTAACTGTATGCCTCCACCTCCTGCTTGTTGATGGACAGTCCCCGAGATGACAAAGAGGTGGATACGCAGCGGGAGTTCTGTCGGCGGCATGCATCTCTTCTGTCACTACAACAAGTCATCATGGTCCACACTATCATTGCCCACTTCCACGCTCGTCCTGTGCGCCCAAAGCCCCCACTGCCCTGCACCCGCTGACCATCGAACAGGAATCTGCCCAGGAGATCAAGGATATCCTGAAAGAAGGCGCCGCTCTCTACGTCAAGGACAAGGGGGTACGTCGAGCAGCTAGCAAGACTATAATTCACACTCACATACTACCAGACTATCGACTGGTACGCCATGCACGACCACGAAGACAACACCAAATTCTATGCCGTCGAGAGGTATGAGAGTAGAGCGGCCGTCGATGTCCACATCAACAACCCTGTACGTCTACATCTGTATGAAATGTTGCGCCCTTTTGCTGACCATGTGGCCTCCATTCTCCTTTCGTTCTGGGCATATACAGTTCTTCAAGGTGCGTTTCGGCTTGCTCCATGATAGGTCGCAGTGCTGACTCTCTCTGTTTGTAGCATTTCTGCGACTTTGTTGGTCCCCGTCTTGTCACACCCATGACCATCACCCAGACCGAAGAATTCTAGATTCATAGATGTCATCTGCGTACATGAAGGTTTCGCTTATCTCTCGGGAAGAATGGACATTGACGCAGCCGCTGGTCTTGTTGATGATCTGATAAGATGGTCCACAGGCTCTCACTTCCCGGACATTATGTAATCAACTTAAACATGCTCTAGCACTCACTCATCTATCCATCGCTGTTCGCTTCAACCCTATCAGTTACAATGCCTCGTCCCCCTCTGCCCCCTATCGACCCTAGTACACCCCGGGAGCTCATATGTCCCTGTCGCAAGCGTGTGCGACCACAGCCGGGGGTACCTTGCGAAGTCTGTGCGAAGAGGTACAAGCGACAGGCGACCAAACGGCGTGAGGCGCGCCAGGAGGCCAAAATGTTCAGAAAACCGTCTGGGTTGAACGAATATCCTGTGCGTAGTCTTACTTGTAATGATGTTGATGGTGCATGCTGACGCGTTTTAGGTCAACCTACAGACAGCCGCCATGAGTCTTCCAAGCGCCCATCATATGCCGGACCAAGAGCCTATTCAATCTCTCAGAGTAGACCTTGCACAAGCGGCAGAGAACGGTGAAGTGGGACTGATCGATATAGACGTCCCTGGGGTAACGGCGATAGCTTGGGCTGTTCTTCCTATCTTGGCCGAGATCGAAAGACGTCACTTGACAGTTGAGGAAGCTTTCATGTATGCGACTTGTGAGTTCTGAGACCCACTGCCTGCAGTAACAAGCTAACCTGGGGCTGTGTGATAGCTGGTACCAACACGTCGGACCTCGAGCTCTATGTCATTATGCTCGACGCTGAGCACGGCGTACCTGGTTACTTTACGTTTCTAGACGCGAAGGTGGCCATCGAGGATAATGCTGTGGGTCTGATCGGTTCCGTCTCCAGTCTGACTTCACTAACAAGCGCTCAACAGCGAATGACAGCTCTCAGTGCGTTCTTGAGGACTATTCATGAACGCTATAGCTTCTCTCCTAAAATCTTCCACACGGATAAGGATTTTGCGGAAATCGGGGCAATCCAGAAATCTCTACCTGGCACCAGACCCTTTCTCTGTTGGTGGCATGTACAAGGTGAGTCTTCCAGCGTCATTTCACCGCCTGATCCACGCTGAACTCTGCAGATGCAATCACAACCCGCCTCTCTGAAAAGTCACTGGAAACCCGCGACTATGACCCCCTGGAGGCTCGTCAATATCTACCTGGCATAGATCCTCACTTTTTATCAGTCCTACATGCTTCGCCTTCATCCTCATACTTCTCTCGAGACGCTAGAACCACCCCCTCCACTCAGCCATCTGGAACAAGCTCCACACTCCCTTGCCCACTTCTTGAGCCTCCCATCTACCTGACCAACGTTTTCTACCCTTCCAAAGCCAATGCAGCGGACTTGGCTGCGATCATTAAACTTGAGAAAGTGGATTGCGACAGCAAAGCCACTAAACAACAGCTCATTGAGCTGTTTGACACTCATATTCGGCCTAGGCGACAACAATATCTGAAAGAGAGATATGGCATATCTCACGTATTTACGGAGGAGCGATTTTGTTCTCCAGAGCTTCAAGAGGATATATTGCACCTATTCGACCAAGCCTTCCATGCCCACCCCTCCATTCCTGGCCCTTGGGGCCTCAGCGCAGAGTCTATATATCAATGGGCTGGGCACGAATTTTATACTTTGTGTACGGTCAGTATCATCACCATTTGTTCACCGATGGTATGAATTGCTGACCAACATGGACCAGAACCACAAGGCACCTACCTTATGGGCTTACCTGTATGTGAATTGGCTGGCCCCTGACCGCTGGGTTCTTTGGGCAAGGTCGTCGTTCGGGGACTGCATGCCCCTCAGAAACACCAGCATGATTGCCGAAAGCTTGTGAGTAGTTCTGTCACCGCTTTGCCAATATGACATTGACGGTGTGTTAGCTTTGCGGTTTTGAAGTTGGAAGACTGTCTTGGGAAAACCCGTGCACGCCTTGACGATGTAGGGTATGTGCTGAACACCT
Source organism: Cryptococcus floricola (assembly GCA_006352305.1). NCBI lineage: Eukaryota > Fungi > Basidiomycota > Tremellomycetes > Tremellales > Cryptococcaceae > Cryptococcus > Cryptococcus floricola. The sequence continues at coordinate 651,670 of RRZH01000007.1, read as the reverse complement.
GCGTTGTCCCTCAGTACCTGCGGAAGGTGAGTAATAACATAGTATTGTTGTCAAATGCTAAATAGTCTCAAGTTCACGATGACGGTCGGCCTTCAGTTTGGAGGCAGGCCGCCCGTCACAGGCCTGGCATCGTGGAGAAGGGACCTTCGGACGATGCTTCTGGCTTATGGCAGAATGAACATCCGTCCCTGCAACGACGTGTGGATACAAGACCCAGCAAGTGGTACTTGTAATTGTCCTGCTTTCCTAAGGAGCCCGTATGTCTACAATATCATCTGCGCGGTCATATGCTTATTATGTGTCCAGACATTTCTTTTGCAAGCACATCTACAAGATGTATAGCCTCAACGGTACGAAATGGGATAAGTTCCTTTACGACAGCATAAGACTCCGTCACCCCCCCTTCTGGAAATCCCCATCCCTTCGACAGCCTTCACAAGAGTTTTTCCACCTACCCTCCTCATCCTCAACGACTGCGTACGAGAGTGAAGATGAGGAAGAGTTGCTGGAGCGATTAGAGGATGGATGGATGTCTGGTGCGTCTCTGAGTGAGACTGATTCCCGACGAGCTCGAGCACAAGCAACTCAGGAAGCAGAGGAAGCAGAGGAGGCATTGGGCGTTGCGGAAGCCGGAACATCCGTCCTTGACAGCATTGCCGAGGCTGAGAGGATGAGGCGCGAGGCTGGTGAAGAGGGCGAGGAGTTGCTGAGAGAGGTCGAAACGTTGTTAAAACGAGTGCGGATCCAGGTGGCTCAGAAGGATCACCGGCATATCCAGGAGCTATGGGAGGCCATAGGTGCCAGGGCAGAAGAACTGAATACGGATATGGCAGAGCAGGAGCGGGCGGTGACGTCTAACACGACAGATACCAATACCCAGCGCGAGAAGAGGCGGGGGAAGGGACAATGGCATCTCAAGTTTTACGACGCCATGAAAGCTGTAGCAAGCATGAAGAACGGTGAGCCAGGTAGCTCTGCAGATGTAAATTAGTTGCCAGTACGCGAGTACGGCATATGTATTCCTTCCAATTCTCTATCCACACCTATCCTCAGTCACCTTTCCACGTCTCCCTGCACCTTCGTTGCAGCTGTGTCGGCCAAAATTGACTTTGTCAGGAGCAGCAGCGCAGGAGAAGAGCTCGGCTAAGCGAGCTGCGGCACTCGCCGCCTCACCTATGGCCCCGCTGTCGTTTCCTCAGGGGGCCCTTCGATCCCCACAACGACCGTCTATTCGTTGATTCTCTCTCCATCTATCTACAGCACAGCACAATGGTCTACACTATCGTCGTCCACCTCCAATCCCTCCCCGTCCGTCTCTCCCCTCCCCTTGAAACACTTGCACCCTTCCACTGACACTGTCGCGATACGTAGGAGGCCGTCCAGGAGATCAAGGCCAAGCTCAAGGAAGCGTCTGAGATCTACCAGAAAGACAAAGAGGTGCCTCTCCCCATCTACTGATAAGCTGGGACGAAAAGCTGACTTGGCTGGGTAGACTATCGACTGGTATGTGATGCAAGACCCCAAGGACGAGACCAAGTTCTGTATCGTCGAGCGGTACGAGCAAGAATCGTCTCAGCAGTACCATCTCAACAACCCTGTACGTCTCTCTGCTTTCCATATTACCTTGAAGTCCTATGGCTGACGGGTTTTGGCTTGTCTAGTACTGGAAGGTACGCTCTGGATCAACAAACAAGAGTGAAAGAAAGGAAGGGAAAGCTGATGATCGTTTCCAACAGACCTTCGACCCCTACGTCGTGCCCCGTCTCGCCAAGCCCATGGACCTCACCCGATGGGAGGAGCTCTAAATGCGCTCTTCACGAGCTTATGAGCATTATTTATATGAGAATCACCGCGCATGTGGAGAATATGAGGAGAAGACTGTGTATACCATGCATCGAGTATAGGTACCAGTGGACAAGACCCGTGCAGATGCTGATCCCAAGTCGATTCATATGCTGAGGAAAGTTCCCATGACTCGTAACAGAGACGAACATGGAAAGAACGAAAAGATAACGATGCTATATAAGAAAAGTGTCTGTAGTCTTCTATGGACTGAAATGCTGTTTTTGTTAGGTTGATAACTACTGATGCCGACAATTACACTCCCCCTCTCCCATGTACGCCCTTCCCCATCTACAAGAACGCCTCCTGAGGAATCGACCCCTTGATCTCCTCGAAATTGGCTACCGCCGCCTCCAAACCCCACCCATTCTGCGCTAGACACATCATGGCAAATTGGGCATTCATCCGCGTCCTCTGTGACACTTGGGCCACGAGCGCTTGTTGTTCCGCCTCTGAGGGTGCACCTGCGGCAGGAAGGCCTGGAGCAGCGGCGGGGGCGCCGGCGGGGATCACGACTTCGCTGGGGGAAAAGGGAATGGAGGGCGGTTGAATGGTGACGCCGTGGGATGCCAAAGGCTGCACACCGTCGAATGCGTTGGAGCCCAAGTAAGAGTGGACAATCATGGTGTCTGAGAGGATCGTCGCGGGGAACCCTGCAGCTACGGCACTAGCACGGCATTAGCTCGGGACTGGAAAGTAGCGTGTGTATACGTACGGAGAGTCTGGAGGCGCTTCAACCAGGATGAATGTTCTGGAGAAAGATCGATAGGTCCCCGAAGGCACTGAACACCGCTCGTCAGTACCAAGGCAATCAAAAGACAGACCCACTTACATTCCCTAAACATTCCTTGAATCTGCAAACACAACCTCACCCGTCCCCCTTCACTATCCAACACCCAACACTCGAAACACCATTTCCCAGCATCCGTCAATGGATGTTCCGTCTTGGGCACATTCTTGTCCCACCACTCCAACAACTTCTCCGGGTCCGCCCTCGTCTTGAGCGTCTCCATTCGCTGTTGAATACTCGTGGCGTTACGGAAAAAGTTTCGAGAAGGGAGCTTGGTCCAAGGCTCGAAGGGGACGGGTTGGGGGCGCTCGGAGCGGGTACGGGGGACGACCTGGGTGGCGAGGTAAGAGCGAGAGCTGAGAGTGTTTACTGCGATAGAGATGAGGGCGTTGGGGGCATAAGCCGTTAGAAGCTCGCCCCGGGCATTGTCGAATAAGGGAAAGTATCTGACCATATGTTAGCTGGCGTCGTCTCTGAAAAAAGATATACTAACCTGGCGCAAAAGCTCATGGCAAAGTCTTTGGCAGCAGCCTCTGAAAAGAACTCGGGCTTGACCTCCACAGGGAAAGTGTATGGCCTAGCAACGAGTGCAGCCTTTTGCTCGTCTGTGTGTTTGATTTTGGGCTTCCTTTCGATGGGAAAGACGACACGTTCGAGACTGACGCCGTCGAGAATCCTCAATCCAGGGAATCGCCGGAGAATCTCACTGCGACATGTTAGCCACTTGCGACCATAGACAAAGAACGGACGTACTGCTTATAGATGGCCTCTCCATCTTGCATCCCCAACGTCTTTTCCCTGAAAGCACAGCCGTTCAACTTGAGCTCTACCAGACTCTTCAAACTCCCCATCCCTGCATTCGCCTTTCCTTTCTTCTCTCCAGACGCCAGGATGTTGTCCAGCTCGGCGATATGGTTGATGGGGTTGTCGCTCAAGTCAAGCGCTCGAATATCAGGGAGCCAGAAAGGCAGCTTTTCAAGCTGTTTGAGGTGGTGGAAATCGTTTGAGCCGAGTGTAAGGGTGTGAATGGGTGTATTGTCGGTCTGTAAATCATTAGCCAGAGTAGGGGCGAGGCTGTGACTCTGAATACCTTTTGGAGAACCGAGTCGATCAGACGCCAGAAAACCATACCAGAGTTGTGAGGGGCGCGAACGTGGCCGGGAGGGAGGATGCCATTTGTATTGAGCCATTCGTCATGTTGGAGGTTCTACAACAATCAGCGCGGCCCTGATATCAACATGGATAACACTCACCGACATGTCCAGAACGCCCGGAGAGATCATCCTGCTTCTCAACCACGCCTTCATTTCCTCACTCCCCAGCTTTTGTTTCAGCTGAGAGTTGGCGTGATCCGTCTCGGCTTTGCTTGGTGTGCCGCCTCGCCTCAGATCAGCCAGGGTCGGTGGTGTCCCCGCAGGATTCCGCCCCGGGTGTGAATGACGCCCTCCTCTACCCCGCGCGGGCTTTGCCACATTGGTCGGTCGTTTTGCGTAGGGAGAATCATCTCTACCATTGACTGGCGGTCGATGGCGGCCAGTCTGATAGTGCGTTCGGTTGTTTGGATATAGGTTATACGGGCGTTGATATCGTGGAGAGATGTGATTTGGAATGTGAATGGGTTGTATATGTACCGGTCGACGAGGTAGGGGGTGACGGGTAAAAATAGAGGGCGGGTGGGGGCGAGGAGGATATTCCGAGTCGGTAAGCATCATTTCAAAATCTTCAGAGGTGTCTGGTGGCATGGTGCTGAGGGAGCGGGGCAAAGTGCGGAAGGGAGGTTTTGTGTCGTGTCTTACCCGGGATCCAATGTCCTTTCCCTAGAAAGGAATGGCGGGCGGGGTATGAAAAGAGACTCGTGTCTCGATACGAGATGGCGAAGGTTGCTGTATCTCTGTGTATCTCTGTCTACCCTGTCATACATGGCCAGATTGCCTCAGGGTGGCGAATACCTCGAGGCTCATGGCGACATATTTCTGGCCGGGCAACCCTGGCTTTCCCAGCACCGCCAGAGGAGGTAGTTGGAAACATCACTTACCTGATCAAGAGGTCCACTGGACCTTCCTCGCCTCGCTGCGCCCCTGCCTGGTCCCCGCTGGACCCCACCGTCTATGTCCATTCCTTGCGTCGCCGACGACCTCGAGATGCCAGCACCCCTCAGGGCATTGGCCACGACTCTGGATGCGGGCCCGCCAGCTGCTGCGCCCCTGATAGAGAGGGAGGAGGAGGGTCCGGATTGGTTGTTGGCCATTGCAGAGAGCGCCTGGTATGCAGCCATAGATTGAGCTGGGCTGGAGGTGAAGCGTGGGTTGGATCTGGCTGTTTCTACGCTGGACAGTTCGTTGTTGGGGTGTTGGGTGGTGGATAGTATCCCTGGGAGTTAGAAGTGATTGAGATGAAAGAGAAGAATGAAAGAGCGAGGAGAGAGAACCACATCCCGCCCGCGCCTATCGTCAGCAATGCTGGAATGGGTTAGGCGCGGGCAGCTTCGGGACGGAGCCTATGACCTCTATCATTTACATTCCAAGTAAATCCATCCTATATACCCTATACTCCACCATGGGCGCCGCGCAGTCTTCTCAAGCTCCCCAGGAGCAGCTCATCACCCCCCAAGAACCCTCCACCTCCGTCCAAGTACGCCCATCTCCTCGCCCCACGTCATCTCTAACACCCACGCAGTTTTCCCCCTCTCTCATCTCCCGTCTCTCCTCCCCCCACGAGCCCACAAACCCCCATGCCAACGCTGATGAAGTCGTCCGCCGCCGACTTGCTGCCGAGTCTGCCCACCTCCGATCGCAGGAAGCCGAGATCCTCAAGTCCATCTCGGCCGCGTTGGAGAAGGAGAACTTGGACAAGGAGAAGCCAGGGATGAGCTCGGAAGTCTTGGGCAAGGATATTGAGGAGATCAGGGAAAAGGTCGAGAGGATCAGGGAGAGAAAGACCAAAGAGGGAGCGGCGGTCAAGAGTGCGAGGGAGAGTGTGGAGAAGTGCTACCTGTAGGTCGTGTTTTATTCGACTTGATTATGGCTAATGTCGCATCAGCACCAACCCCAACAAGCCCCTGGATTGCTGGAAGGAAGTCGAGGCGTTCAAGACGGAGGTGTCGAAGCTTGAGCAGGCAAGTTCTCCCCCGGTTATTCCATCCGCCGCATACTGACCTAGTATTCAGGCTTTCGTCAAGTCTCTTCAATAGAAATATGATGCATGCATCGGAAGCTTGTCAAACGCATCATTAATACAATACGCATCATGGATACAATGGGACTTTTGGCTTACGGAGCCAATGACGATGGTGATGAGTTCATTCCTTGCAGTTCTCACGATCTGCAGCACCTCCCTTCATGCCCAGCTCCCTTATCCCCCGCTTGGAGGAGCCTAGTCCAGACTAAGTCTTGACGCTCCACACCAACGCCCATCTACAAAGGTTGATCGACGTTTCAGTAGTCACAAAGGATCCACCAATGGTTGAACATCAACCACTCAAACCATCTACATAACCAAGCTCCCCCTCTGCAACTCGCCCCGAAACCGATCCCAAATCAAGTCTGGTACTGACAAACTTTCATTCAAAGTCTCACTCCTTTGCATGGCAACCTTGATCACCCTAGTTTGCTGGCCAACATCACCTTCGAACACAGATCCCACTGAGCACCGCTCGGCGAACAGAGCCACTCCCGATACCATGCGCAAGACTCTAGGACCCATCGTCATGATCGACACCTCCCCTCCTCACCGTCCCTGGGATGGTAATCAAGCTACCCTCCTCTTCTTCCCTCTCATTACCGCTTTTTTCCTGGTCTTGATGTCGACTCTATCGACACCGATTGTCGATGGGCTGCATATCGGTAAGATTGGGGCTAGCGACGTCGGAAAGGTGAGCTGGGGAGTCTGGGGATGGTGTGCTTCCGGTGTGCCCGGGGTCAGGTATGCTCCCCCTCGAGCTATATGACTGTGAAAGAGCTGACATGGGTGGTAGCGATCTCTGCTCTTCCGACCGAAAGTTCAGTGCTCCATTCTCTTCAATCACAGGCAAGCTTCCTGAATCTCTGGCATCGTTCCAAGAGATCAATGATGCCATCCCTGCTTCTTTTCTGATCGCTAATGGTCTCATGCATATCTTTGGTGGGTCCCTCCGGCCTTACGTTCATTGCAATACTGATGGGTGTGAGTGCAGCTACGGCCTCCGTATGGATGACCATCACCTGGACCCTCGCCGCCTCGGGCCAGTGGTACAATAAACGGCAGAATGCTTATGACTGGACTCGCTGGTCTTTTGCTGCCACAGGCTGGTCTGGTATCTTGATACTGACTGCTGTAAGTCGCCTCCTGCCTCAAAGTTCCTCAGAGCTGATCGCATTCGCACAGTGGGCGCTGGACCTCTCTTTCCTGGTCCGCCTCTCCGACCTCTCCCTCCCCGACGGGTCTCAAGCCCACCCCACACCTGGCCCCGCCATCTTTATGCAGCTTGTCGCCTTCCTCTGCTGTCTCTCAGCCTTCATCGCCAGGGTTTCTTGGGGCAAATTCAAGAGCCGCCCCGAGTGGACTCTCAAGAATCAAAGTGATTTCCATAGGGAAGGCCAGGCGCCCATGTCGGCGTTGCCGCCTAGTGAGGAGGAGCCGCCTACGTGGGCGTCTCTCAATATACAAGATGCGCAGCCGGTTGTGTTGGATGAGAAGGATGGAGCCAGCTTGGGGGTAAGAGCTGAGCAGGAAAGTAAGCCTTCGATCTATGTGCCTTCTCATGACCAGACAAGCTACGCGTTCTAAGTCTTTTGAATCACATCACGATACTGCCCGTGATTCCGAGTAGTCGTAGCCTTGCCTTGTAACAATCTCATGTACACTATCCTCAGTCATAGAATGCTCGCTAGCGTCTCACGCCCTTGCATTGTCCTGGAAAGAAAAGAAAGAGAAACGCCCCAAAAACATATCTCCTCTTGGGAAAACCTGCATAAAGAAACCCCTTCATAAGACAAGTACTCTCACATGCCTGGATGTGTAAAAAGAGAAAATGAGGAAAATGGTAGAACAAAGACAGGACAAGTACACAAAGAAAGAAAAGATAGAAAGATCGCCGAGACGAATGTCCACCATGTCCACAGCGTATATGATACAAAGCACGATCTCGGCTCGTGAGCTGCCATTCTACTCGCGGTCTTGTCCAAACACCGAGAGGGCATTGTCTACCAGCCACTGAACACTCAGAGCCTTGCCCGCCATATCCCCAAACTCTCTGCTGGGATCCGATGAGCGCATCAAGGTAGCTACGGCAATGATTAGCACCAGCTCATCAACACACAAGGAGACTCACGACCAAAGACCACTCCCAGATTTTGCGACGTCATCAAGTTCTCTGCACTGAGCGCCGTGACCCGGTTGAGATGGAGCATCAACACCTTGAGAGTGTTAAAGTGTTCTGTAGGGAGCTCTTGCAGGAGTGCGAGGAATCCTTGGCGTTTGTTGCTCGTGTCGCGGATAGCTAAAGACGCGTTAGCTCCAGTGTTGCGATTATAGAGTATCGACTCACTAGCAGCAGTCACAAAGCTCTCATGCAGCTCGTGAGTGAAGAGCGGGTTTGGCAATGACCTGAAATACGTCTTCAACACCGAGGTGACACTCGATATATCATTGAACGCATCCACGTCGGTCAAATCAAACGACTCGTAGTCGCCTCTTTCAAACAGTTGAGTGATTTGTTTTGACTGGGAGGAGCCACCGGTCTTTCGGTAGATGCCTTCGTACTCCATACCGACTTCTTCGACGGCGGCGATACACTTGGTGACAATCGTGGGAATCATCTGTTGGTCGGCTTGGACCTGTTCGATGAGAGGGCGGCCGAACATTGATGGGACTGTATATCATTAGTGGGGTTTCACTGGATGCGGTGACAAGTACTCACGTAAAGGCCCCTCGGGCTCTTCCTTCAAGACCTTACTTCCCGTACACCCTCTCGGCAACTTTTCCGCGCACTTGCTATGGCACACAATCCCACAAGCTGATTCGGCATCAGCAGCTGGTAGCGACATCGTCTTCAAGTCGACACTCACAATTACATTTCACTTCCTGCAATCCCCACATCTTTTCCCCACAAAGCTCACACCTCGTGAAACGCATCATTGTATGTTGCTGGAAGGTATGGTCCCGCATTCCAAACTCGGTGCTCGGTCTCGCGGCTAGACCTCCGGCCAGTCCACCCATCGCCAGCCCAGCAACACCCAACGATATACCACCCCGAGTCTTGTTACCCTTCTCCCTCTCTGTCGAGGACGTTTGAGTGAGAGCAGCCTCTTTATCAAGACCAAGTGGTTTTGAAATGTTGGCAGGGGATGACGAAGCCTCCGGTCCTTTTGAAGACTTGTACCATTTGAAGCGCTTGACAGGGGCTGCTTCGGCGGTTTCCGGTTTGGTCACCTTTACCACTCTTGCCGTCACCGTCTCTTCCGGCACGTCCTGGAGCCCCTGGCCTGTCAACGAAGCCAGACTGGGAGAATTTTGCAAATGGTGATGCCCTTTGCTCCCCTTGCCTCCAAACGCACTTCCGTTGCCAAAGATCGTCGGTGGCCGCGCTCTCGACAAGCTGTCCTGCAGGCTCTCCGTCTGTCTTGTCAATTGCGAGCACAACTCGGATAGATCCTCGTTCTTCGCTGCCAGAGCTGCAGACTCTTCGAGACTGGCTTCCTTGATCTGGCGAAGCTCGGTGATTTCGCGTTGGAGCGACTCGACCTGAGAGGAGAGAGACTCGAGTTCTTGCGCGTACTGTGAGCGGATTGTGTCGAGGCGGGTGGAGATCGATTGTGATATCTTGTTTGGTTCGACATTTGACGATCTGCTTGGCAATCAGTGTACCACTCTGTAAGCGTAGCTCTCCGACTCACCCGACCCGTTCAGCCAACTCGTCGACTTCTGCCAATCTCACATCCCTTTCAACCCTCAATCTCGATATATCCCTCTCCAACCCGGTCAGACTACTCGCCAGATCCTTGCTTCTCCTCTTCATGTTCTCTGCCCTCTTTTCGTCGCCCGAAATCACACTCATACGCGCAGTCTGAGAATGAAGCTGGGCGCGCAGACGGGAAACTTCGGTTTCAAGCTCGGTACGGCGGGTGCGTTCCTTGTCGTATTCTTCGCCGGCGACAGAAAGGCCTTCAGAGTATTGCTGACTCGAGCGCTTGGCTCCAGTATACTTGTTTTTCAGCCCCATCATCGCTTCCCTCATCTCTTCCACCTCCCTGATCACACCGGTCAATACGCCCACATCCACATTGACATGCTCTTTTTCTCTGAATTTGGCTTCTGCTAGCAGCTCCACCAGTTGATGGAGATCGCTCGGCGCGCCAGTATTGGAGCCTAGGCGGGAACGGACGGAGAATGTGCTGTCCGCAGAAGCCTGGCGCCTGACCTGCGAGTAAGGGTCGGAAGAGTACGGTGACAGATGAGGTCGAGATGGATGAGACTGAGCCTGGGGGTCAGAGTTGATAGCAGAGAGCATGTCCAGACTCGGGCTTCTCGCCAACGACTGGGACGCTGATCCCTCTTCTTCATCCTGGCCGTTCTCAAACTCGGCATGAGCAGCCTTGTTGGGTGATTGATCCATGTTTTTCAAGATCAGCGCAAAGTCGGGGTCGGATAACGAGAATGATATCGGCGGCAGATCAGGTGCGTTGAGTTTGGGCGTCTTCTTCTCCTGCCCTTGCCCTTGTCCCGGCTCTAGAGTTTGTAAAGCCGCCTCCCGAGCACCATCCTCCTCTGTCCTTGTGCCAGACCTCGACCGCGTCTGTTGAGCTTGAGCAAGGTGATCCGGCAAAGAGGTTGTTCTCGGCGGGGCCTGGGATGGCGGTTGGATTTGTTGTTGCTGTTGCTCGGGAGTACCGGAACGGTTGCGCAGATGCTCAGTCGCCTGCGCCTGAGCTTGTTGCAGCTGGCTACCTCCCCCAGTACCACTTGCGCTCCCGCTTCCACCCGACCCCAGACCATCTCTCAACGGTAGCGACTGGCCACCTATGAACGGTGATGGCGACGTTGGTGACTTTATTGGTTTTTCGCCATTGTCGCCGGCGTTGATGTTTGCCTTGGCGTCTGTAAAGGAAGCACGCAGAGGCGATGGCGGGAGACGCTGCTCCATGAACGTTGAATTGGGCGCGTCCATCCCATAGGTCATGCCTGGGTTGATCGAACGTCTTTTCTCGGCTCTACTGGTGGACGGCACGCCCAAGCCCGCCCCAAGAGTTGGCTGCTGTTGACTCTGCCCTTGAGGGGACGGGAGCGGTTGGCCGGGACGCTGCTGGTAATGCGGTTGGGGTGAAGACGCTTCGGGCGGGCGGAGTGGACGGGTACTTTCGCTTTCTGATGGGGACGCGGGCAGAGGCATGGCAGAAGCTTCAGCCAACTGTTTACCCGCGGGAGACCCCGCCCTCGCGAGACCTCTGTCTCCTACAGCCAGATCTCGCCTGCCCTGATCTCTTTCAGCGTCGTCGTGCTCGCCCAGCCCGTGGGCATATGGTGACCAGGGTCTAGGTGAAGGCGTGGACGCTGGTACGTTGGCAGCCGGCGACTGGCTCGCTCCAGATTGCGAAGGATTTGTGGGATTGAGATAGGACCCTGATGCGCCTTGATTCGGTAGAGGGGCAGACAAAGATGTCTGTCTCTCCTCTTCTATCTTTCCTTCTTCGCGTTCCCTTTTTTCACGTTCTTTTTCTTCGCGCCGGGCTTGTCTTTGGCGTTTTGCTTCAGCGTGACGCCGAGACTTTGCTACTCTCTCATTGTGGCAAGACTTTTACTAAAGTCAGTGGTGTTCCAGACGGAAGAGAAGCACGCACCATGCAATATATCCCTTGGCTAGTCTTGGCAAATACAAGCTCTTCAATGCGCCTTTTACACGTCCGACACGTAAAGCAATGCGCGTGGTAAGACTCGTCGCCTGTCATGATGGCTTCTTCTGTGATTGCCTCTTTGCAGACAAAGCACTAGTACACTGTAAGCTTTTGTCCAGAGAAGTTGTGTCTCAACTCACTTGGTACGAGCAGTTGCCACAAACGGGACTGCCGTCGGATAGCAGCAAGAGGTTGGTGTCCGCCGACACCTTCTCCTTGCATTTGGCGCATCTAAAGCAGTCGACGTGCCATAGTGTCGTCCCAAAGGCAACCACGACGCCCATATGCGTAGGGTCAATGATCTCTCCGCAGCCCCCACATTTCTGATCCTTGAACTGCCCCGGCAACACCTTTCCATCCGTGTTGACGAGCTGGTCTTCCACTGCTGACGGAGAGAAAGACTGGGCATGTGCGTGGCCGTGGGGGTGGGCCTGGTCGTGATCATGGTCATGCCCTAGGCCAAGCCCCAGGCCGTTCGACTCTGAGACAGAGGTGGGGACATTGGAAGGCGAAGGGACTCTGGGAGAGAGGATCTGTTGGGTGGAGGAGGATGTGAGATTGGGGGATTTCCTGGTGGTGTTGAGGGGGGCGGTATTTGGCTGGGCGAGGGTGGCCATGGTGGCCGTCGAGGTGGTGGATACGCGTCGCGCTAGGGGAAGTACGTATGCTGAGTATACCGTGGGGTGTTACAAGAACGGGGGACTTGAATTGTTTTCGCGTCGCGCGCAGGGGGGGATGACAGAAGTGATTCCGTTTTTGGCAGGCTGTGTGCAGTCGGAGATAGAAGAAAATAGGCCGACAACAAGAGTGGGGGTCTGTGCGTAGGCCTGCGAGCGCCGTACGCTGGCGGGGTATCGCTGCGAGCTGATTCTTCGTGGATCCACCGGGGCGGGCGGGAGGGGGAGTCGGGGAGTGCGCGGGAGGGATCCCCTTTTGGAGGGAGGGAGGGGAGAGAGATAGATGCGGGCTGCAGAGAACAACAGAACGGGTGGTCGACGCGTCCAAGTCGTGAGCCAACAACCTCTTATGTGGGGGGACACCTCCAAGTCACGTCCGCCTCCTTCAGCCACCGAAACTTTCCCTTTCTCTTTCTCTTTCACGCAGCATTCAATCGTAAGTCATTTCTCTGCTGGGAAGAGAGGAGGGAGCACCTTTCATTCGTCACGATGATCAACTATAACCCTGTCGAGCCCATCTGAAATATGGTCGAGCTAAGAGGCTTATTCACAATACACTGAAAATTCTGAACGATCATCATGAGATGGTGTTCTTTCCTCTCCTCTTTACTGGGATCTGTAGAAGAGAAGACCGTGCTTACGAAATTGATATAGGTAGTGTCCGGTCAATTCAAAGTCATGAGGGTTGTATGACGGTTGTGAGAGAGTGTTGCCAGTCGGGCATCACACGCTGTCTTAAACACGAGTACCGCTGTATTCGTTCTGCCATATGTAACTTTACGATATCTCCATTGCCGATGCCACCATGTCTCGACGTTTCGGCTGCCGTTATCATTGCGTTCTGGATAGATCCATGGAGTACTATGTACACAACTTCAAGTCAGCCGACTCGATGGTGATCTGAGAGCGAGGTGGAGCACATGCTGTGACATGCAGTGCCCGTGGCTTCCAACATGTTTGCCCACATTGCCATAATACGATATTCATGTACCCTCAGTCGACGATTCTACGAGTTGAAGCAGAAATGCCAAGGTCCGTCGATTACAGAAGTCTGAAAGTGGAGGCTCGCCGCGCACGCGTCTTGACTTTCAACAGACTTGCTGCTTCCAACGTCATTCACGCTATACTTGATCGCTCCTCCTAGTACAGCTCGAAAACCTCAAGACCTACTTCACAGTCAAGATGAACGACCCTCTCTCCGGCCTATCCGCACCTCCCCCTCGGTACCTCCTCGAATCCGACTCTTCCGACGAAGAAGGACAAGGAGCTTACCCCGGGTCTGCCCCCGCTTCTCGACCCAAGATCCAACTGGATCAACCGCCTGTAACTGTTACTCTCCCTACTGGTGGAACAGTGGACGGGACGGTGGTTGCTACCGGACAAGCTGGCAGGTTTTTATTGAAGCATCTCCCCGCTCCAACTGGGTCAGAGGGTGTCATCAAGATCGGTGATGACAAGGTCGGGGTCATTCATGCTTTTCAGAACGAGTTGCTCGTTTTGGTGGACGATGGCGATCTCTCACACGAAAGTGTATGGGCCATTGCGAAGCAGCTCGTGCAAGACATCCAATCACCTAAATGGTATGCTTTTTGCATCGTATCCGACTTGCTCTATAGCTGACTACTGTATCATAGGACGACGTTATCGTCGTACGTTCCCGCCATGTACATCGCCAAGGCCAAATCTTCCCACCTTGACCCGCCCGTGCGGTTCATCTCGTCCTCATCGTCCCAAAAGACCGAGGTACAGGGGGCAGAGAGGTATGACCCTCCAAACTATATTTCCGGGCTTGCTGCAGCTCTCTTGACCCTTGTACGTCCCCAATTCCCAATCCCAACATGCCTGACAACGGGTTGCTGATACCTCAAAGTCTGCCCTGCCTACAACATCCCTCCAATCCACATCAACCATCCTCCTCCCCCTCCCCCTCTCCCGCCTCGCAATCTCCCACCTCTCCACCCCTCTCTCTTCCTCCTCCTCGTCTATCGCGTCCCTCCTCAAGGGTAGGAGGAGTCAGTGGACAGATGATGATGATGAGCCATACTCTGCACCGGGGATGGGACGGGTGAGAGGAGCTAGACATGGGCATGTTGCGGGGGAAGGTGTGGGGATGTACACTTAGGCGTATCGGAATATCGTACTGTATAGGGAGACGATTTGTCTATGCAAAGAAGATACATACAAGTAAACCCAGACAGCCGCCGGTCGAATAACGGCAAAGCCCCTATGCCACTACACTTATACCCTCTCTTCTCGTAGAGTTAATCTTCCACGGCATCTCTCGGCCTGTAAATACCTCCTCTAGACTCGATAGCTTCAATAACATCTGGCGGTGCCCGACCCGTCACGCGTACGGCGTAGATACCTCGCATCCGTTTATCTATTGGAACGTATCAGCTTCTAGTTTCGCAAACTTGCCGTAGAGAGGAGAAAGAGACGTACCTATACGTTGCCATCTAGCAACCCAGCTCTCGGTCGGTTCAATCATCGCAATCATTCCGTCGTACAACAGACTCGTGCATTCTGCCACACGGTCTGATGATCCTCTCATCTGAGAGCCCAATGTCAGCTATCGCATCATCTGATTTAGAGCCATGTGTACCGAGCGGCTATGTGTGTTAGGGATGGGAAGGAGCGTACCTCGAGGATATCTTCACAATTGGGACACCCTTGGGTAAGAAAGTCGTTGGTAGACTGCAAGATGGAGCATACGAGGCATGCTCGGAGTTCGGCTTTTCCGCTCTTGGGGGGCATGGTGGTCTGGTTCTTTTGATTTGTGGTGCAGTTGGCACGAGGTTCAAGGGGAATACGTTTATAAAGTGCTGGTAAACAGAGAATCAGAAGTCGCAGAGGGAGACAGGAGGACGGCGGCGATTTGATTCCGTTCCACTCATCTTTAGACTTGTTGCCACTCAACTCTCTTCCTACTTCCTACCAAACATGGGATCCAAATCAGAATCCATCTCTCTCGAAGAAACCAATAAACACAGAGCCGCCCTCGGTCTCTCCCTCATCGGTGTAGCACCCGAGGGCGGCGAAGGGGAAGGAGCAGAGGTCCCGGAGGATAGGGATGCTATCGCTGAAGCCAATTATGCTCAGAGGAGGGAGGATATGGCCAGGGAGAAGAAGGAGAAGGAGACGAGGGAAAGGATTGAAAAGTGTGTATCTCATATACCATCTCGTGCTATGAGAAGGCAAGCTGACAAAGTGTACAGGGCCCGTAACAAGGCTGCGTACAACGCAAAGATGAAAGGCTCTACTCTTGCTCAACCCTCCACCGACGACTCTCTCTCCGCCAAAGACTGGATCAAGAAACAAAAGAAACGCGAAAAGCAACGTCAACAGCAGCTTGCTAAACAGCGGGAGCTTGACCAGGCTGAAGCGGATAGGATCGCTGAAGAGGGGTACGGGGAGGAAGACTTGAAGGGTCTGAAAGTGGGGCACGAGGCGGAAGAGTTTGAGGAGGGAGAGGATGTGATCCTGACCTTGAAAGATAGCGGTATCCTTGGAGGGGAGGAAGACGAGTTGCAGAATGTGAACCTTGCAGAGGACGCAAAGATCAAGGCGGCGCGGGAGAGAAAGCGTAAAGCCCAAGCTGCCTATACTGGATACGATGATGAGGAGTTTGAGGACGAGGGTCGTATAGGCGAGCGAGGAAGCGTGCTGGCAAAGTACGACGAGGACTATGCGGATCTTGGAAAGGGCGGCGGCTTGAAGAGTGATGGATTCAGGTTGGGAGGCGCGGTGGTAGAGAAAAAGGTCAAGGCAGATGAAGACGTGGAGATGGGGTCTGCACCAGCGCAGAAGGTCAAGCTGAACCTCGACTATGCCAGTACGTCTGATTTCGTATACATACCTGAAGAAAACGCTAATGGGAAGAGCAGAGGAGTTTGAGGTATCCGACTATGCCAAAGAGGGCGATGCTGGCTTCAAGAAGCCCAAGAAGAAGAAGGCCAAACGCTCTACCAGACGTGCGCAAGACGACGAGGATGAAATGGCAGTCGATGGAGAGCCCACGTTCACAAGGCGGGTTGTGGAAGACGGACCGGAAAATCTGGTCGACGACGACGACCTCCAAGCGGCCTTGGCGAGGACAAGACGTGTGAATGCAAAGAAGAAGCCGAGAGCCAAGCCGGAGGATATTGCCGCACAAAGTACGTCAATCCCTATTCCTCCCAAAGACAAAGCTAAACGAATGATAGTTGCGCAACAGAGAGAAGAGGAAGACAGGAAGCCAAAAATCGAGCAAGACGCAGAAGCTGAATCCGGCCTCATCACTTTGGACGATACTTCTGAGTTTGTTCGCAACGTCTCACTCGACTCTCGTGCTCTCCCCGTCAAGCGCGAACGTCTTTCTCCCGCGCCTTCTTCAACTCCCGCGCCTGCAGGCCCCTCCGATACTGCCGCCGCAACTCAGGAGCGAGTCACCGTCAAGATCGAGCGACCAGAAGAGGGGGAGCTGGATGAGGATGAGGAGATGACCGAAGAAGACCAAGAGCTCGCCGAGATGGCTGCGCGAGAAGGTCTGTCGCTGGAAGAATATCGCCAGAAAATCGATAACCAGATGGTGGAAATGGCCGCTCTCCAAGCAGCTCAGGCCGAAAAGGACAAGGAGAATGAGCCCGAGCCGACTGTGGGACAAGGCATGGCCGGCGTCCTCGCATTGCTCAAGCACCAGGGCGCTTTGAAGTCACGAACGGCTGAGGATGAAGAGCGCGAAAAGGTTCAGAAGCAAAAGGACCTCTGGCTCGCCGATTACAGGCGAAGAATGGCTCAGCGAGAGCTGGAAAAGATCAGGTCGAGAGGAGGTGACAAGGATCAAGCGCAGAGAGAATGGGAGAATAGGATGAGGGAGCAGCAGGAGGCAAAGGACGCTCTTGAGATCTACAGGAACTACAAGCCAGATGTCCAAATCAACTACCACGATGAGTTTGGAAGACGTGAGTTGATTCATTTGCCACATTTTCGTCACTAACAGACAATGCAGAGATGACACCGAAAGAGGCTTGGAAGAGTCTCTCTCACAAATTCCACGGCAAGACGTCTGGTCGTATGAAGACTGAGAAACGACTCAAGAAGATCGAAGAGGAGCGCAAGCAACTCTCTATGAACTCGTCAGACACTCCATTGGGGATGACCAATGCCTTCAACCGAAGGCAGCAGGCGACTGGGGAGGCGCATATGGTTCTGAGTGTCGGAAACAAGCAGTCAGTGCAGTCGAGTGGAAGCAAAAAGCGTTAGAACAACGGAATAGATGTTGTAGAGTGTAAAATCTTGCATTATCATCGTCTGGTTATATATACAAGTACAAATAACGAGCCTTGTCCGTGGTATCTATTGATTACAGCTAGAGGGAAGACATATCATGAGGCGTTGCGACGCGTCGTACCAAACGGTGTTCGAGATGGGGGCAGAGGGAAGGCTGACCGCTTGGCAGGCTCGGTCGTCACGGGCGAAGGCTTTGCAAAGATGTTTCTCCCCATGTCCACTGACGTCTTCATCTCCCCAATCACAGGTTTCTCAGCCGTCACGTTCCCGTTCACCCCCAATCTAGCACTTAGTGGGGCAAAAGCCCCGCCTCGCTGAGGTGTGAAACTCGATTTAGAGCCCAGGGCTTTGCGAGGGGAGATGATGTTTGAAGAGGCCGGGAGCATGATGGCCTCTACGGGCCTAATCGCCTCCGCATCGTCGTTTTCTCGAGACCGCTTGTGACCAGAGCCAGGTGCAGTGGGGGGCGAAAAGATATTAGGAGGGATCGCTCGGGGTGTTCGAGAGACGGGGGCAGGTGCTGCTTGAGCTGTAGTAGGCGGGGGGGGCATGGATGTACGTGAAGGTACGGGGACAGGGGCAGATGCTCGCTTGGCAGGAGAGGGAGCGATTGGTTTGCTACTCAAGAGCTTGTTCATGGCCGTGTTGACATCCGTCTGGGCCTGCTCAAGCTGTCGAGTGAGTTTGCCAATTTTCCTCTCAAGTTTGGCCTTGGCCTTGAAAGCTTCTCGAGTCTGATCGTCGGCTTCGTCGACCTCCTTGTTCTTTTGAGTAAGAGCAACCTCCAAATCTGTTGAAGGTCAGCATCAAATCACAAGGCAGGCATGGGATACTCACCGTCTACTCGCTCTCTCAATTCGATGACAAGCTGTTCATCAACAAGTGGGGTTGAAGATACAGTCATCGCCTGAGCGAGATCGCCCTTGAGCTTCTCATTCTCATCTTTCAGAGATGCTACACTAGCTTCCAATGCCTCTGTTCTTTGCAACGCTTCGTCCGAGCGACTCCTGACATTGCTGAGTTTGTCTTCGCTGACTTGACGCTCGGCTGACCTGAAGTAGAGTATCAGCTGGCTCCCTGACGTAATTCAATGGCACCTACAATCTGGTAATCTCGCTGCGACTCTCGGCCAACTCTTTTTGGGTTGCCTCTCTAATCTGATCCACACTTTTTGATTGCTGGGACAACTCCTCCTTTTCTGCCACAGCCTTCTCGAGAAGCTCAGTCAGCTCCTTGATGTTCCTTCGGGCACTCTCCGTCTCCATCGCGAGCCGTTCTTCAGCACGGGCGGCAGCTTGTGCAGTCCCTTCATCTTCTGACACTTGGGCTTGAAGCTCGCCCATTCGGGTGCGAAGAGCGTCTCGCTCCGCTTCGACAGTCTTGGAGGCCTCTAGAGCGGAAGAGATCTCGGCTCGGAGCTGGTCGACTGTGCTTTGCTGTTGATCAATGTTGACGGTGTTTTCAGCGGAACGAGACTTTTCCGCCTGAAGTTCGGCAGAAAGTGTCTCGGAGTTGGCGATAGCCAGCACGAGTTCTTTCTTTCTCTGGTCAAGTTGTTGATTGACCTTGGCAAGCTCTTCCTCGGCTTTGCTGGCTTTATCTTGAGCATTAGACTTCTGGGTTTCGATATTCGCCAAGCTTTCGCTGGAAGCCATCTCAGCCTCAGCCAGCTCTTCAAGCAAACGATCTTTCTCTGACCCAATGGAGGCTGCCGCTGATTGGGCGTCGGCAACGCCCAGACTCAGTTCCTCAATTCTCCCAATAAGAGCGCTGATCTCCTCTTCCTTTTCAGCTGCCCGCGAGACAGCCTCCTTCTCGGTATTGAGCATGAGTTCAAGCTTAGCAGTGAGGTCGTCGTTTCGGGTGGAGAGGTCGCGCAGACATTCTTCCTTCTCAGAAAGACGAGACTCCAAAATGGCCAGTCTATCGGCACTGTCGGTAGCAACGACACCAGCTTGCTCACTTTCCGCGATGCGGGTCTGGAGATGTTCGTTCGCCTCTCTGAAACTTTCAAGCGCTGCTCGAGCAGAGTCTTGTTCTGACTTGGCAGTCGCCAAAGCAGTGCTTGTGATTGCATGGGTAGCTTCCAGTGTCATGATTCGCATTTCTTGTTCAGCTGAGGCCTTTCGGTCCGCGGCGGCGGTAGATCGCAGGACCTGGGCTGCTTCCTGTGCTTTAGCCAGGACGTCTTGGGCGACGGACCAACGAAGTTCAGCACCATGAAGCTGCTGTCGGTAGGTGGCAAGCGCCAAGACAAGACCTCGAGCGTCTTCAGCTGAGTTTTGTGCTTCGGTATCCAGCTGTTTCTGAAGTGTACCACACTCCTCTTCGAGCTCTGCATTCTCTGCGATGGTCTCTTCCTGGGCTGACTCGAGAAGGGCGAGGTTGGATTTAGCCTTGTTGAGCTCATTGGTGAGCGCGGTAATCCTCACTAACATCTTCGTCAACTGGTGATTTCGCGATGTGAGATCGACTTACCATCTCTTCGCTCAATCTTGTCCTGCAGGGTCCTCTCCATAAGTACATTTGGCAGAACCCCAGACCTAGAACGTTGATGGGATAACCTTCTACTCTCAGCCGGGACAGCGCTCGCCAGATCTCCAGGCAAGTCTCCATCTTCGCTTGCGACTGTCGAAGAAGCACGGGATTCCGGGCGATCGCTGAGTTTCCTGCTTTGCGCAACATGGTGCAGAACGTTGGTGAGCTCCGTTTGCAAGGACTCGGCTTTGGCCTCGGTGTGTTTGAGGACGTCTTCGCGCGCCTGAAGGTTTGACTTGAGCTCGGCAACTCTGGAGTTGAGGGTTGCGGCGTCTGCTTGTGTAGCAGCGAGACTGTTTTCCAAGTTGACAATATGTTCGCCAAGCTGTTTCTTGTCATTCGCGAACTCCGTCTGCTTGTCTTGTGCCGCGATACGAAGCCCGACAATCTCCTCTTCCAACTTTTCACACATCGCCTTGCTTCTTCGGAGATCCTCCTCAAGCCGTTGGACTTCCTCCACAACTTCATCTCTCTCAGAGTTTGCAGCTCGCACAGCAAAGTGGCCCTCGTTCTGAACAAACGAGAGATTGTGGCGAAGATTGTCGCGCTCGGCACGGAGGCGGCCAAGTTTCTCCTCGATCTCCTTTGTGTCGGCAAGGTCAACAGAATTCTGGGGAGAAGTTTTAGAAGCAGTTTGGAGTGAAGACTGGAGTTCTTTGACTCGTTGATTGAGTTCAGTAACCCGAGCTTCAGCAGCCGCGAGAGACGCCTCATGTCTGATGTTGCTCTCGTCGACCTTGGCAGTAGACAGAGTCGCCGCCGCCTGGGAGGTTTCTCGCAGCTTAGCATCAAGCTCCGAGATGCGGATTTCGAGCTTGTGGTTCTTCCTGCTGGCTTGTTCGAGCTCAGAGACAGTCTGGTGGGAATCAGCTTTTGAGCTTTTCAATTGAGCGACAGTCTCTTGAAGCTGGTCCTGTATAGATGTAATCTCGTCGTTGAGTTCCACGAGCTTCATTTCGAGGGACCTAGAAACACATGTTAGCTTATGCCGAGCCTGAAGGATGAGGACGAGCTACTCACTCAACATTGTGTCTACAAGCCACAAGCTCCTGTTCCATCTCTTGTGCGCGTGCCTTTGCAGCTTCTTGAGCTTCTTGAGATTCGGCTACTCGATCATTGAGCTTCCCGTTTTCAACTTCCGTCTTCTCTAGACCATGAGTGACCTCTTCGAGGGCATCTTGTGCTTGTTGGAAGCTGACTCTCAGAGCTTCATATTCGGCGTCGTCATAAGACCGTGAGTCCAGGACAGTCTGAAGATCATCACGCTGCCGTTGAGCTTGATCGAAATCGTTCTGCTTTTCAGCAAGTGCGGTCTGGGCTTTCGAGATTTCTTGTTCGGCGGATGCGAGAGCCGCTTGTTCCTCGCCCAAAGCGGAATGAGTCTCGGTCAGCTGTTGAGTGAGCTGCTTTGCCTCGGTTTCCTTGGAGGCAAGGTGAGCACGAGCTTGCTCAAGAGCTTTTGACACCTCCTGGCGGCCATCCTGGAGCTCCTGCGGGCGTGTCAGCATCTCTAATGAAGAAAGGTCACATGACGTACAGTTATCTTGGTCTGCCCCTCTTCAAACTTTTGTCTTGCCTCGGTCTCTGCGGCCTTGACATGGTCAAGTTCGCTCATCGTGGCAGACAACTTTGTTTCGATGGCTGCGATCTCCTGTACGTGATCTTCGACCTGCTTTTCCAGATCAATCAACAAGCCAGCCTTCTCTTCCTCCAATTCCGCTACTCTGCTCGAATCACCCTGTGCCCCGAGAACTGGAGACCCCGGAATGGGGATAGCAGCCCGCATCCTCGAGATCTCCTCGTCCTTCTCCGCCAGCAGCTCGTCATTCTCCTTGACAAGTGAATCCAGATACTCTCTGTCACGAAGGGCCTTTTGAAGATCACGTCGGACCTGGCGGAGTTCGGATTCGCCAGAACGAGAAGTTGTGTTGGTGGCAGCTTTGACCTTGGCCAGCTCTGCCTCAAGAGCGCTGATCTTTTCAAGAGAGGAGTTGGTTTCGCACGCGGCTTGATCAGCATTGGCGGTCCCAGGCTCTTGTCTAGCCTGTCGCTCGTCGTCCAGCTCAGCCCTGAGAGACTCGAGCAGATGCGCTTCGCCCTCTAGTCGCGCGATTTCTCCAAGCTGTCTCTTGACCTCCCCCTCCTTCTCCGATAGCTTCCTTGCCAGGTCCTCCTTCTCCTCACGAACTTGTTGGGCAGCCTTCTTGAGCTCCTCCACCTGGTTGACATCGACGCCCCCATCAGGAGCACGGTAGAATTCGACTTCTCCTCGAGCTTCCTCCAGATCCTCCTCGAGTCTCGCGACCTCCTTCTTGGTAGCGCGCTCTAACGCGAGCTTCTCATTGACTGCTTTGTCATATCCGCTCTTACTATTGGCTAGTTGTGCTTCGAGAGAGTCAACCTGGCCCTGCAGGACACGGATGTCGGATGCGGACACGGAGAGAGAGCGACGAGACTTTTGCTTGACAGGGGAAGATGGTATTGAGAATTGCGACGTCGAAGGGATGGCCGATGACATGTTCTCAAGCTGGGTCTGGACGGAACGTGAGCGGCGCTTCTTTCAATCAAGGGGAGACGCACTTTGAGCTCGGCATTCTCATTCTGCAAGGACATGAGTCGATTTCGTTCTCGGCTGTTCAATGGCTATGTCATCGGATCAATACACACCATCTCAACATAAGGGAAGAACGCTCACCTCGTCTGATCCGTTAGAGCCCCCCGACGACCCCTGAGCTCGAAGTCTCTCAGCTTCCTGCTCAGACTTTCTAACATTGTCCTCCAGCTGCTTGATTCGCAATTGTTGACTCCTGATCTGGTCCGCCGCGCCGTCAGACCCTCTTGATAAGGCGTCATCCAAGGCATTCTGCACTCTATCCTTCTCCTTCTCCTCCATCTTCAACTTCTCAGAGGTCGTCCCGAGACTGGTTTCCAGATTTGACAGCGTTAGCTTCAGCTGCGATATTTCCTGAAAGATTTGTCAGTCGTAGTGCTCACTATACCCAGCCGGTCAAACGCACCTTCTCTTTGGACACCAGCTTGTTCTCAGCCTTCAGTGCCCGGTCCGCTTCCTCGCGCAGCTTGTACTCTGCAGTCTCCTTCGCATTCTTAGACTCCGCTAGTTCCCCCTGTCTCTTCATTTGCTCATTCTTGATCGAGTTGAGTTCATGGTCTAATGTATATACGTCAGACCCTTGGATGTTTGTTTGTGCGAAACGTTGAAACTGACCTTTGTGGTTGAGCTGCTTCTGCAGATGAGTGATCTTGTGCTCAAACTCGCCAGACCCAATGAAAGCCATGGTATAGTTTCTACACTGCCGTAGGATATATAGTAATCTTGAGGGATGAGAAAAGAAAGAGGAAGTCAATGTTGTCAAACGACGGAAAAGCACACGCGCGGTGTTGTTTGTGTCTTTCAGGCGTTTACGTAAGCTGCCCTCCACTTTCTCTGACCGCTGGCGTGGAATCTGGCGAAAGTCGCTATTCTTTTGTTCTTTGCTTTTATACGCTGTCCTGGCCATGTCGACCATTCTCATTCTTCCTCCGCAGCTACTGGAGACTATCAACAATCTACTCAAAGTCAAAGATCTGCCGGAGGATCTTCGCAAACCTTTGGTCGAAGCGGCATCGCAAACGGTCACGACGGAGGTACTGGCGGTCAAAGACGTGCCAGTGGTTGAAGAAAAGATCGTTGATCAAGATGGTGATCAATCCGAAGATACTTCTCCTTCTCCACCGCCCCCGCCACCTACAATAGACCTTGATCTTCTTGAAAGGCTTTCCACCTGGGCTACAAGTGATGAGGGGGGCTCAAAGCTCTTACAAAATGAATTAGGTAGGTTTGGGCTTGGCAAGTGAGTCATATCTGACAGTCTATAGATCCTCTATCATATACCCACATTGCGCTCGTCAGCGGCACAGAAGTCTATCTCACTCCAAAACAGCTCAAAAGGCTGCGAGCCGCTGAAGATCCTGATAAAGTATGCTTATCCTGCTTTCTGTTGACTGTTACTCATCCCATCTCAGCCGAACCCCTACCTCCCATCATACTTGTCTCCCGCCCCTCCCTCTTTTGGTACAGAGTACCGGACTCTTACACGCACCCTTTCCACCGTCATCAACATCCTCTTCTCCATCTTTGGCGCTGCGGTAGCCGTTTATGTGGCCGCCACCTCGGGGGCGGGATACTCGCGAGAGAAGGGAGTGCTTCTGGGTGTTCTGGCAGGGGTGGTTGTGGGAATCGCCGATGGGGTGTTGGTGATCATCTTCCAGGGGCGGGTGCAAGAAAACAGGAAGGAGAGATGGGAGAGGGGACGAAAGTTGATGACGGGTTCGGGCAAGATGGAGCCGGAGGCTCCAGAAGCAGAGACGAAAGAGGCCGTAGGGATGGAGGACAAGTCGGAAGCCGGTCCTTCCGCTCTGCCAAAGCGCATACAGCTGAAGAGGAGGGCCATCAAAGAATCAAGTACGGACTAATTGCATGTAGTAGAATTTATATATCCAGTCAAGACAACAGTACGGGTACACTATTGGAACAACAAAGTAGTATACACTATCGGAACAAGCAGCATAGCAACAACCGTCAACTCCAAGTCTCTCTCCTCACTCCTTGCTTTCAACGGCTCCCTTGTAGCGCTTCAAGAATGCGTCGAGGTCTTCCAAGTCGGGCATGTCCTTCCTGAGCTCGGGGATGTTGACGGTGTACCCGTAGTCATCAAAGAACTATGTTTGTGTCAGCACAAGCAGGTCCTCCGTACTATTGGGGGCTGCTCACGTTTGCCATAGATCCCAACGGCGCGACCATCCACCTCACAAAACTGGCCAGGACGCCAAACGTCAACTGGATCGGAGCCCCCATGATTCCTTCATACCTCTTCTCCAGCTCCTCCATCGTGAACTCGTCCCCCGCCAGATCGACTGCCTTGCCCAGGTAATGGTGCGGGTTGGCGAAAGCCAGCGCTCCCATCTGCCCGATATCCCTGCAAGATACCATCTGATGCTTGCGCTCGGGGTGGTTGTAGAATGTCCTTCGAAGAAGGATGGTGCGGGAGACTTTGAACAGGAAGGGAGAGGTCGGGAGAAGATTGTCCATGAACTGGGCAGGGCGGAGGAATGTGTGGGGAAGGTTGATGGATTCGATATACTGCTCGACCTTGCGTTTGACTGCGAATATGCTATGTTATGTGTCAGGCGGATAGGCAAGGTTTCTACAGGAATACGTACAGAGGTGGGTCGTCGATTAGGCTACCAAAGCTTACGCCAGTGTATACAAAATGCTTCACCTCAATGGCCTTGGACGCGTCCGCGATCGCTTTTGCTGCTCACGTTGTCAGCTTTCCATCTCAATTCAAAGCATACTTGGCTTACCTTGTTTCCATTCTACATCCTCACTAACATAGCCTTGAACACTGAACACTCCCCAGACACCACCTTTACCCAGACCGTTATCGAGGAACATCTTGTCCGGCTCGTCCATGTAGTTTCTGGCGACGGGTACGACTTTGACGCCGGGCAGGCTGCCAAGGGCTACAGAAGAAGGCGCAAGAGGTGATCGGGAGAGGGCGAGTATGGTATATTGAGGAGTGGGAGTGTTGTACTCTGCGAGGGCCTGTATGAGGTGAGCATGGGAGCAGGTAAAGTGATTAGTGTACGAACATTGATAAGGGCAGAGCCTTGCTGGCCGGTGGCCCCGAACACGACGATGATTTTGGACATTGTGTATGTGTACCTGTATACTATCTTTGGTTGGTTGAAGGTGTATGAGCTGCGATGGGAAGATGCACCACATTACTCCCAGATGGCGGCTTTTATACATATGCTCTACCCCGGGCACGAAGGCTCGGCGGACTGCTGAAGATGAGTCAGGCGGCGGGATACATAAGACATGCATGACTGGATGACTCAACAGCGAACCCTCGGTCCCCTTGGTCAGCCTGGGAAAGAACGTCGTAATTGCCCCTGCGAGCACCAGCCCGACGGCCATGTCAGCGAGGAGTGCCGAGGACGCCAGGTGCTGCGAGTGCCTCTCTAGGCAGGGGTAAGTAGCTAGCAGGCAGGTTGGTATGGCCCAGGGTTGCGCCTCTAGAACAGAAGACATGCAGCATAGCCCACCCCACAATACTGACACCAGACTCATGAAGCGTGAACACATCAGAATCAAGTCGCGGCTTCGCATTTCTAATCCTCATCTCACGCCTAATGTCCCTCAATAACCCCTCCCACCTTCTCATATCCCGCAACCCCCCGCGCTCCCCTGCCCATCCCCAGCTGGATCCTACTCTGACATCTCGACACCCCGGCGCAGCCTCCTCCCCGCCTGCAACCACCCTCGGCCGCTGGGTCTACGATGATACGTTTACGGGTCAACATCCGAGCGGCACTTATAATGACACCACAGACGACGAATATGAGGAAAGTGAGAGCGAAGACGAAGGCCCTATAGAGGTGCATCCGACGTTCCAGAAAGGCGCAGAGCTGCCGGGAAGAGTCAAGGTGGTCGTAGGAAGGAGTGAGTTTTGGTGTCACAAGGAAGTCTTGTGGTTTGCGAGCCCATTTTTTGAGGGCTTGCTCCTCGGAAAGTGAGTCGGACACTCTCCATAGGGATCCTTCTTACCTAAAGTAGCTGGGCAGAGTCCAAGCCTCGTCCACCTTCACCGACCCTCGCGCCGCCTCTGAATCCACCTCCAGATACCGACGGTACTCCAAGTTTGAGAGGCTCTACAGGGCACGAGCAAGCCATAGATCAAGAGTCCGAGACCAGGGATCGATCATCAGTATACCATGACCCAGATGATCAAGCCTGGAGTCTGCACTCCAATTTCGATCAGCTGGCTGTAGACCCATCGTGTGAAGGCCTTTTGTCTGTCTCTCAAGACGAGTCCCCGAAACCAGCCTCACCAGCAAATACGCCGATCCGGACCCCTCGACGAGCCCGAGACAAAGTCTCCCTCCGAGCGTCGTTCTCTAGCAGTCTGCATCCTCCCCACGCTGTGCC
The DNA here is from genome assembly GCA_006352305.1 of Cryptococcus floricola. Lineage (NCBI taxonomy): Eukaryota > Fungi > Basidiomycota > Tremellomycetes > Tremellales > Cryptococcaceae > Cryptococcus > Cryptococcus floricola. The sequence continues at coordinate 624,697 of RRZH01000007.1, read as the reverse complement.
CCACAGACCCGCGAGCGATTCGGAGTGCGCCATAGCAGAAGTGGAACTTCATGAGGAGAAAGCAAGTGCTTTTCAGGACTTTCTTTACTGGGCGTATCCCCAGTGGGTCTCTCATCGTTCCAGCAACAGGGCTACTCTGACAAAATCTATAGTCTGGAATGCAAAGTCACCTGGACAAACGTTGCTCCTCTTCTGTCCCTGTCCACCAAATTGATCGTGCCCACCCTCCAGAAACAATGTTCCCATTTCCTTCTCACCCATGCTTCCGGTCGGCCTGTAATGGCTCTGGCATTGGCAGAGCAGTATGGGAATGCAGAGCTGTTCCGGGAAGCCAGTCGTTTTGTTCTTGATCAGCGTGAGTGTTGTTTCTTCCGAGTTGCTGCGAGACTGACTCCTGGATAGCGACTTGGGATGAAGGCGAGATGAATGGCCTCTCGGTAGAGACCCAACTCAAGCTATCGAATCGCCGGAGCTGGTTCCTCGAACGTCTTCTCAAGCTTGGCATCATTGACGTCAAAAAGGAATACTCCTGTGTATGTAAACTTGTCTGCATCTCAGCGCACTTTGCTGACTTTTGCCCGCAGAGGCCAGATTGTCCAGATCCCCAGCGGTGTCAGCTCCAGCTTGACGAGAAATGGCGCCAAGCCCATGCCGCCGTCTCGCGCTATGGCCCACCCCAGCCAAGTGTAGCTTTCAGATGTCTGAGGCAATTGGAGACCTTTCCGACGAATCCGAGCTTGAGCATGCCCCATGCCTTATGCCAGGGGGCGGCAAAGAGCTGGGTCATGAGCTGTGAGTCTTGTATCAAGATCCGAGAGGCGTCGCTAATGGATTCACAGTGTTTGACAGGATGTTCCAATTGAAGATTGTAGTATCCGCCAATCCTGGCACTGAGAAGGTATGTCACCCCGCATGCCATGTTGGGCGTAATGCTGACCCGTAAACAGTACTGGCTGTGGATATCCCTAAACTAGACCTGTTGATTGTACCCCTTACTCCCACGACATTTGTATATAAGCATACATATGCCAGCGATACTGTACTATAGACATAAAGACGTGTAATTTAGAGACACTAATGTATACGCCCGAAAACAAGAAAAGTGCAGATTGATACAATAGACGAAAGCCTTACTAATACACCGTAAACATGATGTCAAACTCAGGCGACCCCCGTTCTCGCCCAAGGCCACCATCCCGCTCGCGTAGCCCTCTCCTCTTCCCGGATCTCCATCGGCACTCTCGGCGCCTCTACTGATCCATAACCCTGCAGCGTATTAGGCCTATGAGGCTTTACAGCTCCAGCCCGTCTTGAACTCTGGTAGCTTGACGAGTTTCTCGACAATGGCCGAGGTTTGTAATGCACGCTCTCGATGCGGTTGGAGGGGTCGTAGACTCTGTACTGATACTCGTTTGCGGCGAATGGAGATGGGCTGGGAGCGTTGGAGGGGTGTGATGATGGGCCGGCGACGGGGGAAGGACCATAGAGATCGTCGTCTTCGTCCGCTTCGTATAGCGTGGGGTCTTGTTGAGCATCGGCAAGGGCGTCACTCAGAGCCAAGGGTGAAGCTGCCATCTCGTGTGTCTCTCCCTCGCCTTCTCCAGACCCCTCAGATTCGTCATCCGGGATGATCTCCAACGCCCTCCCCTTCCCTCTTCTTACAATCTTTTTACGCATATCCACGCCGTCACCTCGGCTGGGCACCGCGAGCACGACACCAGAGTCGATGGCATGGTACATGTATCCACCACCTCTGTTAGGAGAGGTCGAACCGAGACCGATGTGGGGCACAGTAATTTCGCGGTCGTTGTTGGAGTTGGCAGCCAACGCCTCTTCGGCTTCCCCGAGATCGCCGAGGTCTTTCTTGAAGATGCGTTTCAGCCCGACGGGGATGAGCACCGCCACGATGACCGCTGAAAGACCCAGGATATTTCGGAGGGAGAGAATATGAAAGTCTGCCGCAGAAGTCATGTCATCCAACGAACTTCCTATCGTCACATGGATGACCGAGACTGGGGCGATGCCGATAAAGCAGCTCGACCAGAAGAGGAACATTCCGATACCCAAGTGGGGCGCGACGAAATTGGCGACCCAGTGCGGAGGGAATGGGGCGATACGGAGGACAAGGAGAATGGCGAAAATGCTATCCCAAGTGACCTTCTTGCCAGATTTTGGGTCGCCCATAATCTTTGTGCGCCATGTCTCGACGCGGGCGCGGTAGAAGGGCAGAGTGAGGAGAGGTGGGGCGAGAATGGCGGAGAGGGAATAGCAGAATAGAGAGCCGATTGATTCGCACTGCAAAAAACGTCAGCAGTATACTCTCCTTTGTCAAAGGTATGACGCACAATGCAGGACAGTAGAAGGCCGTACATGATGCCGTAAGCGGCGCCAAAGAGGATGGAAATATACATGGAGCCGGGTAGAGAGAATGTTTGTACGCTACGAAGGTCAGCAAATGTTATAGCTGTGGAAAGAGACCTACAAGAGGTAGGAGACAACGCCACAAGCCAAAATCCGCAAAGGATACTTGTGCTTGTACTTTTGGAACAGCGCGCTGTGATTTGTCAATATTGCCCATGAATAATCCCATGCAGACTCACTTCAGCGCCTGTATGTCCGCAAATGATCTGGGCAGTTTCACTGCCCCCTTATCTTCGGGATCCATCTTTGGCATCCCAAAGTAGAACGTTCCCACGACCACCAGCGTAAACACCGCGAACAATATTCCCAGCTTGACTGCCGCTACAAACAGCGGGCCTTGGTACCACTTTCCCTTGTACCCTCCATCTTCATCTTGGGACGAAAGTAAAGGAGTGCCTTCGCCCTCTTCTGCCAGAGAGGAAGCGTTGGAGGAAGTGCGGGACAGAGGGACAGATGTAGACCGCATGTGGAAAGGGATGGCGTAGGCCGGGTGGACAGGCTCGGTGTCGTCCTCGGAGACGCTCTCAGCGTCTTCCATGTAGACTACATGTGACCCTGGGTGCGTCGGTGTGGCGCTTCCACTGACATCCCCGAGGACACTGCCCCCCCGACTCCCGCCCGCATCGAGTGCCGTACCTGTGACGGCGGCGCTCCCTTTGCTTGGCTGCTTTGTCGGTTGCGGATATACCAGCGGCGGTGAGTACGACGGTGGTGAGGAAGGGGTAGGGGGTGTTGGTGGGGGCTTCATGGCTTGCGACCCGACAGTCGGAGGGTCGTTGGCGAGGCGTGTGGTGAGTGGGCGTCGCCAAGCGTTGGGCGACCGTTTTCGCCGTTTGAAATCGGGGTATGCACGGGCGGCCTGGGAGGTATGTGGGATGTGCTTCGTGGCAGAGGGAGGATAGCTGGAGGGCGGTGAATGGGGAATAAGAAGAATGAGCGGCAGAGGTTAATTCTGTGGATGTGGAACGACGTCTGCTTTCGGCAATCGCTCGTTTGTTTACGCCGCCGCCGGGAGACTGCTGACGTAAGCACATTCACCTTGCTTCTCTATCAATGAGCTCGAAATCAGCTTGTATGCTCTGGATGGTCACATTGGTCAGTCTGGTGGATCCTATAAATGTGAGTAGAGCGATAAACTAAGTGATACTGGAGGAGGTTGGAATATGGATCGCTCGGGGTGCCGAGAACTATTATGGAAGAGCAAATCAGTACGTGAATGGAAGCCAATGCAATGGCAAAAGCGATGACCTAGGACCCACCGCCGGGGGCAGGAGATATCTTGAGCAGGCTTGATATATTGGCTGGACGATGGAGCACCATACGTGAAGGACTGCGGCTTTGAGCACCCTCTAGACCTGCTTATTCCCCTGTGTACATTGTCGGCGCTCTGCCAGTACTTTGGCTGTCAATTCAGTCATCCTCCCGGCCTCCCAGATCTTTGGCCTCTGCTATCAGCCATACCAGAGTTCCCTCGTTCCACCCAGATCATCCACCGTGGCTCCGTGTACGATCTATGCACTGACCGACGACATTCGCACCGAAAACTTGCCCAACGGACCCCGCCTGGACGTCACACCCTGATGTTTGCAGGGTACGTATAGCCTGTATCATTCTTGGACTCTTTCTTCTTCTTCCTCTATCTTTAAGATAAACATCCTCATATCCCTGTACTTCACGTCAAAAGCTCTACCTACTGAACAACAGCATACTCTTACAGTCAACACAACTTGCTCATACATTGCTATCCTCACCGCGATCCCGCTTGCCCTCATCCTCATAATCATCGGCAAGTACCCATTGTTTACCATCAGCCTATATATCTGACAGTCTCTATCAGCATCTCAACGCTCTAAACATCCCCACTCACGTAGGCACTCTCGACCGAACACCCTCGACGCCCAACAAGCGCTGACGTTCTCGCACAGCCACACCTCCGCCATCTGCTACCATGCACGCCCTCTTTCTCACCATCCTCGGCTTCTTTCAATGGCTCTCCGCTATCCTCCGCTTCCCTCCCCGTACTTCTTCGGAGACTACTGCTCCTCGAACACGAACGACTGCCATGACTGCCACCCTAGCTCCTGCGCTCAGTGAGACGACGGTAATCACCGCCCACACCGTCCAGAAGCCTACCACCTCTAGAGTCATCTTCTCGCCTGGATCTTCCTATCCTTCTCTGCCTTCTAACTCCCCCGGCAAAGGCGGCGAGTATGAGCACGAGTATGCTTCTCATGGTACCCAGGTCAGGCACGGTAAGAAGAGGATGCTGCCTCGCGGGAGTGTGTGTATCGACATGTGCGACGGTGAAGGGGCAGCCGAGAGAGAAGCTCCCGCCCAACAACTGGCCTTATATGCTCAGGAAACGGATGTCGATTCTGCACCTATCCAATCTATCAACCTCGATCTTCCTTCCACCACCCCTCCTACCGACAACAGCATACATACTTCAACCACCATGCCTGACCTCGCTACCGTCGACAAGAGCTACACCAATTCAAACGCCATTGAGGGCGTCACGCCAATCACGCTCCACAGCTCTATCATACTCGACCGCACTAGCGATCACGAGCCCATCGACACTCTTTCACTCAACGACAGCCTGGACCAGTCCAGCCCTGCCGACGACTGCGACGAGCTTGCCATCCCCGTTGAGGGAGACTGCGATATCTCTTCCAGTCATCATGACATCAATCTCGATGTCTCTGCGCCCATAGAAAGGGCAACAACCTCGACTGCTACACTCGACATTCCTTCTGTGGCAGCAAAAGCCTGTGTCAACAGTCATGAGGATGTGAAGCACCAAATTGGTACTGTCGCCATCGAAACCACAGCTGCTTCCGAGGAAGTGGGTCTAGGAGAAAGAAAATCACTTTGTGGGAAGGAGTCCAACCTTGTCGAGGAGTACATGGAGATACAGAACGAGGAAACTGTCAGCAAGGACGTGATGATCGAAGAGCTCACTGAGCGCGTTATGCTTTGTACGTCTTACTCACTCAACCCAAGGATCATACTGACCAGACTTTAGCTGAAGCTATGTGCGAGAATCTTCAGACAGAGTACCGCGCCGAGATTGAAGATCTCCGTTCCCAAGTCCGCTCCCTTCAATGCCAACTCTGCAACACTGAAACGGATCTCCGCTCCGCCGAACTCGCCCAGCTCGAGACCGAGAATCTGGCAGAAGACCTATCCCGCGAGGTCGGCATCCACAAAGACATGTTTCGGGGACAAGCACGTTTGAACGCAGATATCATGCAGCACGCGATGAAGACTCAGGAAGAGGTTTGTGGGATGTTACAAGAAGAGACGGAAGAAGGGTGGAGATTGATGAGATTGAGGACATGGAGTTTTGATGACGTGAAGATCTTCCGGGGAGAGTTCTTTGAGCTGGGGAGAGAAATTGACGAGGTCAATGGAGATGCTGTGTCTGAGGAAGGAGTGGACCTGCCAGCCATCCCAGCTGAGCTTATTCCGCCTCCTTCAACGCCAGCACCAGTGCGCAAGATGTCGATCGATACTTCCCTCAAATGCTCGACCTCCACCCCAGATCTCTCCGCTTCCACCTCTACACCTTCAGAATATATCGAGACACCTCTCCTCACACCCGCCACACCACACAAAACTTTCTTTGCTCCAGAGACACAAGACGAGATACCGCCAGAGATGCCCTCCACCATCGTCCAACAGAGATCTCAATCAACGTCGTCTCTTTGCGAACCCCCAATCCTTGCAAAATCACAAGACCTACATATACACGCACCTAGGCCTGTCAGAGCTGTAACGGGCAAGGCGGTCGATCAAAGAAGAGAGCCCAGCCAAAGTCAGAGTCGGGGACAAAGTCGAATAGGAAGGGCGGTATCGCAGGCGTCGATTATGATTGAAGGAGAACTGCCGTCACAGTTGATGGAAGTGGGCGTATACCTATCTTGAGGAGGTCCATCCGCTTGGCTGTAGGTGTCTCAACCGTCTCGATAGGCGAAATCCATGCTGATCAGTGCCGCAGCGTACGTAGCTACGTTCGATTTTCCTGTGTACATATCTTGTCTGTCTCTTCGATTTTGTTTCTTCCTTATTCTCAGGCGTTGAACGCGCTTTGGTTTCGATGATCTTTCCTATCTCATGGACAATTCCCGTCTCTCTTTTTCCTCGGACAATTATTGAAGCAGTCTTAGTCCTTCTGATCTCCCTTGATCCGTGGTGCTGTATCTATATATGCATACAAGTGATGAAAGCATGAGGTTCATTCTACGTCAGTCTAGGATGCAAGTGCTCATCGCCTTCAGCAGCAGCAGCAGCCTCTGCTCGCTTTACAAGCTCATCCTTCCATCCGAGGTGTCCTGACAAGTCCTCGTAAAACTCTGGAGTCAGCCCCTAGCAAAGATAGTCAGTCCTGAAATCAAGATTACTCGAGTCAAAGAGTTGCGTACAGCCTTGAGACGGTCCTCTGCGTTGAAAGGCCCCTTAATCTTTCCCCTAAAATTATCAGACACCTCCTGTCGGAAAGTCTCTACCGGATCAACGCCCCTCTTATCACACAGCCAGCTGAACCACCGATGACCAGTCGTCACATGTGTAATCTCATCCGCATGGATCACCTCCAGCACCCTGGTACTTTCGGTATCGCCCGCAGCCTGGAGCTTGGCGAGGGTGAGAGGGTTCATGTCGATACCGCGGGCTTCGGCGACGAGGTGGATGATGGCGATACGGGCAGAGAGAGAGTCGGCTGTTTGGGTGGCGGATTCCCATAGACCGGCATGAACTGTGTGGGCGCCAAAGTACGAGCCCATTTCCTGCGATACGTCAGTAGGTGGGCGGCAGACAAGGAAAGGGACTTACGACTAGACGCCGAGCGAGAAGGGTATAGTGCTTGGCCTCGTCTTCCGCGACCTTGGCCCAGTCCAAAAAGAACTCTACAGGGAGGCGTTCACCGTTGATTTCAAAGTCGGCGAAACGGACGATAATGTCCCAAGCCAAGTCGATGGCGTATTGCTCGATGTTTGCGAGGGCATCTGTCGAGGAGTGAGCGGCGTCACAACGCCTAGGCTGGATACTCACGGAGCATGAGAATACGTGACTTTTCAGAGCCGCCCTTACCACTATGGGCAAATGAGCAATGACCAACATGTGCTTGCATGTGACTTGGACTTACCGCTTGGGCGCCTTCCCAGGAGCAACACTCTCCACCTCTCTCGGAGGTTCATCCAACAGACCCCCGTTCTCCCTCTGCCTCCTGATCTCTGCCTTGCTCGGTCTAATGCTCTTCAATTGCCCCGCTCTCAGCCTGGTGACCGCCTCTCTCGTCAGTAGACACTTGAGCTGTGGATCAGATGTCCGCAGGATCAGGTGGGCGAAAGCAAGGAGAGAAGTGGGGAGAGGGTCGGGAAGCTCGGGTTTCTGGACGGAGGCGAGGTGGGGCGGGAGGGAAGGGGGTGGGCAGGAATCGAGGGAGAGGCCTGCGAGAGGCGGTAATGGCGGGTCGAGGAATTCTACTAGGATTCAGTGACATTCAGCAGCTGGTGATCTACATACCTTCACTGACACCTCTCATCTCGACGAGTTCCCACTGCCGTTCTTCGTTGACATCGGAGCCTTCAGCATGAGGGGCTTCGACCCAGACGTCCGCATCGTCTTCACGCCCTTGAACCTCGACGTGGTAGGTGCATGCCTGGAGTCCAGTTGCTAGAGTCGCGTCAGCCTCAAGCGAGTGTGAAGAGTCGAATACCAGCTTACAGCTAGAGCCATCTTTGAGATCTGTGGAAGGGCGTAAGCATGACGAAGATGTATATTCAGAGAAGAGAGCATACCAAAGTCATATTGATGCCATGGACAGACTGAATGACCCTGCGTTAGCTCTGCCTACTTGATAGTCACCATACATACCAATTGCCCTAGTATCTTCCATATCCTCAATTTCAGCATGGCTTAGAGGAGCGCCCAAGTGAGGACACATCTCTTCCATGCAAAATAGCTCGGGTGCTTGCCATATGGGTTTCTCTTTCGACACCTCCAGGGACGAAGGTCCACAGTCGGCCAGCGAAGGATCAGGCTTGTTGATTCTGAAGAGAAGCAGGCGGTGGTACACGACCGGGTGGTCGATTGTCCGTAGTGCGAGGTGGAAACGGGTATGGGTGAAGGTGGCCTTCAGGGGACATATCCTGTTATGTGTCAGCTTCAGGTCTACACTAGCTCTACTACCCACCTGATCAGCTGTCTCGATGGGCCCATTGTTGTTCTTGTATCTTGTCCCGAGTATCGCGACGATTTCTTGACTTCGTTGTGGCCGAATTTTGTTGTTGTGACGGAGGCAGCGGCGATGTCCACCAATGAGTGATCGGGGGATTCAAAGAGATCTCGTGGGTGACTGCATGCATGCGATCGAAAAGTCACGGCTGGCAAGGGTCCCCCCTTGGAAGTATCTGAGAACAGCGCGTACATGCATTGAACCCGGCGAGATGCCCCGGTACGTCGCCTCGCCCGTCCCTTATCTCAGTTATCGCCCGCCAGGCACGTACATTAGGCCGCCATGGGCTGAGCTCGGGCGTGCGCTCTGATCGCCATGGCAACCGCAAATTCAGTTTGTTTCTACCGTTTACTTTCCATTCTTTTCCTGTTCTTCTGCGAGATACCCACGCGATACAAGCGTCCTGCCAGCTAAATGGCACAGTTCGACCACCAGGCAGCAGGCTCACAGTGCGTCCCGTCTTGTCCCGCTTTCCCTCTCCTGCTCACAGAGTTCCAGTCATGGCTTGTGGCAGCCTCTGCCCTACATTCACAGCGGCTTTGTGATATACCCCTTCCATCCGGAAACATCCCCTCCTCCCACTCCTACGACTGTAGACGGCGGTTCGCTCAGCCTGCCTCCTATACCACCCCAAAAGGACCTCGAAGTGTTGCCCTGGGCTGGAGGAAGACCTTCAATAGGCGACTCCTCCTTCCAGGGAAAGAGGAATGCGTACGAGATCAAGCTGGATATAGGAGACGAGTTCTATGCTTTCGAAGAATACCGCTGCACGACGGATGAGGATGGAAGAGGGGATCTGTGGTATAGAGGGTAAGGATCCCTAGATCTTGTACCGACCATTGTGCTGACTTTTGGTAGATTCGTCGTTCAAGCCGTCTCTGTAACATCCCTTGCGCCCACCCCTTCCTCCTTGACATCATCTACGCAACCAGCATCCTTCCCTCGGCCAGAACCTTCAGTCCTTACAGGCATATTTCCAGCTGCTGTCTGCCATGTCCGCCCAGGCAGTGCCAACGACAATGGCGAGCTCTCGGAAGCCTACGGGCAAGCTGTGAAAGCAGCAGAGGAACGGTATAGGGCAGCTAGTGAAGGTGTCAGTCTGGGTATGCAGTGGGTCGGAGAGATGGGTACCGTCAAGGAGGAAGAAGAGGAGGAAGAGATCTCTTCGCGTGCCTCGCATGCGCACACCTCGTCTGTTGGACATCGTGCAGTTGTCGAAGTGAGCTCTGAGGGGAGATCTACAGACGCTCTGCATAGACGGCGTTCGTCTTCGCGAGGCAGCTTCTCTAGGCCTAATCGTCCAATGTCTTTGGTACTAGAGCAAAAGAAGGATGAGATAGAGGAGAATAAGCCTCAGCCCCCACTTCCGAAGCTGACAGCGGGTGACTCGACCGTCTCTGGGCAGCAATGGCCCCTGGTAGATGAGATTGCATGTGCTATTCGAGAGTGGTATAGCGTGAGTACTTACCTTGTGCGTTGGTAACCTACTAAACTCTCACAGCGCCTTCCCACCTACCTCGCGAACCGCGAATACCGACTATTCAGTACAGTCACCCAGCACATTGACGCCCTCTTCCTTGGGCGCCGCCAGCTCCTGTCCCAGATGCTCAGCGGAGACGAACTGATACGAGTTCGTCGAGAATGCGTCTCTCGACTCGTCAAGTGCAACGTTGCGCAAGGGCTGGACGTCATTGTACGGAGCCTGGAAGACGGAAGTGTGGTTGTGGTGGACAGAGAAAGAGCGTTCAGTGGGACGAGATGGGTCGGAGGGATCAGCTGTTATGTCTACCAAGTGAGGTTGGCGTACATCGACTTGATACCTCTCGACAAGGTATTCGGCAAAGTCTTCTCTTTCCCGGGTGCCGACTCGTCCCAATCACCCCTATCGAAACCCTTTTCCCTGGCAGCTGCCAAGACACCAGCCAAAACAGACGAACCTGCCGGCACGTTCCACCACCTCGTCCTCGACGTTCGCGCCTTTATTGCCAACCCCTGCGCCCCAGGCGAAACCGCCGAGCTCTACTTTTCTCTCTGGAACAAGTCTGACAACAGATTCATCACGGAAGAGTTTGTCCTCGTTCTCAACCACCTCGGCAGTCCTGCACGCGATGCCGAGCAACGACTGGGCCGTCTTCGTACCATGTTTACCGATCTGAAAGTGGAGGATCTGGGATCAGACACGTATTTGGTGTGCAAGATCGTCAGAAATGGGGCGTTGAAGATGAAGTCGGACAAGGCAGATGGGGCACATATACAGCCTCCCACGACGCCCAAACGAACGAGTCTGTATGGAATATCAGAGGCTGGCGGTACGCTGCGTAGTCACTTCCAGTCGCCGTCGTCAATGAATCTCACGGACGACTCCTTCTCTGTCACCTCGGGGTACGGCCCAGAACTCAATCGCCCACCAACTATCGACACCACCAACGGCGCTTCCACGAACGGCCATTCTTCTCTCGATTCCAAGCCCAAGTTTAGAAGACCATTGGGCGTGGCGGTGATGCTGCTTCCGACCTTGAGCAAGTTAATCAGCGAAAGCTCGGATGCGAGTGAAGCTGGTGTAGAGAAGAGCGTTCAAATCTATGTTCCAAAAGACGAGGCGTCGTTCGCGGGCCTGCATGAGGATATCGTGAACAAAAGAGTGAAACAATTCGGGACTTCTCCAAGGTGCGTGTGCTGGACATCTGATGGATTTGACTGACACATCCTCAGAGCTGAGAGCATAGTACTCAACCTTACTGCACTCAAAGGTTCTGCTCCAAATCTCATTCGCACTCAACCATCACTCCTCCAAAACATCCCCCTCACATCCCGTCTCTCTTTCCCCGACGTTGTGTTCCCAGACCAGACACGCAGCGACCTCTACATCAACCTCCTGTCCGCCATTTTCACCCCTGCTCCGTCAACATCAAACAATGGATCTGTGGGAGGCTCGATAAGAGTGCGAAAGTCTGTCTTGTCGGGTGCTGGAAATAATGGAGATATCCAAGTCGAAATGGAAGTCAGGACTTTGGATGGGACGGTAATCCCAGAAGGGATCGTTCCCGGTGGCTCTGGGGAGAAAGGGGTGGATAGATGGGAGTCGATGGTGTTCCACCGCAATGACCGACCGACCTACAATGAGCTGGTTAAGGTTTGCCTGCCATCGCGGCCCGTCGACTACCACCTCTTTCTCACATTTCGGCATCGACAGAAGGAGAAGAACAGCTCGGCTGCAGACTTGCTTGAAGGGGAGAAGCCCTATGCTTTTGCCTACATACCGCTCTCGGGCACTAGCTCTGTGGTTCGAGATGGCAAGCACGAGCTTGTGCTTTACAGGATGGAAAGAGGCTTCCAACCGACCCCGAACGTCTACTTCGACGCACCATATATCGCTAAGCCTGGCGAGGTCGACCCGATTTTGCCTTCCTCGGCTGCGAAAACTATGGTTCCGCTGAAAGACCGAGTGTTGCTCAAGACACGACTTTGCTCGACGTCGCAGACACAAGACGATACACTACGTGAGCTGTTCGCTTGGCAACCAAAGTCAACATTAGCGAATGAGGACCTTAACCTCCTCTGCGAGACGCTCAAACTCTTTGCTTTTGTGCCCGAGGAAGAGATCTCTCACTGTGTACCGAGAACTCTCAACTCACTTTTCGCGATCCTGGTGTCAAATCTGGGAGAGAGGCAAGACGAGGTCAATGGATTGGTGTTCAGAGGCTTGATCAAGGTGCTATCAATCACCTCTGATAGACGCTTCCCAAACTTCAAGAGCGTCCTCCGCGTGTACATCAACAAGATCTTCAGCTTCCCGGCCTCATCTTTCCACCTTCTTCGATCGATGAAAGTGGTGATGTCGGACCCCGAGGCTAAAGACTATCGCTCTTTCCTCAAAGTCTGGCACCTATTCTTCAAATTCATCATCCGCTCAAGAGAGCAAGACCGAGCTCGGGGCATGGGTCTCGACGCTACTTCGGCGCATATCGAGGCAGACTACCAGAAACAGACCAAGTATATTCTCGCGGAGATCAATAATCTCATGCTGTCTTCCAACAAATCCCTCATCGGCACCCAGACTCTAGTCGTCCAACACTATGCCGATATTCTTCCCGACCTGCGACAAGTGTTCAAGCCGCTCGAGATTGCAGAGATGATCATCGCGTTCGCCGACACGCTCGCATATACTAAAGGCAGTATAGCAACATACAAATTGCTACTTTTACTACAAGTGGTCAACAATGTCTTTGATACTTCCGAGAGCAGAAGCTTGCTGGTTCCGGCATTGGTCAGATGGGTCAAGCCCCATCTTGGTAGGTATGACGAGTATGCGGCTGGGATGGACGCCAGTGCAGATGCAAGAGACGCCAGGAGGATCAAGTGGCTAGAGTGCAATCGTCTGGCTGTCACGGTGAGTGGTTTGTTTGTGTCGGCGGGCATAGCTCATGTCAAGTCAGGTATTGGCGTGGATGGTCAACGTGTTGCAAGAATGGCACGTATCGGCATTGATACAGGAAGACGAGGGTCTGAAGCGGCAAGAAGAAGACAATATAGAATACTGTCTCACTCTTCTTCCTGCTCTGTTCGCCTCATACTCAGAGTTGTCCAACCCAAAGACACTTGAAGCGATTCATCGCCAACGTTCTTCACCGACCTCACCAGCCATATGGAAGCCTACGCCAGACATATTTCCCACTTCAGTGCCTTTCGCTCTCGTATCACAGCTGCCCCCACCGTCTCTGCTGGAAAGACACCACCAGGCCGAAGCCGACGGCTTACCTAGGTCAGAGATCTTCAATTGCAGCTTGACAGAATGTGGAGTGGTCATCACCACTCTCATTTTGGCTACGCCCAGAACCAATATTGAGCGGTGGTTCAACGAAATGCTCGAGTACGAAGGGACGGAGACCTGCTCGGAAGTTTTCGTGCAAATATTCGACTTTGCCGAGTCCATAATCAGCTTCAAGGCGTTTCCTAGCCAATGGCTCACCCTACGCTTGATGTGCTTTAGCGGTATCCTGAAGGCCCTGGAGTGCATTGCGACGGTACTGGAGAAGCCTGTCTTTGTGCCGCCGCCACCGTCAGTCTCTGACCCCAATATTTCAGTCGAAGAGCAAGTGTCATTTGATGTTGACCTCTGGAAACGTCTGTTTGGCCTTCTTTGCGACTTTTGTGGATCTCCCGAGCTTGCTCTCGAGGAGCAGACGCAACAACGGAGACGAGCCGAATGGATTGTGGCTGGCGATTTGAGAGATGTCGGCGCGGGGCTCTTGTGGCGATTGTGGAGTGCTATTGGGTGGCCTGTGGATATAGCTGGCTGTGAAGGATTACGCATGGGCGGAGTAAGTCTGGATATACATGATGGAGCTGACCACCTCGCAGCACCAAACCAGATTCACTGGCCTGGCAAAAGACATCCTACGGCTCTGTCTGTCGAGCCACGACGCATTATGCGGAGTTGCGGTCGAGATTCTCTTCTCCATACTTTACGCCGAACATCTTTTGGATCAGCAAGGATCCTCCATCCAAACAGAGGTCTTTGTCACACTTGACGACTTGTTCAACTCGAAATTGTCGCCGTCTTCTTCCGACCCCACTATGCGCGCCTACTTTGTCGCTCAGCTGCGCACTATATTCGAGACTACTCCGCAGGTATCGGCTCCCTTCACTTCATCTCTCACGATTTTCCTATCCCAGGTCGAGCACTTTATCGACCTCCTTCTGGCCCTACGTGAGATCCCGGCGACACCACAGTGGAAGGACGAGCGCTCTACTGCCACCTTCCAGCTGATGGGATTCGTGTCGAGGATAGGCATGAAGGATCTGTATGTGCGCTACGTACACGAGCTGGTACAGGTGTGCAAGGAGACAAACGACTGGCTCGGTGCTGGCTTGGCACTCAAGTTACATGCCGATGTCTACGAATGGAATGTGGCTGGAGAGGCTTGGGTTCAAGAGGGGACATGGAAGGAGATCGCCATGCCGGCACAGAGTCAATTCATCAGAAAACAGGGGCTGTATTACCATGTCATGGAGTACTTTGGTAAGCAAAGCCCCTTAATGAATGAATAGATGATACTGACGTTCGTCCATAGCTTTGGCGGAATCATACGAGTTTTCGGTCGACCTCTGTCAAGAGCTTATCATGCAGCACCAGAAACTCACTTACGACGTACGCATCATCGGTGAACTTCTTCAACACCAGGTCAAACTCTGGGAAAAGATTGCTTCAACATGGCGACCAAAGGTGGAGTATTTCCGGGTGGCCTTCTTTGGTGACATACCATCGTTGGACAAGCGGAAGGATTACGTGGTGCGAGCTGTTAATGGACAGACGTTTGCTCATTTGTAAGCCTTTCAGTCACTGTGTAGGCTTGCGCTAACTTAATCAGCTGCGACAAATTGCAAGACAAATACCGGCAGGCGACCATCCACCGCTCCAAGATTCCTCCTCCAGAATCCATCAAGTCAGGCCTCGACCCCGTCATCTGGGTCATGCCCCTCACCCCTGACCCTGATCTCTCCAAACCCATATTCTCTTCCCAAAACGAGGCGCACGTCCCCGAACCCGTCCAGGCATATTGGCTCACCAACAATATCCGCCGCTTTTCGTCCATGAGACCGTACTTGAAAGATCCAGGGGAGAGGGAGGCAGTGTTGACGTGGACGGAAAAGACTATTGTGACTACGAAGGAGGATCTACCGGGTCTGTTAGCGAGGAGTGAGGTGATCAATGTGAGGTATGAGCAAATTGCTCCGGGTGTCATGGCTACGATGGAGGTGGAGAGGGCCACGAAGCATCTGAGAAAGGCCTGCAGAGGGAAAGATGGACAATTGCCCGAGTAAGTTGTCTCTGCTCCATTTTTGTCCTCTGCTGATATGATCTTTAGGCCGAAGATGCTGGGCACAGCTATCAACAACGCCGTCGATTCGCCTCTAAGCGAGGGCATACGAAAGTACCGTCAGGTGTTTATCGAAGGAGACTACGCTACCACCCATCCGCAATATCAATCGCACGTCGAGCAGCTCCAGACTGCCATCATTGACTTTGTGAAGGCCATCTACGACAGCCTGGAGGTGCATCGCCAAGTGTGTCGAGATGTCCCGTTCCATGACGCCCTAAGGACGCGTAAGTCCGACAGATTTGAGATTCATGATACTGATCTATGAGTACAGACATGTACCGCTCCTTCCCGATAGAGTCTGCCGACTTTCCCAGGACTGTATCAGAAGACAGCCACCACATCCTCCCGAGCTTCAGCATCAACGGCTTCCCTCAAGCCAAACTTCACAGTCCTATCCGCAGTCCACAGTCGGTCTCTATACATATTAGCCGCGATTCGGGTGACTCGATATTCAACAGCCCGTCATCGCCTGTCGCAGAACAGAGGTTGTCGGTCATCAGCGCTGCGCTGAGCTCGAATACGAGCAATTACCGTCTACCGCCCATCACACTATCGCCGACCGAGATAGGTGCAGAGAGCGGCAACACACAGACACCCCGTGATTCAGTGTCTACCACCCGCAATACCCCTACCACCCCCAAACACCACGGCACAAATGGCACAGCTGCCGAAACGCCCGAGGTCGCTACCCCTGCAAGCTCTATCGGCAGAAGCCTCTCCAGAAGCACTAGCACGCGGGCCAAGAAGGAGAAGCGTTCATCGCTGACGATACCGGGTGTGTTTGGGTACGGAGCGGGGAATAATGCGAGTGTGACGAGTGTGGGCGCGAGGGCGAGGAACATGATGGGTTTCGGGAGCCGGTCGACGATCAATGTGGTGCACGAGAGGATGAGCGAGGATGAAGTGCCGCCGCTTCCGCCACCAAAGGAGAACATGCCGGAGAAGGGGTTGAAGAGACTCGGAAGTATAATGAGGAGGAAGTGATCCCCATCCATCTAAAAAGTGTCACCCAATCTTGGTTCATTTGTCGTCTTTTGGTCGTTTTGTTGTGTTTATTCTATTGTTTTTATATTATTGGGATATTTGGGTTTCTGTGGTATAGTTAATTTGCATATACAGAGTTTTTCACCATACTTTTACAACAAGGGAATCTGTAGCCGTATCTGTGAACGAACGTGATGATATGACCCGTCTTGACGTTGATGCGAGCACTATTTTGCAGACTGCTTATAGCCTTGAGCCATGTTAGCCACTCTGGGTTGGGATGAACAGGATGGAACTCACCTTTTATGTCTAATACGATATTTCCACAGATGGCGCATAATCCCTGATCCGTATCAGTAACATGCCTCATCCGTATATACCAGGACACACCTTCTTGTACGCGCACTTTTGACACCTGGTAGCATTATTTTGGTGTACGTTTTGCTATACCAGTCATCAGCATCATTTCTCCAAGTACGTACCCCAGCAGACTCACCTTGCAATCCAAACACTTGTTCCCATACGGATTGATGCTCCCCTTCTTCGCTCCCTGTCCCGGCTTGGCATAAGGCGACGCACGGGCACGAGCTGATAAGAGCTTGTTTTCACCGATTTTGCGGGTTGAGGAGGATGGCTGGAAGGGGTCGGGGGCTGCAAGGGTGGATGTTTTCTGGAAGTAGGATGTTAGGAGGTAGTTTATGGTGGAGGGTGGATTGTTTGGGGCTCACCTTTTCGCATTTTTTGCAAACCATGATGGGGGAGAAGTATGCTTGAGGAGAGAAGTAATCAATTTGAGAAGTACTGAGGACGAGAGAAGAAGAAAGACGCGATGGGTCAGAACGACCGGAGCTGGTGGCAACAGAAACCTCGAAATGAGCGGAACCTTTTCTGACACTGAGACCGTCACGGCCCAGCCAGTGAAAGCAGAAGATGTGAGCCAGCTGAGCCTGGTGCATGTACCGAGTAGTAAAGCAGGCGACAGAGTGTAAATGATGTACAGAGTGATCTCTATGGACATGAACCATGCATGTGATTGAACTATAATGACGCTGCCGAGTCTGCCGCATACAACGCCCACTCGTCCTCGACCCCTTTGCCCATGCTTGCCAGCGTCTTCTCGCCCTCGGCCGACTAGGAGATCACCTTAGTAAACGACATGGAAATGAAGGGTCAATATACTCACAAACCATATACGTCTTACTCTGCAATTAGCATACACTTTCACAAAGCTGACGCTTTTGAAGCTACCGCTCGGAAGCTCGCTTTCCGCTCTCCTCTTCTTTCTCGCCCCTCCTTGTCCATCGTCATTATCTGTAGAGTCTCGAGGAAGGGACTGAAACAGTGGTAACAAAGATGCCAAGTTGAGGGGGATATGTAGCCACGGTGTTACGAGAGACTCGGAGGGAGGAAAGTTGAGAGGGAGGTGGATGAGGGGCGGCGTATGACAGGGGTGTATCGACGGCTCCGTCTAGTAGCGTGCTTGTCAGTCAGTGATGAATCGACGATCAAGCATAGCTCACTTTGAAGCTCGATAGCCGGATGATACCTTCCCGGCCTTTTGCATCGACGACACCCACTTCCAAGCTCAGATCTCGTTGTCCCAGCCGTTTTATCTGAAAGCCTACCCAGGGCAGTTCCACCCCCAGAGGCTGATACCTGTCGTCATGCTCATGGGAAGCTCTAGATGATTCAAGAAAGCAGCCTGCCTGGATATAGGTTGTTCGATGGTCGGGCGACTGGATATGGATCACAGGATGTGATATTGAGCCTCGTGGTTTGTTTTTGGGTACTATGGTCTGAGTGGAAGTTCGAGGATAGTCCTCGGCATCCTCGCTGTCATCCACTATCGAGATCAGGGAGCTGGGCTCAGAAGGGTCGGTGGCTTGGAAGAAGAGCGGGGAAAGGGGCGGTGACGAGGTGGAGGACAGGAGGGTGAGGAGGGGGGGCTGTCTGTGTCAGCGGGACCCTCTGTTCTGTCGAGCGCCCACCTGTACTGCCCCTGCAAGAATTGCCATGTCGTACTAGATGATGATGAAAAGTGGACGCCCTCCACCGCGGGAGCAAATGGATGTGCCATCGCGACAACGGTTACGTCATCAGCACCCAATCATATTTGGTCCCGGAGCTCGGATGTCCGGTGAAGTTTTAAACAATCAGATCACGCACACTCCCGTAATAAAAAATAATTCGAATATCTTTTGAACATTCATCATCATCATTTCATCTCCTCATCCATACAAACAATACCCACCATGGCCCCTATCACCCTCGCCCCCGCCGCCCTCCCCTTCCCCGGCGAGCTCCTCGTCCTCATCCTCGACCACTACATCAACAGCAGCACCCCTGCTGATCTCCTCCCCCTCATCCTCTGCAACCGCCACTTCTACCGCACCTACATACAAGACCTCTACAAGAGTGTCAAGCTCGGCCAAAATAACGCCGCAAAGTTCTTTGAAGGCGTCTCGCAACGCACCGTCGCGAGTGGCGCGGACGCGCCTGTCACTCAGTGGCAAAATGGCGAATCAGAGCCGTGTAGCAAGAATTTTTCCTTGCCGACGCCTATATCTTCCGACGAATCGTCTATTGTCGTCGACCAGCCATCCAATACCATTGCGCGACCGTCTTCGGTGTCTTACACTTCCCTCCCCATCGACACCTCTGCCTCCTTCGCTCTGATACACAAGTCTCATCTCATCGACACCTGCCGAAGCGTCTACTTTCGAGATGCCACCGCACTCGAAGAGTTTTACGAGGCAGAAGTTGGGTGGGTATCTCAATTGAGGGCGAACAAGGACGCACTGCCCCAAGAGCTGTCGCCCAACCGCCTTCTGAATAGGGAGCGTATCCACATCGTCTTTGGTACACAGTGTGTACGCGGCTTCTTGGCCGATGTCGAGGGATGGCGTGCCAAGATTGTCAAGCAGGGCTACCTGTGGAACACCAAGGGCGCCCAGCTCTGTCTCCACCTCCCCTTCGAGCTCTCCTCTGACGAGGTGTCACAGCTCTGGAAGCTTCCCAGCTTGGTGAACAAGATGTTCAGCGAGACTTACCCTCTGGCTCTTACCATCCATAATGCCAGGCCAGACTTGAAGGCCTGGGTGGACTCGGGGAACGGTAACAGGACCGTCATCATGGACCTTGCGCCTGAAGTGCGCCGTGGAGCCGTTGAGGGATTGGGAGATGGCGAGAAGCACGCTCGCGACATTCTCGACTTTTACACTCGATTCATCGACGAGTACAAGTATGTGCTCTGTGGCAGACACTCTTCCAAGTAAGTAGTCATCCTCTTCACTCTCAAATCAAATACTGACAAACACCGCAGCTATGCCCACATCCCATCACTAAAGTTCATGAACTTTGGCACCACCTACCACCCCAAGACCGATACCCTCTCCTCCCCCTCCGCAGACAAGTCTGACTTTATGCGAAAGAACTTGAAGAACGAGCACAAGCATCTCGCGAACGAGCTTCAACAGGCCGAAGAGTGGTACAACCCCGACCCTCTGGCCGTGTATTCGTCCTTCAACGAGAGTGCCGACGCCGAAGGGGAAGAGGGAGCGAGGTCGAGAGGGTTTGTCGACGAGTTTAGGCTCAGTGTGAGAGGCGCTAGTCTGCCTGTGAGGTGTGGAGAGTACTGCAGTGGCATCAAGAGGGAGAGCTACAAGGAGTGCTGTTAAAGGCGTAGATCACTGTATCAGACTTTGTTGATTTATTTGTTTGCTTGCTTGTATATACCAGTCGTGTTGCATATATTACCCATCATCTATCCATACCTTCATGCAATATCTATTTGTGAAAGACTTTCAGGTCAACGATGGATCGTTGGTGCAAGGTCGGCGATGCCCGTAAATAAACGCGTCTCCTTTGTTGTGATTTTTGACTCTTCTCATTGTTTGGATCCAGCCAGGATCAAACTTTTCACTTGGCCGTCGCCAATGTTCCCCCCGCTCTCGTCTTCCTCGAGGTCCACCGACACTGCAGCATTGTCTGCTTCGGTGGACCTCGAGGTCATCGAGGCCATCTTTGAGCGCGGCCGTGACGCGACTTCCTTTCCTCAGATATTCCGTCCATATACGGAGGTCCTTCAAGAAAGGTGCGTCATGTCGGCATATGACTGTGTATAGCTGACTTGGATCAGTGGTATATCCCCGACAAACGACTCGGTATACTACAACTTTCTTCTAAAAGTAGGCGTCATCAAAGCCCCCACATGGGGCGATAAATGGGATGTCTGGAAAGCCGCCCATTCCCAAACCATCCCTTCCTTCTATTCCCAGCAAGCTTCAGGATCCTACTCCAGCGGCACCTACACCCAACCAAGTAAATCCTACGCGTCCTCCCAGCTGCCAGAAGTACGAAAACGCGTCCCATTCCTCGCATCCGCTTCCTCCGATCTCGATGAAGGCTACACTGGCGGAGAAGAGAGCGAGGTGCTGGCTTCACGGCCGAGCCCCAGAAAGTCGATGCTGCAGATGGAGATGGATATGGAGAGGGAAAAGTCGAGTGGGAGATATACACCACCTACACAGGTAGATGTGACGGTCGAAGAGGATTTGATGTCGTTTGACCCTCCAATACGGACGTCGACACCTATCTATGCGCAACACCAGCACTACTCCCGGGGCCCTCCAGCATACACGGCATCGGATATCAGTCGAGCACTCGAAGATACTGCAGACGAATTCTCTGCCCTAGGTCTATCTACTCCAAAGCAACGCCAGAGAGAGATGGATGCGCCGCAGACGATATCCTGGGTGGACCAGATCGATGAGCTGTCGATGGAGAGTAGGAGACAGATGGAGGAAAAGGCAGATGTCTTTTACAATTATGGCTTAATGTGGAGATGTTGGAACATGTGGTTCAAGACCAGCGAGTGGTATCGAGTGCGTAAAGTCTTTGGCCGTCTTTGTGAAGCTGACCGGGCATAGTTCACATACAAAAACATCACTACTGCTCGGAATAACCTTCTTCTTCGTCAAGTGCTTGAGAAATGGCAACACCGTACCCGTAACACCCTGTCCCTGCCTCCTGTCGCCGACCATCATCATTCTACTACCCTCAAGAAGAGTATATTCAAGTCATGGCTCCTGCGCATCAAGCAACGCAATCTGGTCGAGAGGGAAACACAACTCGTAGCGACTATGGAAGAGAGAGCGAGGAAGCAAGTGTGGGACAAATGGGAAATGAGATGGAAGAAGAGAAGAGAGGATAGGTGGAGGACAGAGATGGCTGGGAAGGAGGTAGCCTTTGCACAGAAGATGCGGAAAGCGCGTCTGGCCTCTGTGTTTGCTGTGAGTTCTCGTTGAGTAAAGCGATGGGAGTCTGACGGGCCGTGTCCAGAAATGGTGTCTAGCCAGCAAGTACAATATCATACACCGACGGCATCAGACATCTCTACTGGCAAACACCCTCACCCATTGGCGCGATGCCACTCTAAATCAGCGACACCTGAATGGTATTCTGGGAGATATTCAGCTGGGACAGAAAGAAGAAGCTTTCCATATATGGCGCCAAGCAACAGTACTGCGCCCACTGGAGAGAGAGCTGGTTTTGAGAAACGAGCAGCGTCTGGTCGGGAGAGTTATGGACGAGTGGAGGATGTCGAGTTGGCAAAAACGGCAGGCTTCGAAACTCGACCGTCGGCGACTGTTGGGAGAAGCACTGTCCAAATGGAAGCAAGTTCATCTGAAGCAAAAGGTGAAATCCTTCACTGTCGAAAGAGACCATTGTTGACGTTCTGCAGAATTTGAACCGCAAAGCACAAACATTCTCCAAACTCCGCATACTCGCTACTACGCTACATACCTGGCGCCTGTCTTCTCGGGAAGTCCTTTTCGAGCAAATCAAAGACAGACGTCGAGTGACCCAAGCGTTTACTGCTTGGAAGGCTGGTCAGGACCGTCTGAAGGGGCTGGAAGCGCTCGCAGACACTCTCGTTGAGGGCAAGGATAAACAACTTGTCACTACCGCTCTGAAAACTTGGCGCTCCAAAGCCTCCCATCTGGCCCACCTCGACTCACTCGCCACCCACTTCCATCACGGCTCTCTCAAAACCAAGTGTCTCACCAAATGGCGTTCTGCTACCCAGACAATCTCGACCAACAAGGCGCTCGCAGACCAAGCGAGGGGATTCTTTGTCAAGAGGTCGGTGTTTGGTGTCTGGAAGGGGCAGTGGGGACAGATCAAGGTAGATGATTGGGTGAGGAAGAGAGAGGAAAGAGTGATGAGGGGCGTTCTAGAGAGTGAGTCCTATCTTGGATACGTCACTGGCAAACACATGCTAAGAGTGGTATAGGATGGCGAGGTATGGCGCGTAAATATCACGATCTCGAGAAACGAGACATTGTCTTTACAAAATTCGTTAACCAGCGCACCCAACAAGCGAACTTTACAAAATGGCTCAATCGGGTCATTGAAGTCAAGGACCGCGAGCTCCGAGCCGCAAGGGACCGTGATGAAAAGCTATGTCGGGATGTCGTTGCGACCTGGCGTGAAAGACTGTCGAGGATCAGAGCAGACGAGAAGAGGGCGGACGATGCAGTAGAAATTAGGGAGAATGGTGCGCTTATTTGCTTTGATATGACCTCCAAAGGCTGACAGGGAGGCTTAGAACATTTGAGACGGACGTTCCAAAGTTGGCGATTAGTGGCCAAACGCTCGAAACGACTACGCCTTGCGTCAGAACAATCTCTGATCGAGAAGGACGGCCGACTGCTGAGGAATGTCTGGGAGAAATGGTGGGAGAAGAAGAGGGAGAGGGACCTTGAAGACGTCGTGTGTATACTCGTCCTTGAGTGGAATCGGACATGCTGACGAAAAGGAGCAGAGACGAGAAGTGGAGTTTTTGCATGAGAATGTCATTCTGTTTGGGGTGATGGATAAGTGGAAGGCTGCTACCGTTGTACGTTATCACTGCAAACTTCTTCAAGAGTGAGACGCTGACCTGCTTGCAGATCTTACCCGGCATTCAAGCTGACGCCACTCGCGTCAAAAACACGACCTGGAATGCCTGGCGCGAAGCTTTCGAGGTCAAGACGAAAGCCAAGAGACTGCAAAAGGAGAGAGACACGAGACTTCTATGTGCGCTTTGCTATTCAAGATTCTTTGGTGTGAGCTGACTAGTGTACTCTTAGACGAAGCATTCAACTTGTGGAAAGATTCGGCCACCGAGAAGGCTTTGCTCAAGGCTCGCCGAGCTCGTAACCGATCGCGACCGTCTGGCGGCCACGCATCAGATCCCAAGATTGGCCCTCGGCGTTCACTGCCGTCTTCCAGCGCCCACCACCGAAGTGGCTCTGCCTCGACTGCACACCGTCCGTCTCTGAATCCTCCTCCTATACCGACAGGTCGTACATTTCAAGAGTACGATCGTCCGGCATCAGTGTATAGCGAGCCTGTGTACACTCGCTTAAGAGACGAGCTTGGGCTCAAGAGAAACAGGAGGGTAGGGAGCGAGGAGCCCGTTGTACCGCCTGTGCGAGAAGGACGGGAGGGGACAAGCAACAGGATCGCGAGAGGTGGAAGGGTGGAGGTGGCTCCGGTACCGACTGTAGAGCCCATGGAGAGGCCAAGGAGTGGAAGCGAGATGCTGAGGGCTTTGAGAGGTAGTATCCCTGAACGTTGAGATACGGGGGCAATATGTATACAATACATGTATCAACTGGTGCATGTACGATAGATGTCCTGTCCACGCGTCTTTTTACTACATTCATTTTCTTTGGTACATTGGTGTCACCTTCATTGACTACTTGGGTGGATGGTCTTTGGTAACAACGTCGTAATGACCGGGACTGGCGAGCGCGTAAGCTTTCTGTACTCTTATCCAAGACTGCACATACCGGTACAACAGGGTAAGGGGCCTTGACTCCTCTGAAGTATCATTCCCAAACTCCACCCAATTGATCACGCTTCCATCTCCGACTTCACTCCTATCCAAGTACGCCACCTTGATGCCCTGCTTCAGAGCCTGACTCAACGCCATGATCTGAGCATGATCGGCTTCTTTACCACACGGCTCGACTTCCTGTTTGCAGAACTCCTCAGCCGATAGTGGCTCAAATGTCACCGGGGAGAAGAGGAAGGGCGAGAAGAGATCGGCATGGGTCCGGATGTAGGCGGAGGTGATGAGTCGGAGGGAGACGACGATAGAGTTGGACAGTTCGGGGGACTG